>CM022703.1:14368125-14593125 GCA_012295165.1 Asparagus setaceus | reverse complement strand
TACTAAATACAGTTTACAAAACCGTTGTTGTAGTCTACAAATTACTAATATACATTAATGATAATTTTTCCATTCATATGCTACTATCATAGAAATCCATCATATTATTCTCAATCGATAATAAGATTCATAACACAAATATATTAAAATACCCAATAATAAACTAAAAGGGAAAACATAAATTTCATTCATTAATACCATTAATAAATAAAATCCATCATCCTCAAATATTCAATACTAACAACAAGAGTTAATATCCCAATTGTTCTAAGAAAAAATACGTGAAACTGTCTAAAGCAAAATAAAATAAAAGTCTGGGAAAGACACATCCAGTCATCTCTAATCAATGTCAAAAAGAAGACTCGAGCTACCCCCTCTCCTAATGTTCAATAGCCTGAAATATAAAAAAAATCACATAACTAAGAAATATCAATTATGCAAATATTATCTTATTAAGTAAAAATCACATTTTCTCCGATACAAGTAGTCAATCATAAAAGTATATAAGAGATTTTATAAAAATAATTACCTAGTCCTGCACATGTTCTCGAGTTTGAGGAGTCGATGAAGTATTAGATTGTTGCCTAAAAAAAGTTCATACATAGCTTTCACTTGTGACTCTAAGTCAGACATCCTTTGTTGTTGATGATGTTGTTGCTCCTGCTCATCTAAGCGTTGTTGAAGCAACTGGTTCGATGTTAGTAATATTTATAGGGTAAAAAATTATAAAGAGTTATGTATTGAGTAACTATCAAAAAGTTTAAAGATATCCTTCAAAAGAATTAAACTATTTCCATTTCAAATAGAAAAGTGAAGGAATTAAACCAAAATTCAGAAACGTTCATGAATCACTTGAATTGATATTAACATAAGACATATCTATCAAAGAAGCACCGTCTGAGTTTCCCTTGAATAACATACTGAACAACTTTGTCCCAATCAAAGAAGCATTCTCCATGGAACATATAAGAAAATTAGTAAGTATTTATAAATTTCCTTATTCTTCATATATTAAAGGAATCACAAACTTATTATAAAATTACATACAAATAATCTTGCAATAGAAACTAAGTGAAACCATTGATCAACTATATTGCAAGATATAACAAGCTAGATAAGAAGAGGAAATCACTATAATGGACAAAAGTATAATTATGATACTTATTTCCAATAGCATAAGCAAAAAAATTAAAATCGACCTTTTTCTTTTTCCTATATAGTGGCATGACTCTGCATGTAACTTTATTTGGGGATATGACTATTAACAAAGTATCAATTCTTGAAGAGACGATAAAAAATAAGCACGTAATAGCACTATCGATTTCAAGATCTCTAAATATAAAGGTAATATATTTCATTACTAAAATTTTTATTAAAGGCCACTAAATATAAAATTCACCTTCTATCCGTCTCAAAATTGTAGAGGAGATATGCATGTCAACATAAATTACGTCAATAATATATATCAACTCAAAGATACAACTTATGAAAAATAAGAGAGTGGTAAGTAAACCAAGCAAACATCCTTATAATACAATAAAGAAAAATATTAAATTTTAAGCTAATATGCAGGGCTCATTCTGAATAAGCTGCAAAGACAAAAGCATCTCTATCAAGGCTCTATACAAATGCAACAGAAATTCAAATTACTAATATATGTAACCATCACAACATTTGAAAGAGGTATGATCTTACTATCTCCTCTAAAATTCACACAATTAAACCTAACAATAATTTACCAGTATACTGACACACTATTGCACCTTTAAGGAAAAGATAACTACCATTTATAATAGAGTTGAGTCGTGGTTCTGCGCTTGCAAAGACTACAACAAGAAGGTGGATAGAAATGTTAACGAGTGTCCTAATGATAAATATTGCAAAATCGCCAATGATGTAGTACCAATGTTAAGTAATATCCCTTCTTCATAAAATAAATATCTCAAATTCAAATTAACACTATAATCTAATGCAAATTGACAGTGAAAAATATAGGCATTTAGTTCAGATCCTTATGGAAAATGACACGGACAGAGCAAATATAATATTATTGATGCAACAGAAACTCTTATTGGATGCACAGCAAAAAAATTCATTATAGAGTAAAAAGAGGTAACTCTAACCTTATTTAAGTAATAAATTAGGAACACAAAAAAATTTATATATATGAAATTAACATTTGTTGAAATAGAAAAAAATCGAAGTCTGTATTTCCAGAAGTTTGTGTTGCACATCGGAAATAAATTCAACGTCTTTGTGAAGTTAGATGAGAAGACAAAAGATGAACGAGCTTCGGGAAAGATAACAGCATAAGAAATCTAGCTTTAGTCTGATATCATAATCGATGTAGACGATGAAGATACTACTCTAAAATTGCATAGGAAAAAGGTAAAGGTGAAGAAGGATTGATCTCGGCTCAATAAAAAAATTAAAACAGAAGGAATAAAAGATAATGTTTTCTAAATATTTCATAGAATAATTTATTTTTGAGTAAAATCGAAATCTTTAGAAGAGATTTTCATGAACTTTTAGTACTTTTATATGCTTATGTGGATGCTTTTATCATATAAAAGTGTATTAGAGTTAGCATTAATCTTTAGTTTATGATTTTTATGAAGTCTATCAATGATTAAGAACAAACTTCATATTATCTTTTGTGTCATTTTAGCCCGCTTTTAATTAATCATCTTGCCTTATTGGCTTTAATTATTCGTCTTCTTTTTTATAATGCTATGTTTTCAACTATTTTTCACTCTTGCAATTCTATACTTTCTCAGGTCAAGCTTAGTTTCATGATAGACCAAATAACATAAATTTTTAAATTGCCTTCGAATTACATTTATTTCCTATCAATTCAATTATAACATGAAAATTTAAATTGAGTGTAGCCTATTCAAACAAACATCAAAAAATAAATAATTACAATGCTAAAGTTTAGAGGCATAAGTGAGCAAAAACTATCAAATTGAACTGGGGAACGAATTTCGATAAGGAAATAAATCAAAAATACTTAATTATGATATTTAACCACGTGCATAAAACCTAGTGTGTGTGTGTGTGTGTGTGTGTGTGTGTGTGTGTGTATATATATATATATATGGCAAATCTTCCTTTGTAGGTCCCTAATGTATTAGCCAAATATCATTTGGGTCCTTAACGTTGAAAGTCATCAGCGAGAGGTCCCTAACGTTTTCTCCGTCATCAAATTAGATCCTTTTCAAATTTTTCCGTTATCTCCGCTGATGTGGTAGCTGATGGACTATTTTTATCTATTCTTTTGCACATAACCCCTATAAATTTTAAAATTACAAATAACACCTTAAAATTTTTAAAATTATAAATAACACCCTATAAGCCGATCACTTGTAGCTTTTAAAAATTTTAGGGGATATTGTGATGTTCCAACTAAAAGGTTGTTATTTATAATTTTTAAAACTTTTAGGGTGTTATTTGTAATTTTAAAACTTTTAAGGGTTGGTTGTAATTTTTACCAAACCACTTGTACCTTTTAAAAATTTTAGGGGATATTTTGAGAGTAATTTTAAAAAATTTTACTATAATTTTTAAAACTTTTAGGGTGTTATTTGTAATTTTAAAACTTATAGGGTTATGTGCAAAAGGAGAGATAAAAATAGTCCACCACCGCCACATCGCCAGGAGATAAAAGAAAAATTTGAAAAGGATCTAATTTGATGACGGAGAAAACGTTAGGGACCTCTGTTGATGACTTTCAACGTTAAGGACCCAAATGATATTTGGCTAATACATTAGGGACCTACAATGAAGATTTGCCTATATATATATATATATATATATATATATATATATATATATATATATATATATATATATATATATATATATAAGCACACATACACACGTGTATGTAGTATATATGCATATGTTTCTTGTATATGTTTCCTTGACAATTCCACTACAGCAAGATTCCTGATTCCTTAACATGCTTGAAGGGTCGTGACGTGTTGAGACATAAAAATCAGACCCTCTTTATCTCTTTATATGTTTCTTATCACAATCATACATATGTTATAGATAACTTTAATAAAAGTAGTCAGATTGAATGTTTATCTATATATTTCAAGTTAATATAAGCTTCCTCATTAGAATACTTTGCCATTATACGTACATTAACCAATCATAAAAAGCCTCAATAAGATCTCTCATTGCACCATAGATTGCTATCTCATCAAAGTTTCTTGACCATTTGCATTTTAAATTCTTTGAGATTAGTGCCATAAATTTGGATTAGTGATAAAGTAAATTCTTGGATGTAACTAGCTTAGAATATAGATACAATCAAACCGTCCTGATTAGACTCACATAAAAAGGCAAGAAAGTTACATCCTTTTTACTTTAAACCTCTAACTTTTGACCAAATTAAGCACGATCACAAGATCACAAGGTAAAAAGCATTTGCAGATTCGTTTAGTTTTTAACTTTCTTTTATTGCCAAAATGATCCTTTTTGGGAGACATTTTTTAAGAAGGGCTTTAGAGAACTTTAGAATCGTGCACATGAATAAGAATATATTCTTGTATAGTTTTTATATCACATAAAATCAACCTTGTTGATCTTGTAACTTGTTGTAGTTTCTGTTGCAGCTTTATCCATTTGAAGATTGATGCAATGATGTTCATTGTGGATTGCATGTGTGACATTATCCGACGTTATCTTCATTTTTAAATGTTTTGATATCCTTTCATTCTCCAAGTTTTCATTATCTAGCTACAAAAGAAACATTAGAGATAAAGGAGTTGTCATGGGAAATGGTTGCTTTTAATTGTGGAGAGTATACTATGGAATCCATCCATCTCATATTTGCAATAAAAATAAGAGAGAAAGCAAGTATGTCTACAACAGTTTCTCGACTGACTTGCTTTAATATAATGGATTGGTTATCACAATGCTTCCTCTTGCTAATTGAAAGTGAAATAGAGGTTCTGATTGGATTAATGTGGGGAATTTGGCACAATCATAATCGCTATAGAGTTGGTGACAGTGGGCTGACTGAAGATGCAATTATTTTTAATACTCGAATTTGGTAAGGGAATACTTGTTGGCAAATAAAACTAATTTTATTTCTACAAATGATTCTCAAGATAGTTGGGACTCCTCTCCCAAGGATGTATTGATGATAAATAGTGATGAAACATTAAGCGAGGATAGGAGAACAACTATGAAATGTGTGTTTCACGATAACCATGGGGTAGTACAAGTTGCTTATGCAGGAAGTGCATATAATAATGTTTCTGTTCAATGGTGTGGAAGCAATGGCGGTGGTAAAGAGCTAGAAAGTAGCATAGGAGATGAGATTTCAGGAGATCATGGTGGAAATTGATGTTTTCGAGATTATTCAAGAGCTTAATAGTCATACACCATGTCTAAGCCTATATACTGCTGCAATTGACAAGAACGAAACCCTCGATTTTGGAGATGCATCTTCAACCATATTAGGAGGCAAGGAAATTACGTAGCACATTGTTTAGCACAAAAAGATATTCTCTTGTCGAGCATGTTACTTTGAGGGACCATCTCCCCTATTTTATAAGTCATTGTACTATGCTTGATTTTTCCTTTAATTAATGAAGCACCATTGTTCATCAAAAATTATATATTACTGATTCCCGGATGATGATTTAAATTTTTGTCGACACCACGTCATCGTCTCACCCACAACAAATTGTGAAAAGATAGGAAATTATAGAGCCAGTTTCAACTGAGAAATTGAATGAAAAATTAAAATATCATTTTTCTGTCATAATTGTCTCTCTTGTATTCCAGATATTTCTGCCATGCTCTTTTTTTTTAATAGTGCAGGCACTATGTTAAAATCAAGCATTGAACTGGACTAAAAGATTTTTAGAATTATACAGTCTGAGGACTATAATCCGTGGATTAAATACCCCCCAGTCCTAGTATAAAAAACAAACATGGCCTTATTTGGTTATTCATTTTGCTTTTATACATCTCGTTCAATATAAACATAATAATATCGGTGATATCTTGAACTTTTAACCTTCATATTACAAGCCATATACCCAAGCAAATCTCCTTAGAGTTCCTTGCGCGGTTGCTTTTTAGTAATTGCTAATGAATTTTGATTAACTACATAAAACTCTGGAAAAATATCAACTTAATTAGATATGTTATGGATGCTAATTGAATTGTAACACGGATTTTAAAAATTCCCACCACCTACCTAAAACTCATGTCAGCATTTTTAAAATTCATAAATAACTCCTAAATTTCTCCTCATATTTCTTCCTTCCTACCTACCATGAAAGGCTTCTTATAATAGACTGTCCTAAATAACAACACTACATTTTATACATATTCTAATATTGCTTCTAACTATGGATCTTAAATTCCAGTCAAATATTTAATCATAGTGGAATTTCTTTCGTACTTTATGCTGGCGTCTGTGGAGGTCAAGGAATAATTTGATTATCAATGAGGAGAAAAACTGAGTATAGTATATAAGTTGGCATTTAATATTGCCTCTTTTATCATATTCCTAAACGGGAAACTCGCTAAGAAGCGAGCATTCAAGTTGAGGATAATTGCCACGGATCAGAAGGGGTTGGATCAGATTATTCAGAGTGAAGATAAAAATGTTGGCAGGAATTTTTAAAGTCCCTATTACAAGTTTGCTTTAGATTGTTTTGTTGGCTTTTTTGGTTTTGTTTAAAAACTTTAAACCATGCTTTTTTGGTTTTTGTGTGATAGTTTATATTCTATCAAATGTCAGGTGAACACTTAAAGTATTATGCTGAAGAATGAAGACAAGGTCCTCTCTTCTTCCTCTTTATTTAGAACTAACCTTTTCATATGATAGTAAGATATCTTTAGTTTGCATAAATTACTAAGTGTAGCTTTAAACAGGGCAACTCGCCCTATTTTTACTTATTAAAAATATCTAATCTTAGTCATTAAATAAAACGTTAACAGTTAATTTGCACTTTATTTGCTAAGCTGTCGCTTGATTTAGTCAATTCCTCCCACCTAAATGACCCATTTTTGCTCAGTCTAGAGACTCTAGACCGAGTCTTTAACAGCCCAACTCAATAGATCAGGGCCTCATCAATCAGCAGCTAACAATGACTCTAACTATGTCTTGATTAGTTTCACAAAGTCCAAATTTTAGTTGACATGCATAACTCATTTATGCCTCCGAATCAAGATTTCCTCTCTTGACAAAAATCACAGCATGATGACTAATCTAAAAACACTATAATAAGAGGAAATCTCTCAAAGTTGATGGTACGGCTTAATGTTGTGTGATCTTAAAAACAGTGCGCCCTGTGATATGATAAATAAAAAAGAGAGTGCAGCCGATAAAGATAGATGATCTGACGTGTTGATTCGGCAAAGTGTTGTGACTTCGCTAATCAATTGACTCTAAATGCCAATACGATATTGTTGTAACTATATCCCCACTGTTGTAAAATCAACTTAAAAGAAAGTGGTGTGAAAGGAGCTCAAGCACAAGTAAAGACTAAACTACCCCTATCCGATAGAGGGATTATCCTTGTAGCCTAATAGATAGAAAAACAATAAGGAAAATAGTAAATTGTGAGAAAAGTAAATTACATTAAAGTAAGAAAATTAACTTGCAAATCTGAATTACAACTTAAGCAGTAAATCATAAGGAAGTAAACACTAGCGAAAAGTAAAGGACAACAAAATAAATGCAGTAAAATAGAGTTTTTTGTTTGGTTATGTTAGCCTGTTATAATTCGTTATGTTTTTATTTTATTTTTTTGGGGTTGTTGTATTCTCGCATCACAAAGATTCGCCGCCTTATTCTGGAAGCTAACTGTCCACTCTTGCAAATACCTTATTTTTAGGATCACTGTGTCACATTCGTCTCCAACCATGATCTTCCTTGTTAATGCGATCTTTGGGCTGATTGAGCAAGAAATTATCTAAGTTAACTATGCTGACTTGTGCCTGACCAATATTTTTCTCCCCGTTATTCTTTCAGACAATCCACGTATTTTTTCGCTAATGTTTATTTTAAAAAAACTGGATGTAAACACGATCAATTGAATTATCAAGAGTACATGCTTACTAATTGACTAATGATTTGAAGATCAAGGTATGATTAGTTTAAAATAGGAGTTGGGGCTAACACCTAATAACAATAGTTTTTGGGTTGAAATTGACTCATAATTTCTATTTAACGCTCATTTAACTCTACCTTGAGGTTGATTTTTTTCCCAACAATTAAAATAAACGAGGCAAAGATCTACGAGTACATTAGTTGTTGTTGTTGAAAGCTACAAAGGACATATCAACAGAATAATGTACTCAGTAGCCATGACGCATATCTCTTGAATTTAAAACGTTTGTCTTATCTTTTGACTCATTATCACTCTTTGTACTCACCCATTTGTTAATCCTACAAAAGTTCGTCCTCTTCATGGGACTTAGGTATGCAATATGGGTCACGCTTAGTTTAGGACATTTATATATTCAACGCTCATTAGAAAAACGTTGTCCACATATATTGAGTCTTTGCATGTAAAGGTTACACCATGTGGTATCAAGTTCTATTTCAAGCCAAAAATTTATTAAGATTGAGATAAGCCTTAGAGTTAACTAATTTTTAGTGACACTACAAGGGATCGATTTAAGATGCTCGTAAACAAAAATGTGAATTCATATAAAATCAAAATGAGAGGAAAATGCTTTTGCCAAATGATTTTCTAGAACTAATTACGTACGATTATTTTTACCAGAGAAACAACAGTGATGAATTGTATGGGCTTAACTATACAAGTGCATGAAAAATTAATCTTAGAGAGCCTTCTACATAAAATTATTCCTATGTATTTAAACGTGATAAGTGTTTTCAAACATATATATTTTAAAATTGATGACCGTATTAATATAATATTCTGATGATACTTGTATTTAAACCAATTGTATTGATATTATATAAAATTTTCCGCTAATTTAAAATCAATAATCAGATATACGTCATGTTCAACTTCCTCACAATATAATTTTTCGTCACATAAGCCTCCTAAAAGAAATGCTTCCAAGATTATGCAAGGAGCCCACATTATTGCCTGAAACCTCTACTTCTAGATCAAGGGAGGAGAGAATATACGACATTTGCATCACATGGAGGCAACTGTGACCAGTAACAAATGTTGGCGCAGTGGGTTGCATGCATTCAGATTTGTGCTAATTAAGCTGATGAACGTGACATGACATCACACCGTAAGGCCCCCCCCAACCCACAAAATTTTAAAACCAAGGAATTAAAGTTACATAATGTAGGGACAATAGAAAAAAGAGCGTGAAAAGAAAAAGGAAAGAGAGCCCTCTCTTCTCTTCTTTTTTGGTCAAAGGAGTACTTGCTTAGTCATGCACATCCTCTTTGTCCCTCAAGAGTGCAGTGATTGGGGGAGTGATATATAAATATTTATAAAATTATAAGAATAAAAGATCCATTACATGGAGCCATCCCCCACTTTGGTCCTCCTCTCTTTAGATAGTGCAAACAGCTGACAAGGTTATGTTGGTGCTTTTGCATTTTCATTCTTTTGATGATGAGGTTAGTGGGTCCACGCTTGTATGGCATCCAAGATTTAGCAATAATCACTATTAATCATATGTTCCATTAAGAGATATATTTGTGTTCAATTGTTGTGTAGATAATAATTGGAACCTAGGGACTTGTACGCGTCCATCGCTTTTGTGTTGCATATGGGCCCTTTTCTTTTTGGGCAAAGTAAATAAGCCCTTGATTTTGCAATTTCACATTTGTTTCTCCTTTACTTTCTCTCTTTTCTGAAGGAAAAGATGGAATATTTGAAAATTTGAAATAGAAAAACTGACAAACAATGTCTAGAAAACTTTTAATGACGGTCCATAGTGAAACAATAAGTCAAAAGGATAATCCTTGAACCGATAAGCTAAATCTAAATCTCTACTATTTTATATGGATTCAAGGGATCTTATCACGCGCATGAATGCAACATTATAATTTTTCAGGAGGCCACATCCTGATACTACTCCCACAAAAGCACGCTTACATGCGGGATTATTTGGCTAATCCACCCCCAAAATAGTAACCATTATTGCAAATGAATTCGTAGATTTACTATTTAAACACATTAATATATCCTCACACAATCGCTGTAGGACTATCGATAGGGGCATCACAAATCTCCTCAGCTGAAGCACTACATGTCTGGTAGATTGTATCCATTAGATAATTATCCGATATCTGGATAGCTCTAATTTTTTTATTCTTTTTCCTTTTTCTCTTCTTTCTTTTTTCTCATATGGATTTTGAAATCTTTATCTTGACATCTTCTTGGTCATATTTGTGTCATGTTGCTCCTTATTACTATTAGTAAAAAAATTTTAAAAATTAAATGTCACTTATTTATTGTCACACATTAAACTATTTAAGAAAGTAAAATTCTTTAAATTCCATACGAACTCAAAGAAATATTTTAATTAACTAAATAACGATTATATATAATAATTCATTTTCTCGATGTTAAAATTTTAAAATTCAAGCCAGTAAGAGCAGCAAATAATCTAATTATCTAGGATTAAGATGTAAATTTTTTCCCTTCTCTTCTATCTGAGTCTCATTCTGCCGCACATGTTGATTGACTAAATGGCTAACAGCAATGTATCTGCCCATCAAAATCATTACATTCCTGAATTTCGAGGGCAAGTACAGCATTTTTAGTCTATGAAGCCTATGATATATACCATTCGATTGATAGATAGAAAAGCAATGAGAAAGAGAGAGACTTGGGGCTCCACCATAGTGATCTCATATCACACCTACCAAAAAATTATGTCACAATCTTTGTTGAGTATTGAAAAACATCAAGAGTACAAATCTTCCCAATTTGGGGGAAATTATTTCATTCCTAAAGTTAAAGACACAACATGAGTGGTATTGTATCCTATAAATCACCAAGTTTAATGAGCACTTAAAAGTTAATAACGTGTCATATTAACGGGTCGAGTCATATAATCTAAACGTCTGACCTGGGTATGAGCACCGTTGATCTCCCTAACGGTCCGAATCTGAGAGGAAAGATGTCTTCAAGTCAGGATCTACTAAAAAAATTAGAGTCCGAGACGAAAAATATCTTCTGATCGGACACCATTAGAGAATGTCTCGAAAGCCGGAATGACCTATCAGCCCCATCAACGTCATTCGCATTTAATGCATGGCCAGTCGGCACCCATACTTCGCTGCCAGTCGCCATCGCATTAAATGTATGGCCATCGTCATGATGACTCCTCGAGCCGAAGTCATAATGATTCCTCGGACTTTGCCTGCACTTACGCATATCTGGCACCGTCGTAATAAATGCAAAACTGACTCACTCAACCGACGGTGATGAGCGTAAAGTGGAGTCCGATTGCCGACTCCACCGGCCAGGTCGAATTACTAATGCCCCCATGAATTCTCTATAAACAGTACTTAACCCCACTACACCAAAGTATGCTGGATAAAATTCTAAACTAGATTCTACATTTTAGTAGTTTGCTTTATCAATCACTTACTTGAACATCGGAGGGCACGCGCGAAAAAATCTCCTCTGGCCCTCTAATGAGTGTTACCTGTGAAGGGACTCGCTTCCCTCAGATCAAGTAGTCATTAGAGAAGATTAAGGGACCCTAAACTCCTCCAAATATCCTCCCACTCAAACAATTACTTTTCTGACGTAAACAGTTTGGCGCCCACCATGGGGTCATTTCTTCTTCCCTGAGAAAATGGCTAATCATAATCGCCCTTCGATCCCTAACTCACACGCTACCAGAGAACCTTCTAGATTTGGCTATGTTACTTAGACTCGACTGAATGAATCCTCTCAAAGGATAGCACAATCACTCCAACAACAATTTGCTACGTTTGCAAACGAACTCCTTAGTCATGTACTTCCTTTCAGCCTCCCACTTCACCTGTCACCCCTTTCCTCGAGGGATAGCACCGATGGTAGGACGATGAAGAGCGGGTCAAGGAGACCACCCCCAATCACTGTGGCATCAAGCCCGCTTTGTCAATTCCCTAGCAAACTCATCAATACCTAGAGGCGACAGCGAAAGCTTAAGCCACACTCCAAGTCACACAGCACGAGCGGCATCACGAAGGATAAGGTAAACCTACACAATCTAAACCTCGGCGGCCTAGGCAGATCCCTCTATGGCTAACCTAACTTCTGGTTATGACCAAACATTCAACACGATGGCCGACATCATTGGAGAAAATACTCCCCTCTCAGATGAACTTATGAATGCTCCCTGCCCTATATTTAAGATGTCAAGCATTGAGAAATATAAGGGCGAAGGCAACCCGACCGAACATGCATAGAATTTCTTTACCTTGATGTGCATGCAGCATGTGACTGGTCTGATAATACGTAAAGCTATTCCCATCACCCTCAATGGCAGTGCGAAGATGTGGCGGAATTCTCGAGAAAGGAAGTCCATCCATAGCTACGAACAACTCAGCCAGAAGTTCATACACCACTTCTTAACAGACACAAAGAAGAAGGCACCATCCGCTCTCCTGAGATCAAATAGAGACCCGACAAAATTCTGAGAGAAGACTTCAAAAGATTCCAAGTCAAATGGTTGGAAGTAGTAGACCCTGGCAATATGGTAGCAAAGGCAGCGATAATCTCAGGTCTAGAAGGCGAGAGGCTGTCCATCTCACTCATCATGAATCTTGTGGTTAACTTCAATCAACTCATGGCCAGAGCCCGATCACATATGGACTTGGAAGACAGTTGCCTCCATAAAAAGACAACCCGAAGGTAAGCTGCAGAAGTTGATTCTTCCAAAGACAAGAAGACTAAAAGCCATCGATCTGAGTCCAAGTCCACATCCGGTCGACTTGATAAGAGAGACCATAGGAGGGATGCAATGAGAAGACCCATGTTTGCCCCGCTCAACACTCCCCTCTCACAGTATTGTACCTAATCTAGAAGGAAGGAAATCTCTCCAAAACTCCACCACAAGATTTCAAACCCTCACAAGAGGGATCCTCGACAGTACTGCTGCTACCATCGGGACCATGGCCACAACACGGATGGCTGCAAAGTCCTACAAAGAGATATCGAGTACCTCGTCAGAAGTGAACTACTGAAGAAATACCTTGACAACCACAGCAAGGGGGGCCAGTACTGAATAAATCGAAGAGTAGGAGATCAAGATTAAGATCATCTAGCCCGAGTTGGCAAAAGAATTAGCCGAGAGAAGCCAATGACAAAGGCACCATCAACACCATCTGACGCCTAGCAGTAGGAGGAATGTCGAGCAATGCTCAGAAGAAATATGCCTGGCAAGCTCTCTTGGTAAATCTATGTGAGAAAAAGCTCAAGGTGGATCAACTCATCACCTTCAGTTGTGCCGATCTGAAATATGTAGCGACACCTCACAACGATCCTATCATCATCTCCACACAAATCAATGGGCTTCGAGTTAAGAGAATCATAGTGGACACATGAAGCTTAGGATCGACGCAGTCAACCAGATGGAGATTGGCATACCAGAGCTGCAACCATGCCCGAGTCCTCTAGTGGGCTTTTCAGTATTCAGTTCGACAGGAAGAATTGATCATCCTACCTATGATAGTTGGTGATTATCCCCGCCAATCCATGATTCGAGTCCAGTTCATTGTGATGGACATCAAATCAGCTTACAATATCATCTTTGAGAGAACATCGCTGATCGACATCCAAACTGTTCCCTCCATCTACCATCAAATAGTAAAGTTCCTAACTTTAGAAGGAATAGGCCTTGTGTGGAGCAATCAACGAGAAGCCAGGTCATGCTATCTGTTCTCCATAAAGGGTAAAGGGACCTCAGCGACTCTGCCAATCGAGAAGTCCTAAGCCTACCTACAAAGAGGTGAAGAAAGGGAACATACAACTCCATTGGAGGAACTGAAGGAAATTCAGCTCAGCACCGATAAAACAAAAAAGGTTAAAATCGGATCGAGCTGGCCGAATCGCAGCGAAGAGAAATTATCAAAGTCCTCCATGCCAACGCAGATGTTTTTGCCTGGGGACCTAAAGATATGCCAATGATAGCCCCAGAAATGATGGCTCATGAGCTATCTATTGACCAACATAGCAAGCCGGTCCGGTAGAATGAGAGGCATCTCGGGCCAGAAAGATAGCAGACGGCTATAGAAGAAGTTGACCGACTGCTAAAAGTTGATTTCATCTTAGAAGTCCAATACCCAGAATGGCTAGCGAATGTGGTGCTAGTCAAGAAAGCTAACGACAAATGGAGAACGCGGCGTCGATTTCATCGACCTCAATAAATCTTATCCTAAGGATAGTTTCCCTTCCATCAAATCAACCAGTTAGTTGATGAGAGCACCGGTCATAAAATGCTTAGTTTCATGGATGCCTACTTAGGTTATAACCAAATAAAGATGGTAGAGTGTGACAAAGAAAAAACCTCTTTCATCATAGATCAGGGTACTTATTGCTATAAAGCAATGCCCTTTGGTCTCAAGAATGCAAGAGTAACCTACCAAAGCTTAATCAACAAGATATTCAAGGATCAATCTAGTCATAATGTGAAGATGTATGTGGATGATATCCTGGTGAAGTCCAAACAGACCGACTCGAATGTTGCGGATGTCGAAGAAAACTTCTCCGTCCTTTGCAAATATCAGGTGAAGCTCAACCCTGCGAAGTGCGCCTTTGGGTTGCGATTGGGCAAATTCCTCAAATTCATGATAACCTGTAGGCATCAAAAATTGCTGAGGAACTCCAAGTGTGATTTAATCAGAAGAAGATTGAAGAACGACGTCATCAAACTCTAAGGGAATCAACCATGGAGACAAGAATGGCATATGCAACACACAAAATGTGTCTCGCTAGTTCCGAGACACAAAATGTGTCTCGCCAGTGCCGAGACACCACAATGTGTCTCGCCATTGCCGAGACACCAGAAGTGTCTGAATTGTTTTCTCAGATATTTTATTGATATTTGTGGGGCCCACTTGACCTTTTCAACGTGGAGACGTTTCAAATATATGGTGCGGTTTCACGCTATAAATACTTCACTAAATATATTTTTAGGGCATCAAACGTGCCTAAAAAGATGGGGGAAGCCGTTACAATAGCGAGAGACACTAACCCTCTTTAAGCGAGATAGAAAATCGCCTCGCCAAAACAAGGACAGTTTGGTGACACTAAAAGTGTCGCTACCACTACATAATTTCGGCACTTCATGACTTGTGTTCTCTTCAATGGGGACGCCCAAAGGCTATAAATACCCCCCCTACACCCATCTGAGGGGGATCGAGGATCTGACAATCAAGCTTTGCACACGAGATTTTGAGCTAGAGATTTGCGCAGAGAGAGAAGGAGATTTCAGATTTCGAAGCAACAAAGGAGATTTCAAGAACGTCATCCACGTAGAGATTCCTCAAGATTAAGCTTTGCCTTAATTCTTGGGAAGAGTAGATATCTTATATTGCTAAGATATTTGCTTAAGTTCTTATTTTCTTTGCGAAGCATAAACTCAACCCTGTCAATTCGACGCTGTTCGGTGGTCCACGGATTACGATCTCCCAAGACGTGCAAAGAACCCACGCAGCGTGAGATTGCTACATAGCGACTTCTGTTCGTGTTTGTAAGAGAGTGAGCTTATTTTCTTTGTAATTGAGAGATTTACACGTGTAATCTTTAACTTGTTTTCATTTTCGAAACGTTTTGGAATGGAAACGACGAAGAAACTTATTCTCGCCCGAAACACGATGGCGACCACAGTGGGAGAACTGATAGTCTCAACGTTGAGGCTATTGTGTCGCAGCCCAGCAACGACCAAGCTAAACTCATGGTCGATGGGTTGGATTATGTCTTCGATCAGGCCAAGTTCGAAGAGTATCTCTCCTCCTCTTCATCGAAGTCCTCCTCACCTCGCAAGCATCGGAGGGTCTCGTCTCCTAGGAGGGAGGTCCGACCGAGTGTGCAACGACCCGCCCCACTCAGGACGAGGTTTCCCTCAGAACAACACCCAAGAAATTGCAAAACCGGGAGCTCTGCTCATGGTGACTCCATTCAGAAGAAGGAGTCATCTTACAAGATCTCTGCAACTCTGACGAAGAGGGCTCATCAGAGGCAACGTCAAAAGATGGCCCATCAATTCGCCAATGTAGGCATCAAAAATTGCTGAAGAACCTCAAATATGACTAAATTATGAGAAGATCGAAGGACAACGTCGTCGAAATCTCAAGAAGTCAACACATGAGAAGATTGTGTCTCGCCACAAGCAGACATCGGTTTGTGCCTCGCCATGAGCGAGACACTTGCTTATGTCGTCGTTAGCGAGACACTTGTGAGTGTCTCGCCACGAAGCCAGACACTTGATGTCTCGCAACTAGCGAGACACTTACTTGTGCTCTCGCCAAAGGCTAGACACCCGTAATACTTGAAACGAGCTCTTGAAGGGTCTAAATCAATGCCGGTGGGGCCCACTTGACTTTATCGCGTAGAGACGCTCAAATACTTTAATGTGCGGTTACACGCTGAAGATACCACCAGGCGTGATTCTAGGGCATTTAATCGTGCCTAAAAGCGGAAAACCGTTACAAATAGCCGAGGACATTGCCTCGCCAGCTAGCGGTGGGCATCATAATCGCCGCCAAATGGTGGGTAATTTATACCGCCCGGGCCACAATGTTCGCATTAATCGCCGCCAAGGAGCGAGGCGGCATGCGAGGCACTCAGCCGCCAGGCTTAACCGCAAATGTGGAGCACTTATGACACTTGTGTTTCTTCGAGGGCACGCTTCCCAAAGACTATAAATACCCTCCTACGCCCACTGTGAGGTCGGCCATCGAAAGGGCAATCGAGATCCAAGCTTCCGAGTTCAAGAACACGATCCACCACGGAGATTCCTCGAGTTTAAGCCTTGACTTATTCTTGAGAAGAGTAGATATCTTACTTTGCTAAGATATCTGGCTGATTCTTGTTTCCTTTGCGAAGCATCAACTAAACCCGTCGATTCGACGATCATTTCGGTGGTCCACGGATTACTGGCCCCCAAGACAGCAAAGTCCCACGAAAAACAGAGATCTATACTTGTAGCGTCTTTAGTTCGAGTTTGTGAGAGAGTTATTTAAATTTCTTTGTAACTGAGAACCAAAAGTGTAATTTTCTCAAGTTTTACAAATGGAAACAACTTTCGATCCAAACACGATGGCGACCACGATGGGAGCCAGCGGTCTCGAGCGAGATCGTTGTGTCGCACTTTAGAGCGATCAAACCTCATGGTCGATGGACTAGATTACTTCTTCGATCAAGCCAAATTCGAAGAATATCTCTCCTCTTCCACATCGAAGTCCTCCTCACCCCGCAAACATCGGAGGATATCATTTCCTAAGAGGGAGGTTCGTTCTATTGTGATGCGCAACGATTCTCGTTCGCTTGCGATGGAGGCGATTTCCCCTCTCAACAACACCCCGGTGGATCTCAAAGCCGGGAGCTCTGCTCAAGTTAACTCCTTTCAAAAGAAGGAGTCATACAACAAGATCTCAACGCCACGGCGAAGAGGGCTGCGTCGGAAGACAGCGTCAAAGATGGCGACAACTTGCCAAGGCCACGGAATCAGAGGCGGAGTTCATTACAATCTGAACTTCAGCGTTATCGGAGGCGTCGGCAAGCTATAACGCCTCAACTTCAACCCGTCAACACTCCTCCCAGGAAGAATGGGTTCTCGTCAAAAGGACCGATTGACAAGGAAGAGGCCGCTCAAAAGCGCCGTGCACG
This sequence comes from Asparagus setaceus, assembly GCA_012295165.1. NCBI lineage: Eukaryota > Viridiplantae > Streptophyta > Magnoliopsida > Asparagales > Asparagaceae > Asparagus > Asparagus setaceus. Next base: position 14,575,324 of record CM022703.1, on the reverse strand, counting down.
TTGCTTCGTATATGTCTTTGTTGTTGCAGAAACATCGAGTCAAAATCAACCCGACAAGCGGCTCAAAATCGCCAAGCATGGATCGAGTCGACATCAAAATCGGCTCAAATTCGCGCCTGCGGCGATTTTCAGTGAGCAGTGTAAAGCTGCCGCCAATGACGATCTGGTACGCCTCGCCAGCAATGGCGATGTAAAGCTGTCAGCGCCCGGCCGAGCGAGCATGAACTACCTCGCCAACAACGAGCTGATCCTCCATGCCAAGCAAAGCGGACTTTTCGCCCCTTTCTTCCACTTCTCGGTTGAGGTACAATCGTTAAGTAAAATCCGTCAACCGGTGTTTAGTCGTCTTGGTCCCGCGGCCGAAATAAAGGCAAGGTACCGGTGAAGCGCTTGGATTACCCACGAGAAGAGTCACGAACAAAAAAACATCTCGGCTTCTAGAATTCCATCTCGTTTGAGCATCCCTAAGGGGTCGCGAGTTTTTGATAAAGACAAAGCGAAGCGTGTGATTAACAAAGTCACCAAAGGCGATCAAGCGCTTGTTATTCATCGCAGCAACTTCCAATAGTCGGCGTCCCCAAAGAAGCGTGTTCTCGGTTAAGGACAACGTTACACGGGGGTGAAAGTACAACCGTGATAAGCCACATCAAGCTGTGTCATCGGGGGGGTGGCAACACCGCGAAGAGGACGATCGACTAAATAGATTGTTCTTGCTCATGTGAAAAATTGATTAAGACGTTGTTATCGATGTGCCTCGCTTCAGTCGAACGCCACCCACAAAGAGCTTCAGATTCGAACGGCTTTTCCGCCGCCAGTAAGATCCAAGCCACAGCCAAGACGCACATCGAAGAAGAAAGAGATCATCTATCCAATTTGATGAGTTTCCGGCGACTATCAACATGGTGAACAAAGGGAAAGGACCCACGGATGCGTGACCCACTTCACTGGAGGAAAGGTTGGGTCTCGATTTCTCAAAGAATGTCTCGGTTACAATTGCGGTATACCCAACGATCACGTATGATGCATGAGGAGAGTCATCTCGATGACGAAGCTTCGACATCAATTCGGCGATAGCTTCCGATGACACAATGTCAAGTGTTGGTCGCCATCCCGAGAAGCTTTACCATTACCCCATGTCCCCGCTCAAATATTACAAGAAGTTTTAGCAAAGAGAAGAGCTTAAGGTCGAAATGAGAACAGAGATGGAGCTAGCCATGCAATGATGAGGGAGTTGCAAACCCACGGTTGTATAACAACCTGGGTCCACCACCGAAACCAATCAACAAGGTGGAGTTACCCACCATAATGCCCATAACATCAAGACGTTGATTCGAAATAGATGAACACATTTATCAACAACCCAAAGAAGGTCAGATCCGTGTTCAAGGTGGAAATGGTCCAATTCTTCCTATTGGAAGTAATCCAAAACAGGGAGGATGATGGCTAAAAGATGAAAGAGCTTGAAGATAAAATCAATGCTTTGATGTCCGCGACAGAAGTCAAAAGAACTGGTATCCCGTGGTCCGTATCCTAGAGAGTGGGATTCAATTCCTTACCCGCCAAATTCAATTTGATCAACTTCACGCCATTTGACGGAGAGGGTCACCTACACAACACCCGATTTATTTCAAATCACATTTGGGGTGATCTCGTGAAACGAGCCTTTGATGGTTCGGTCATTCGTCGTACCTTTCATGGGGTCGCCTTCATTGGTATCGAAGACTCGGCCGGTAGCATCAATTGTTGGAATGATGTGGAAAGCTTGTTCCTCAGCAACTTTCGATGACGCTACATCAAGTCTCGATTGGAACCCTTTGGATGAAAAGCGTAAGAATGGGGAGACAATTGACACTTTCAAGCCGCTTCCAATAAGGCCATAAACTACAAAGATCCAATCACCGAGGAATTCATATTGGCGGACGCCACAATAATCTCTCCATTGATCTGTTGGAAGTCATGGGGTCAGCCCCGCCAACTACATGAAAAGATCTCAAAATGAGGAGAACAAGTTAATGTTTCCTCGTAAGGAAGAAAGCTGAAGAGGCAAAATGACTACTGACCCTCGAATAAATTTTTCCTCTCGTAATAGAGGAAAGGCATCTGTGGATCGCTATTAGTCAAACGCTCGCAACCACGATCAAGCCAAAAGGTTTCTAAATCAATTCCACAGACATATTCTTTCAGACGAAGAAGTTCGATCATCTTCAAACACCTTCTTGATAACAACAAAATCAAGTTGCCTCCGGACAAATCAAGAGGAGGCCGACAAGACTTCTGACCCAATACCGTATGCATCACAGAGGATCCTCCATCCTACTAAGGATTGCTTGGCTCAAGGCCATCATCCAAGCCTTATCGGTTTGCCTTAACAAATGCCGAATGAGAAATTCCTCCGATGAGTATAAGAGGTTAAACCGCTCCTTCTTACTCCAATAGAATATGAGTATAAACTATTCTAAATGAATGTACTCGCTTTGCAAAGAAAGCCGGGAGTGGATAAGTTAAGACCACGGCTAAAATCCTCTCGATTCCTTTATGAACGAGAGGTCCACTTTCGTGATTGAGCCATCAAACCTTCCGGCAGCTAGATTGTCTCAAAATTCCTATCCCGGTCAAACCTTCCTACGCTTAAGACCACGGCAAATTCGTCGGTTCTTTCATGGGCCGCCTTCATTGGTATCAAGACTCAAGGCCGGAGCATCAATTGTTGGAATGATGTGGAAAGCTTGTTCCTCAGAACTTCTTCGATGACGCACAAGTCTCGATTGGAACCTCTTGGATGAAAAGCGTAAGAATGGGGAGACAATTGACACTTTCTAAGCGCCCAATAAGGCCATAAACTACAAAGATCCAATCACCGAGGAATTCATATTGCGGGCGTGCCACAATAATCTCTCCATTGATCTGTTGGAAGTCATGGGGTCATTCCGCCAACTACATGAAAAGATCTGAAAATACGAGGAGAACAAGCCGAATGTTTCCTCAGAAGGAAGAAAGCTGAAAGAGGCAAAATGACGGCTGACCCCTCAGAAGTAAATTTTTCCTCTCGTAATAGAGGAAAGGCATCTGTGACTGCTATTAGTCAAACGCCGCAACCACGATCGCCAAAAGGTTTCTAAATCGAATTCGGGACATCTTTTCGAGACGGAAGTTCCGATCATCTTCAAACACCTTCTTGATAACAACAAAATCAAGTTGCCTCCGATTACAAATCAAGAGGAGGCTGACAAGACTTCGGACCCTAAATACTGTATGCATTTACAGAGGATCCTCCATCCTACTAAGGATTGCTTGGCTCAAGGCCATCATCCAAGCCTTGTCGGCCGCCTTAACGTCAATAAGTTTAATGAGAAATTCCTCCGATGAGTATAAGAGGTTAAACTGCTCCTCCTTCTTACTCCAATAGGAATATGAGTATAAACTATTCTAAATGAATGCAGCTCAGTTTTGCAAAGAAAGCTGGGAGTGGATAAGTTAAGACCACGGCTAAAATCCCCTCTCGATTCCTTTTATGAACGAGAGGTCCACTTTCAGGATTGAGCGATCAAACCTTCCGACAGTTAGGATTGTCTCAAAATTCCTATCCTGGTCAAACCTTCCTACAGTTAAGACCACGGCTAAAATCCCCTCTCGATTCCTTTTATGAACGAGGTCCACTTTCGTGATTGAGCGATCAAACCTTCCGGCAGCTAGGATTGTCTCAAAATTCCTATCCCGGTCAAACCTTCCTACGTTAGGACCACGGTCAAAATCCCCTCGATTCCTTTTATGAACGAGAGGTCCACTTTCAGGATTGAGTGATCAAACCTTCCGACAGTTAGGATTGTCTCAAAATTCCTATCCTGGTCAAACCTTCCTACAGTTAGGACCATGATCAAAATCCCCTCTCGATTCCTTTTATGAATGAGAGGTCTACTCCAATAACAGGGTTCGTTTTGCCCCAAGAGAAGACACAACAGGTTCGTTTTGCCCCAAGAGAAGACACAACGGGTTAGTACTCCCCAAGAGAAGACACAATTCCAAACCGCCTCGCAACTCGAGGCTCAAGGCAGTATATTCAAAACAAATCGGTTCCATATTCCATATAGAAGCTTTCCTAAAATCTGATGTTCAGAAAACCAGACGACGCTTTTTCTCTGAATGGTTCTCAAGGCATCTCAATTACAACCCAAGTGGTGACTTTCAAGATGAAGATGATTAGTCCAAAATCGACTTCGACATTTCAACTAATTCAAATACAAATGCAACAGTTATTGAACTCAGAACATGGATAGCGACATCGCGTACCCAGGGTTTGAGAAACTGAAGTAAAACATGGGCCTCTTCTACAAAGTTCAACGTTGAACAGAAGCAAGGCGCATCTTATCCAAAGTATTCCAGACCCCTCGACAAAATATAGAGGAGTCTGAAAACTTTGGAGGGGGTATCTGTAGGCATCAAAAATTACTGAAGAACCTCAAATATGACTAAATTATGAGAAGATCGAAGGACAACGTCGTCGAAATCTCAAGAAGTCAACACATGAGAAGATTGTGTCTCGCTACAGTGCGAGACACTGGTTTGTGCCTCGCCATGAGCGAGACATTCTGCTTATGTCTCGTCAGTTACAGACACTTGTGGTGTCTCCACGAAGCGAGACACCTTGATGTGTCTCGCAACTAGCGAGACATTTTCATTTGTGCTCGCCAAAGGCGCAGACACCCGTAATACTTGAAACGAGCTCTTGAAGGGTCTAAATCAATGCCGGTGGGGCCCACTTGACTTTATCGCAGAGACGCTCAAATACTTTAATGTGCGGTTACACGCTGAAGATACCACTAGGCGTGATTCTAGGAGCATTTAATCGTGCCTAAAAAGCGTGAAAACCGCTAACAGCCGGAGGGACTACATTGCTCGCCGCTAGCAGGCAGCCATACTGCCGCCGCCAGCCAGGTAGCCATACCGCCACAGCCAGTAATACACGCCGCCAGCGAGCTTAGGTGTTTGGCGCGAGGCGTACTGAAGCCGCCGCTTAACCGCAAATGTGGAGCACTTATGACACTTGTGTTTCTTCGTGAGGGCACGCTTCCCAAAGACTATAAATACCCTCCTACGCCCACTTGGGCGTGAGGTCGGCCATCGAAAGGGACAATCGAGATCCAAGCTTTCGGAGTTCAAGAACACGATCCACACGGAGATTCCTCGAAGTTTAAGCCTTGACTTATTCTTGAGAAGAGTAGATATCTTACTTTGCTAAGATATCGCGAAGTTCTTGTTTCCTTTGCGAAGCATCAACTAAACCCCGCCGATTCGACGATCGCCGCTCGTGGTCCAATTACACCCCAAGCAAGTGCAAAGTCCCATGAAAATAGGAGATCTACACTTGTAGTGTCTTTTGTTCGAGTTTGTGAGAGAGTTATTTAAATTTCTTTGTAACTGAGAACCAAAAGTGTAATTTTCTCAAGTTTTACAAATGGAAACAACTTTCGACCCAAACAGCCAAGGCCATGGAGTCGACGGACGGAGTTCATTATCATACGAACTCATGTGATCGAGGCTTAGGAAACCACAAATACCAATTTCAACCACAAGACTCCCATTAAGGAAGATTGATCCTCGTCAAGAGGACCCATTTGACAAAGAAGGAACGCTTAAAGTGCATCGCACGACGGCCGCCGCACGGCCTATACAGGCGCAAGAATCGCAGTCTACCAAGGGATTAATACAAAGTCACAAAGTCCGATCCCAAATCTGGCCACCGTCATGTTTCAATGACAGCCCAAACCGCTCTCGCCAAAGTTTCGACCGAGACACCTCCAGCTGTCTCGGCCAAGGGAGTTCTCCTCCGCGCCGTCCCTCCACCTCTCCTGCTATCCTGTCAACAACCAATCCATCAACTTCGGTGTTTTATCGCCTTGGTCCGCAATCTGGAAGCAAAGACAAGGCATCAGTGAAGGAACGATTGGGTCAACAGACTGGGGGTCGTGTCCGGACTCAAACTGATGATCAAAAGTGTCTCAAGCAAGATGGGACATCTAAGGCCCCAAGAATTCTTATCGCATCTCGTTTGAGCATCCCGCGGGTTCGCGATCCACCATGTGAAGAATTGAGGCGCAGGACTCCGAAAGTCACAAAAGATGACCAGACACTTGTAGTTCATGCAAAGACGACTTCAAATGACGAAGTCAAATGAGTAAGACCCATGTTAAATGGTCGACGCTCTCAAAAGAAGACGTGTCCTCCAGTTAAAAGCAACGTTACACTTGGGGGTGGAAGTGCAATCCATGACGGATCACACTAACTGCATCATCAGGCTGGGGGTGGCAACACACGAAAATGGACAATTGATGAGATAGATTGTTCTTGCTTATGTGCAATGCCTAATCAAGACACTATTATCGATGTGCTTTGTTCGAAGTCGCTCGGCTGGCCGCAGAGCTTCGGTATTCGAGAGGCTTTCCCTGCCGGTAATGAAAGAATCGAAGCCAAGGCCAAGACGCTTCCGAAGAAGAAGATGTGCTATTCAAAGGGACGAATTCCCCGAAGTTACCATCAACATGGTAAACAAGGTAAAAGGAGAGGCAGCGACGGATACAGATCCAGACTTCACTCCTGGGGAAAAAGTTGGTACCCGAATTTCCCAAGGATGTCTCGGCTACAACTGTGGGCTATAAAACGCAGAAACTATAGAAGGATGCATGAAGGAGATTCATCTGAAGATGAGACCTCCGATGCTTGCTCAGCGGTGGCGTCCGATGACCCAATGAGAAATTTAGATCAACCCAGAGAAGACAACTACAATTGAGGAGATGTCCGAGCCTCGTACGGTGAAGGACATCTAAAAATTAAATGGGAGGATAGCGGCTTTGAGTCGTTTCCTCTCCAAGTCGGCTGAGAGAATACATCCCTTCTTCAAAGTCCTAAGGGGGACCAAAAGACCCAAAGATAACATCCAGTAGATAGCAGAGCGCAGCAACGCTTTCACAGAGCTCATGAGGTATCTGACTCCAAACCCTTATCGAGCAGACCTATAGAAGGGGAACAACTCTACCTCAACCAAGCTATCTCAACAGAAGCCGTGAGCTCGGTCCTGGTCTAAGAAGAAGAGAATGTTCAGAAATCAATGTACCACATCAGCCGCATCCTGAAGATGGCCGAACTAAACTACATTCTCATTGAAAAAGCTTCCTTCGCTATCATCACCACAGCTAGAAGGATTTGCCCGTACTTCCAATCCCACAAGTGATAGTACAGACTAATCTGCGTTTCAAAAAAGCACTCGGTAGCCCCACCACTTCAGGGCAAATGATCAATTAGGACATCGAGCTCAGTGAATAGGATATCGAGTTTGAGCCTAGGACAACCATTAAGGCCCAGATCCTTGCCCATTTTTTTTATTAAGTCACCAAATCTAGAAGAGGGACCACCACCAGAACCGGGCTCCAAATCAAAATAAAAAGACTCCATCCCGGAAAAATAGTATCCCCAAACACACCGCGTAATTTTCATCATAATGGTTGCCAAAGTAGATGGATTCTTAGGAGAAAGTGGCGTGGGCGAGGAGTAGTGCAGCGATCTGGAGGACACATCTATGAGTATGCAATCGCCTTCAACTTTTGGTCATCGCGAATCGAAGGCAGGATCGCTCACCGTGAACAATGCCACGATGACTGTTCATAGTGAGCGGTGCCACCATTCTTGTGCGTCACGCTTTTGATGGCCTTGTTGATAATCGATTGTCATTATTGGTAGTAGTACTCATCCTCAATGTATATGTTCTCATCACCGCCTGTGCCACCTTGATTTACCTTCGTTTACCGCCTACTCAACTTGTCGACACCACCATCACTACCGCTTATATTCAAGAAACCTTGGCAACCATTAGCTATCGGAAAAAAGGGATTTTGATTGAATCAGGATTTGGTTTGGAGTTTGGTTCGATGAAGGTTATTTTCTCGGCTTTATTTATTTGGCGGAGCCCTAAAGAGGGAGCATTTATTTGGCAGATCCCTAAAGAAGAATTATTTGTTTGTTAGATCTCGAAGAGGATCGTTTGTTCGGTTGATCTGTGAAGAGAATCGTTTGTTTGGTTGATTCGTGAAGAGGATCATTCATTTGGTTGATCCCTAGAGAGGATCATTTATTTGGTTGATCTGTGAAGAGAATCATTTATTTGGTGGATCCCTAGAGAGGATTGTTTGCTTGGTAGGTCCCTGGTGAGAATTGTTTATTTGGTAGTTCCCTGGTTGATCTGTGAAGAAGATCGAGATATCGCATTTGGTGATTTTGGTTGAGATTGTTTGTGGTGAAAGACATTCAAGTAGAAGATTAGAAGATGAAGAAAATCTGAATGAGAATCTATAATGTTTTATTGTTTAACATGAACAATGAAGCTGAATATGAAGCTCTTTTGATCGACCTCAATGTCACTCTAGCGGCTAAGGCAGTCGATTTTATAATTCTTGACTCTCAACTTATCATCTACGGTGTGGGAGAGAATATGAAGCGAAGGAGCCTCGCATGGTGAAGGACATCTAAAAATTAAATGGGAGGATAGCGGCTTTGAGTCGTTTCCTCTTCAAGTCGGCTGAGAGAATACTTCTCTTCTTCAAAGTCCTAAGGGGGACCAAAAGACCCAAAGATAACATCCAGTAGATAGCAGAGTGCAGCAACGCTTTCACAGAGCTCATGAGGTATCTGACTCCAAACCCTTATCGAGCAGACCTATAGAAGGGGAACAACTCTACCTCAACCAAGCTATCTCGACAGAAGCCGTGAGCTCGGTCCTGGTCTAAGAAGAAGAGAATGTTCAGAAACCAATGTACTACATCAGCCGCATCCTGAAGATGGCCGAACTAAACTACATTCTCATTGAAAAAGCTTCCTTCGCTATCATCACCACAGCTAGAAGGATTTGTTCGTACTTCCAATCCCACAAGTGATAGTACGGACTAATCTGCCTTTCAAAAAAGCACTCGGCAGCCCCACCACTTCAGGTCAAATGATCAATTAGGACATCGAGCTCAGTGAATAGGATATCCAGTTTGAGCCTAGGACAACCATTAAGGCCCAGATCCTTGCCCATTTTTTTATTAAGTCACCAAATCTAGAAGAGGGACCACCAGCTCAGGAACCGGCTCCACTCCCAGTCCAAAAGCCAGTCAAAAAGACTCCATCCCAGAAAAATAGTATCCCCAAACACAATCTGCCAGAATTTTCATCATAATGGTTGCTGAAAGTAGATGGATTCTTAGGAGAAAGTGGCAGCGGAGCAGGAGTAGTGCTGCGCAGTCCTGGAGGACACATCTATGAGTATGCAATCGCCTTCAACTTTTTGGTCACCGTGAACTGAGCGCGGTGGCTGTTCACCGTGAACAATGCCACAGTGACTATTCATAGCGAACAGTGCCACCATTCTTGTTTGTCCTGCTTTTGATGACCTTGTTGATAATCAGGATTGTCATTATTGGTAGTAGTACTCATCCTCAATGTATATGTTCTCATCACCGCCTGTGCCACCTTGATTTACCTTCGTTCACCGTCTACTCAACTTGTCGACACCACCATCACTACCGCTTATATTCAAGAAACCTTGGCAACCATTAGCTATCGGAAAAAAGGGATTTTGATTGAATCAGGATTTGGTTTGGAGTTTGGTTCGATGAAGGTTATTTTCTCGGCTTTATTTATTTGGCGGAGCCCTAAAGAGGGAGCATTTATTTGGCAGATCCCTAAAGAAGAATTATTTGTTTGTTAGATCTCGAAGAGGATCGTTTGTTCGGTTGATCTGTGAAGAGAATCGTTTGTTTGGTTGATTCGTGAAGAGGATCATTCGTTTGGTTGATCCCTAGAGAGGATCATTTATTTGGTTGATCTGTGAAGAGAATCATTTATTTGGTGGATCCCTAGAGAGGATTGTTTGCTTGGTAGGTCCCTGGTGAGGATTGTTTATTTGGTAGTTTCCTGGTTGATCTGTGAAGAAGATCGAGATATCGCATTTGGTGATTTTGGTTGAGGTTGTTTGTGGTGGAAGACATTCAAGTAGAAGATTAGAAGTTGAAGACAAATATGAATGAGAATCTATAATGTTTTATTGTTTAACATGAACAATGAAGCTGAATATGAAGCTCTTTTGATCGACCTCAATGTCACTCTAGCAGCTAAGACAGAGTCTGATTTTATAATTGCTGACTCTCAACTTATCATCTACCAGGTGTGGAGAGAATATGAAGCGAAGGACCCTAGTATGACAAAGTACTTAGGAAAAATCTCAAAGAACTATTTGGCAAATTGAAGGGGTTCAGAATTGAGCAGGTTCCAAGAGCCCACAACGCTCATGCACATTCTCAGTCCAAGCTGGGCTTTCTGAGCTCGGAGGCAAGGTAGGGGCCAGTATACACAGACATTCTCAAGGAGCCCAGCATTACTGAAATTACGGTAGATTTGATCATGCAAATAGATCCACAATCTGAGCCATAATGGATGGATCCACTCGTCCTATACCTGACAAAGAGAACCCTGGCCGAAGACCGAGCAGAAGCTAGGAGCCTGTAAAGAAATGTTTTGAAATATCTCATGATCAAAGATTAACTTTTCTGCCTCTCCTATACAAGCAGTAGTATGAGGCCCTATCTTTGGTGCCTCCAACCTGAAGAGTCAGATTATGTCCTAATGGAAATCCACGAGGGCATATGCGAAAAACACATAGGAGCTAGAACACCAGCACAGAAGGTCATTAGGCAAGGCTACTATTGGCCAACCATTCTGGCCGAGTCAAAAAATCTCACAACCCAGTACAAAGCACAGTCTTCTCAAACATCCTGCGAGCTCCGACAACTGAGCTCACTCCTCTTGTTAACCCGATCCTTTCACTTAGTGGGGACTAGATTTGCTGGGACCATTCCCAATAGCAATCGAACAACAGAAATTCTTAATTGTAGTTATTTAACCAAATGGATAGAAGTAGAGCCTCTGGCAAAAATCGGCGAAAGTAATATCCACAACTTCATCTAGAAATTGGTTATTAGCAGATTCAGGGTACCAGTAACCATCATAATTGGCAACGATGCTCAATTCAATAATAAGGGATTCCGCGATTTTTGTGAAGAATGGAAAACCCGACTAAAGTTTGCATCAATTGCACACCCCAAGTGCAACGGTCTAGCAAAAGTGGCGAACAAGTGCCTACTACAAGCACTAAAGAATAGGGTGGACCAAGTAGTGGGGGCCTAGGTCGACAAACTGTTGATTTATATATTCTCAAGATTATATTTTGATGATAACAATATGTGTTCTATATATATATGTTTTGTGTGGTATAACTTGTTGATGCAGATATCATATATATATCAAATTTGGACTCAAGGCATTATGGAGTATTGAAGATGAAAAGCAAGATGAAATACAAAGAACAATGTAATTTTCTCTTCTTTACTTAGAATATATTGTACAAGCCTTGATCACACACACACATGCATATTTAGAACACACTAACACATGCTTAGTGTGTTGGTTAATTATAGAAATCCCTATATTAACCATTAGATTTTTAAAAGTTTAAAACAATTCATTTATAAACTTTTTAAGTCGAGTAGTCGACTAATTCAAACTATAGCTCCACTAATTACTCAACTTAATGAATATATAAGTTTCTCAAAGTTAGCTGCATTAGTCCACCAATGCCGCTAATAGCTCCATCAATGAAAACTTAAATATTTTCCGAACCAGTTTACATTAGTCCACTCAATGCATATATAGCTCCATCACCGCATTTAAAACATACATCCCATTACATTAATGCATTAGACAAAATAAAAAAGTCTATTACTAATGCTTGAATTGCATTTACGGAATGCTGTAAACCACAGTTAGTCGACTAATCTTATATAATAGTCGACTATAATACGCTTTTATGACTGCTCGAATTTGAATCTTTAAGCGTTTTTAGCAGTTTTTCTTTGTTTTGAATGGGTGTCTTTCAAGACATATAAATAGTAAAAGCTGAGAAAAAAGACACACGAAATTCTCATATACATGAACTTGAATTTTTGAAAAGAAAAGTGTGTGTTCAAAGATTCAAAAGCAAAAACTGTTCTTGATATTCAAAAGAGAAAAATATTTTTGAGATTAAAGAAATTCCTAAGCCACTCACGCATATCATCTACACATCAAGGCTTATAGGATCTTATGCGTTGTTGTTTTCAAAGGAGATTCTCAGTGTGAGAATTGTGAATCTCGAGTTTGAGATTGTTGCAATTTGCATGGTCTTGCAAATTGGTCGTTTGATTCTTTGATTTTGTAAGGGTATTTCAAAATCATAGTGGAAACTCGCCGGATTTGCTTGGGGACCGGATGTACACCGGGAGGTGGAACCAAGATAAATATCGTGGTTTGCGATTGTGAATTTTACGTGTTTGTGCTATCTTTTGCAATTTATAATCTATCTTGCATAAAATTTTATAAAACACTATTCACCCCTCTAGTGTTTAAGTGTGATCAGATCTACGATCCTACACAAACTCCTCGGTATTTTATGGTCGCATAAAGGCAACTCACAAAAACTCCATAGTTGAAACACCTTCCAAAGCGACTAAGTTCAGAAGCAAAATCTCAACACACATCACTTTCTTGGTCAATTATTAATAACTTGGCTTACAATTGAGAATCAAATCAAATATGGAAAAATAAAGTCAAATTCGTGCTCGGGATGGTCAACCAAAGAAAAGCGATATCTCTCAATCAGGAAGCGAATTCAACATATTATATATGAAAATTACCTATCTCGACGAGACGGAGCCATCAAATTACCAGATTCTCAAAATTTCATCAGCAGCAGCGGGTTATGACAGAAATCGAATATAAGTGATATATATTCAATTATTTAAAAGCCAAGTTAAATTCTAGAAGCCAAGAGCATTTAAGAGAAGCCCAAGAGTCTTAAAGGAATTAAATACAAAAGAAATAAAGCCCACAAAGCCCATCTCTCAAGGATTAAATCAATGGTCTAGATTATTTGGAGAGATCCTATGGCTATGAGGGTTGTTTAGGGCTAACCTAAATCCTATGGTTGTGAGTGTTACTTGGGGCCAAGGCAAATCCAAAGGTTGTGAGAGATTCTTGTTATCTATAAATAGAGGGGTAGAGTGAGGGCTTGAGATTGTGAAATATTTTGTAAAACTCCATTTGGAGAGGAGGGTTACTCTTAATTGAGAAGACCTTCCAAAATTATAACTTTTGTTACACAATAAATGAAATTTTTCACCCCTTCAATTTCGTTCTCTTCTTCTAATCCAAGGACCAAAAGGAGGATTAGATTAAGATTAGGAGTTGTTGGTTTCTATTTTATTTCTTTTTCATTTTCTTTCTTGTTCATTTAATTGCTTTGTAGCTTAGATTTACTTTCATGCAATTTAATTTCATGCAATTTACTTTCATGCAATTTACTTTCATGCAATGTATTTAATTCTTGTATTTACTCTCTAGAATAGATTTTTCTTTTCTTTAATTCACCTTGAGGCTAGAACCCTCTAGGGAATTACCCCTTTTCTAAGTGTGGAGCTAATACTTGTGGGAACCCTAGAGATTGTTTGAAACTAGCTAACAAATCCAACTCATTCTTGTGAGATTGAGATAAGCTAAGTGGATCTACTCTAGATTCCTCATATCTTTAATTAATCCTCCATACTTTACATTCTTAATTTTCCTCTTATCCTTATTTTTCATTTGTTGTCTTTCTCCTCTCTTAATTTCTTTTTCTTTTTATTTACACAAATCACAATCACCCTCCTTCTCTCACACTCATTTTCTTTTATTTTCACTTTACCACTTTCATCTTTAAACCCCCTCACACTCATTTTCTTCCTCGTTTTTATCACACACATTTTCTAAATCTCTCCACTCTCATTTTCTTCCTCGTTTTATTGCACATAATCCACAATCCACTCTCTCTTATCTCGCACGAACCACTTTCACCATTTTCTCACTTTCATTTTATTTGAATAACTCCTAATTGTCATGCGCATAATTTGAGAACCAAAACTTGAACAAAACTCTTCCTACTTCCCGTTCCTCGTGGGATCGATAATCTTAAATACTATAACTTGATAAAGGTTGTATACTTGCAACTAAGGTAATCACTCAAAATTTACCCATCACACAATCTGAGCCATAATGGATGGATCCACTCGTCCAATACCTAACAAAGAGAACCCTGGCCGAAGACCGAGCAGAAGCTAGAAGCCTGTAAACAAATGTCTTGAAATATCTCATGAATAAAGATCAACTTTTCCGCCTCTCCTATACAAACAGTAGCATGAGGCCCTATCTTTGGTGCCTCCAACCTGAAGAGTCAGATTATGTCCTAATGAAAATCCACGATGGCATATGCGAAAAACATATAGGAGCTAGAACACCAGCACAGAAGGTCATTAGGCAAGGCTACTATTGGCCAACCATTCTGGCCGAGTCAAAAAATCTCACAACCCAGTACAAAGCACGCAAAGTCTTCTCAATCTTCACCGACTCATCCAAGGCACTCAAATACCTTGGTATTGGTTTTAAGAATAAATCTAAGGCACAACAAAGATTCCTTATGACTTGATCTTCACCGACTTTTTCAAGGCACTCAAAGATCTTAGTATTGGTTTTTAAGAGTAAACCCAAGACACAATAGAAATCACTTACGACTCGGCCTTCACCAACTTGTCCAAATATGTCTCGAAACCCTTGGAATCAATCTTCAAAAATAAACCCAAGGCACGCAATGAGAAATAACTCGACAAAATTGTGAAAATATTCGAGTCATACAAAATTAGTCTTTCTCATATATTTGTAAAATTTACGAACTTTTTATTAATGGCGACTAGTAAAAAATCATCATCACGGGCGAGGCGAGGAGATGAGATTCCCGGTCGGTCAAATGGGGAAGGCGAGTAGGCTTCTCATTGGACTCCTTGATTACATTATTTTCAAAGGCACTCGACTCTAGGAATGTCACCTTTTTGGAGGTCCGGAACTTGGTCGATGAGGGAATTACACTCTGCGTCCCTTTGGGGCTTCTAGCGGTCATTTCGTGAGAGACTCTTGAAGAGTCGCCTCCTCCTGCAACCTCGTCGTCAAGTCCTCTGTCTCGAGTCAAGCCACTAGGGCGGCTCATAAGCATCCTCTCTCTCTCTCTCCTCTTTTCCACTTCAACTTCGACTTGAGATACTTAACCTTCTCATTGGCGGCGTCCGTCATGATGGGCTGATCGAGCTCCTCACGCATGTTCTTCATCTCCATCCGAGCTTGAGTAAGAAGGGAAGGTTGATGTCGGAGGGATCAATAGAGACATTGATCTTCTCAACCCGTAGGGCCAACTCACACTCTATCTCTACGGGCCCTTCTTGAGTTGATCCGGCTCACTCCCCTTTGGCGGCCAACACCTCAGCCACCTCACGGGTGCCCCGTGAGTGACATCTCCTCCGTGGCTTGAAGAAAAGCTCATGGCTGACTTGAACCTACTAAAAAAACTAGGTCTCCACGAGCAGACCTCTAGTGAGATAGCCTCGGAGGATCTGATGAAGGCCAAGATTTGGCACTCTACTCAACAAGATTTGGTCACTGGAGAGGAAAATCTACTCAACTGCACGGGTTTGGTTGGACCTAGATTCTAGGACCGACCCTCTTGAATCCAACCAATGACCTAATATAAAAATGGAGTTGTCTATTGGTTCCCTCTCTTGTCGAGGGCCTACCTTAGTCGACCTAATGAGGGTTATCTTTAACCTCTCCCATTCAGGAGGAGAGAGTTTGCCAATGCGATGGGGGAAGAATCACTCGTACCGACCTCATTGAGGAGCCCCGAGGAGCCAACCCTCCTATAATTCTTCTCTAGCAACCGTTATTCAAGAACCAGTCCCTTCCAGATCTCCTTGAAGACTTCGAAGCCTCATTTGTTTTAGCATACGGTAGTACCGGCTCCACCTTGGTCGGGATCCTAACTCCCACCGACTCCAAAGTAGGGTGATCGGCTTGCACAGCAGTGCAAGATTCATTTTCAATTGGGATCTCAACTCCCGCCGACTCCAAAGTAAGGCGAACCCTCTCGACAACCTCCTTCTACTCAGCAACCAACCACGGGGACTCACCATCCAATTTGATGACCTAAGGTAGGGGAACCTTGGAGGTTGGAACCCCACTAGTCGACCCGGGCACAGGCTCAGCCGCCTTATCTTCGAGCTCTAAGAAGTCCTGCATACCGCCCTCAGCTTGGTGACATCCCTTGAAGACAGTCTTCTTCCTCTTCTCAGATCTCTCCGCTCAGGTAGTGGATGTAGCCAAACCCAGGTCAAGTCGGGCCGCAAGCTCAGCTGGGTCCTGACATAGAGCCTGGATGTCCTCCTATGCCAGCTCGACACGCGGCTGCTTTGGTGGTCCTAAAGATAGGTCGACGCGAGGGACCTCCTCGGCGCACTTCATGAGCTAAGAGTGCAAAGACGAGCAAGATCCTCCTTCAGCCGCTGGATTATGCGTAGCCCGGCATAGCATTATCAAAGAGGTACTGCGATCAACCGGACTTTGTATACTCGATCTTCTCCAAGCCTTGCCTCTCCACTTGAGCTTCATTGCCTTCAAGCCCTCCTTCTTGATCTTTGGCTATGTAGGAAGCAAGATGAAATACAAAGAACAATGTAATTTTCTTTACTTAGAATATATTGTACAAGCCTTGATCACACACACACATGCATATTTAGAACACACTAACACATGCTTAGTGTGTTGGTTAATTATAGAAATCCCCTATATTAACCATTAGATTTTTTAAAGTTTAAAACAATTCATTTATAAACTTTTTAAGTCCAGAGTAGTCGACTAATTCAAACTATAGTCCACTAATTACTCAACTTAATGAATATAAGTTTCTCGTAAGTTTGACAGTTAATGACCAATCTTGTTAATAGCTCGATTAATGAAAACTTAAATAATTTTCGAGATCGTAAGTTTTGCATTAGTCACTCTCTGTGCATATAGTCCACTACCGCATTTAAAACATACACCCGGATTTTCGTCATTACTGATTAGTCATAAAAAAAATAGTAGCTCTAACTACTAATGCTTGAATTGCATTTTACGCACTGTAAACCACGTTAGTCGATAATCTTATATAATAGTCGACTATAATACAGTTTTATGACTGTTCAGAATTTGAATCTTTAAACGTTTTTTAACAGTTTTTCTTTGTTTTGAATGGGTGTCTTTCAAGACATATAAATAGTAAAAACTTCAGAAAAAGACACACGAAATTCTCATATACATGAACTTGAATTTTGAAAAGAAAAGTGTGTGTTCAAAGATTCAAAAGCAAAACTGCTTGATATTCAAAAGAGAAAAATATTTTTGAGATTAAAGAAATCTAGCCACTACCGCATATCATCTACACATCAAGGCTTATAGGATCTTGTACGTTGTTGTTTTCAAAGGAGATTCTCAGGTGTGAGAATTGTGAATCTCAGGTTTGAGATTGTTGCAATTTGCATGGTCTTGCAAATTGGTCAGGTTTGATTCTTTGATTTTGTAAGGGTATTTCAAAATCATAGTGGAAACTCAAGCGGGATTTCTGGGGACCGATGTACACCGGGAGGTGGAACCAAGATAAATATCTCGGTTTGCGAGTGAATTTTTCGTGTTTGTGCTATCTTTTGCAATTTATAATCTATCTTGCATAAAATTTTATAAAACACTATTCACCCCCCTCTAGTGTTTAAGTGTGATCAGATCTACGATCCTACACAAACTCCTCGGTATTTTATGGTCGTACAGTGCAACTCACAAAAACTCCATAGTTGAAACACCTTTCTGATGTACGGAGCGGAAGTGGTCATCTCAGTAGAAGTCGACATGCCTACTATGCGACTGTAATATTTTGATAAGGAAGGCAATCAAATTAGCTTAACAAGTGGACTCGACCTCATAGATGAAATAAGAGAGCAAGCAATCTGATCTCTGATTATCAGTAAGCAGCGTATTGCCCGACACTACAACAACCAAGTTTGACCCTAGAGGTTCAAAGTAGGGGATCTGGTCCTCCGAAAGGCCATCTTCAATAAAGAAACCAACCAAAAGCTCGCCGCTAACTAGGAGAGACCTTACAAGATCATAAGAGAAGTCCACTCGGGGACTTACAGGTTGCATAATCAAGATGGGAAACATCTCAAGAAGCATTTCCAATTAACATAATCAAAAGACCACCATGTTAATAAAAGTTGTCTTATCTTTCTCTACAATCTTGTGTAAGGCATTTAAAATCCTTGGTATCAGTTTTCAAGAGTAAACCTAAGGCACAATAAAAATTCCTTGCGACTCTATCTTCACCGACTCCTCCAAGGCACTCAAACACCTTGGCATCGATTTTTAAAAGTAAACCCAAGGCACAACAAAAATTCCTTGCGAATTGATCTTCACCGACTTGTCCAAGGCACTCAAAGACCTTGGTATCGATTTTCAAGAGTAAACCCAAGGCACAACAAAAATTCCTTGCAACTCAATCTTCACCGACTCATCCAAGGCACTCAAATACCTTGGTATTGGTTTTTAAGAATAAATCTAATGCACAACAAAGATTCCTTATGACTTGATCTTCACCGACTTTTCCAAGGCACTCAAAGATCTTAGTATTGGTTTTTAAGAGTAAACCCAAGACACAACAAAAATCTCTTACGACTCGGCCTTCGCCAACTTGTCCAAATATGTCTCGAAACCCTTGGAATCAATCTTTAAAAATAAACCCAAGGCACGCAATGAGAAATAACTCGACAAAATTGTGAAAATATTCGAGTCATACAAAATTAGTCTTTCTCATATATTTGTAAAAATTTACAGAACTTTTTATTAATGACGCGACTAGTAAAAAATCATCATCACGGAGCAGGAGCAGCAGATGAGATTCCCAGTCGGTCAAATGGGGAAGGCGAGTAGGCTTCTCATTGGACTCCTTGATTACATTATTTTCAAAGGCACTCGACTCTAGGAATGTCAGCCTTTTTTGGAGGTCTGGAACTTGGTCGATGAGGGAATTACACTACTGCTCTGCCCTTTGGGCGGCCTAGGCAGTGTCATTTCAGAGAGACTCTTGAAGAGTCGCCTCCTCCTGCAACCTCGTCGTCAAGTCCTCTGTCTCGAGTCAAGCCACTAGGGTCGGCTCATAAGCATCCTCTCTCTCTCTCTCTCCCTCTTTTCCACTTCAACTTCTGACTTGAGATACTTAACCTTCTCATTGACGACGTCCGTCATGATGGGCCTGATCGAGCTCCTCCTGCATGTTCTTCATCTCCATCCGAGCTTGAGTAAGAAGGGAAGGTTGATGTACGGAGGGATCAATAGAGACATTGATCTTCTCAACCCGTAGGGCCAACTCACACTCTATCTCTACCAGGCCCTTCTTGAGTTGATCCAGCTCACTCCCCCTTTGAGCGGCCAACACCTCAGCCACCTTACGGGTGCCCTGTGAGCCGACATCTCCTCCCGTAACTTGAAGAAAAGCTCATGGCTGACTTGAACCTACTAAAAAAACTAGGTCTCCACGAGCAGCCCTCTAGTGAGATAGCCTCGAAGGATCTGATGAAGGCCAAGATTAGGCACTCTACTCAACAAGATTCGGTCACTGGAGAGGAAAATCTACTCAACTGCACGGGTTTGGTTGGACCTAGATTCTAGGACCGACCCTCTTGAATCCAACCGATGACCTAATATAAAAATAGAGTTGTCTATTGGTTCCCTCTCTTGTCGAGGGCCTGCCTTAGTCGACCTAATGAGGGTTATCTTTAACCTCTCTCATTCAGGAGGAGAGAGTTTGCCAATGCGATGGGGGAAGGATCACTCGTACCGACCTCATTGAGGAGCCCTCAGAGGAGCCAACCCCTCTGCTATAATTGGCTCCTCTCTAGCAACCGGTTATTTAGTAACCAGTCCCTTCTAGGCTCTCCTTGAAGACTCAGAAGCCTCATTTGTTTTAGCATACACTGTAGTACCAGCTCCACCTTCGGTCGGGATCCTAACTCCCACCGACTCCAAAGTAGGGTGATCGGCTTGCACAGCAGCGCAAGATTCATTTTCAATTGGGATCTCAACTCCCGCCAACTCCAAAGTAAGGCGAACCCTCTCGACAACCTCCTTCTACTCAGCAACCAACCACGGGGACTCACCATCCAATTTGATGACCTAAGGTAGGGGAACCTTTGAGGTTGGAACCCTACTAGTCGACCCGGGCACAGGCTCAGCCACCTTATCTTCGAGCTCTAAGAAGTCCTGCATACCGCCCTCAGCTTGGTGACATCCCTTGAAGACAGTCTTCTTCCTCTTCTCAGATCTCTCCGCTCAGGTAGTGGATGCAGCCAAACCCAGGTCAAGTCGGGCCGCAAGCTCAGCTGGGTCCTAACGTAGAGCCTGGATGTCCTCTTATGCCAGCTCGACACGCGGGTGCTTTGGTGGTCCTAAAGATTGGTCGGCACGAGGGACCTCCTCTGACTGCACTTCATGAGCTAAGAGTGCAGCACGAGCAAGATCCTCCTGCGTAGCCGGCGTATGGGATATGCAGGTAGCCCGAAGTATAGCATTATCAAAGAGGTACTCGCATCGACCAGACTCCTTGTACACTCGGATCTTCTCCAAACCTTGCCTCTCCACTTCGGAGAGCTTCATTGCCTTCAAGCCCTCCTTCTTGATCTTTGGCTATGTAGGACAAACCAGAATAGGGTCGGCGCCAAAGATGAAGAAAAAATTCTCTCACTATCACTTGTTAGTGTTGGGGATATTCTAGACCAACTAGAAGCCGCTGACCGACTGAAGATAAAAAATGCCCTCGCCCCTCGCCAGCCTTGGCACACAATAAGTGACCCAGGATCTCTAGAGTCGGCTTGACATTCACTCGGTGACAGATGACGAGGAAGGAGACCAAGAAAGCCACCAAAATGAGCTTCAACTATACCGACAATATTCTGAGCGCTCGAAATACTCCCTGAAGGAAAGGGTGCAGCGGCAAACAAAGGCCAAAACTGAGATGGTGCCAATGCATCGGCAACAAGTGTTTCGGGTCTTTGAATTAAAACTAACATAGGTTACAAATTCAGAGAATTACAATTGAAATAAGAAGAATTTATATTTTCTGGGTTCTTTTCCGTGTCGATGGAGCGTCAATCCTGAACTCTGTTACGGTCAAAACTGTAGATGATGAGTCTTCCTGTTGATTTGTGAAGGTCACCAAAGTTGAGCCAAGGTTGATTTATCTCTGGACGGTAAGATGCTGAGATTGCCAAATGCAAGACATAAGATGCAACGTCTCTAGATGATAAGATGTCCCAAAAATGAGCTATGCCCCAAAAATGAGCTATCTCCCCTCCTCTTATAGGATAAGAGAGAGAGTTAGTGGCCATTAAATGTGGATTTAGTGGCCCTTAACTTAAGAGATAATGGGGGCGAACTATTTTTACAAAATTAGCTTTTAAAACGGTCATGGGCGAAGTTTGCCTATAGCGGTCGTAGGTGAAGGTGAAGTTCGCTGAGCGGTCAAGGGCGAAGTTCATTCTAGCAAATTTTACCAAAACATGGGTAGCCCATTTCCCTAGGGGTGGGTTCTTCATGGCCCACGGGCTATTTGGGTGAAGTTCATTTTGGGCGAATTTCACTTGAAGCTTCTCTTTGACTTGGTCTTCGGAGCGAGCTTCATTGTGGGATTCGGCGAGCTTTGCCAAGGCATATACTTGGCCCAAATGAAGCGTTTAGCTTATAGGAATTTGATTCTTGAGCTTGTATTGGACTATGCATTAGTCTAGAGGAGGGTATATTTTAACTATCTACACCTAGTCACCCAGTGGTGATAGACGGTGAGGTCAAGCATCGAAACAAATAGCGTGAAAGCATCGGGGATGTCGTACGCTTTTACACATTGCACAAGGTGAACCTGGAGCATCAACGATTTGTACAGGCAGAGCAGCGAGATCCGATCCTCGTTGCGAGCAGAAGAAGGTTGCAAACTGGAAGCAATCAGAGCAGAATGATTTGAGTTGATAATCAGAGCAGACAATCAGAGTTCTAAAAGAGAAAAGCTCAGAAATTTCTTGGGATAGGGACTCAGAAAGCCCATCGAAGATGAAGAGAGGATGGGGTATATGTAGGCGCTAAATAGAGGACATGTGGCCAAATCCTAGTGACTTGAATTCCCTAAAACCGCTGGTGGTTCTTGACAACCGAAGCATCATTTTCGTCAAGCAAAGCATCCTTTCATGAAGACTAAGCACAAGTTCTGCGCTGACATCAAAGCGTTAAATCACAGTTGTCTCCCAATATCGATTTGAATCCCCAAGGCGATAAAAAGATAAAACAGACTGTTTCTCTCAAACTCGGCTTCCTCGAGTCCGAGTGAAATGGGCCAATGTTGTACCCTATAAATCACCATGTTTAATAAGCACTTAAGAGCTGGCAATGTAGCCTATTAACGGGTTGAGTCATATAATCTGAAAGTCCTACCCAGGTGTGAGCACCGCCAATCTATCTAACAGTCTAAGTCCGAGATAAAAAATGTCTTAAGTCAGGATCTATTAAAGAAATCTAAGTCAAAGACGAAAGATGTCTTCTGGTTGGACTCCATTAGAGAATATCTCAAAAGACATAATGACCTATCCGCCTCATCAACTCCATTCGCATTTAATGCATGGCCAGTCGGCACCCATACTTCGCTGCCCAGTCGCCATAGCATTAAATGCATGCGCAGAGTCATAATGACTCCTCGAGCCGAAGTCATAATGGCTCCTCGGACATCGCCCACACTTCAGCTATTCTATCACTGTCGCAATAAATGCAAAGCTAACTCACTCAACCGTTTGCCAATGCGTGTAAAGTGGAGTCTGATTGCCGACTCCACCGACCGGTCGAATTATCAATGTGCCCCCATGAATTCTCTATAAATAGTTCTTAACCCCACTACACCAAGGTGCGCTGAATAAAACCCTAAACTAGATTCTGCATTCTAATAGTTTGCTTTATACATTATTGACTTGAACATCGAAGGGCACGCTGGGGGAAATCTCCTCCGGCCCTCTAACGAGTGTTACTTATGTAGGGATCCGATTTCGCTTCCTTAGATCAATCAGTCATTAGAGAAGATTAAAGTACCCTAAACTCCCCCAAATATCCTCACACTCATACAATTAACTTTCTGACATAAACAAGTGGTGCATGGTCATTTTGAAGGATGTTGTGCATGAATTTGTGCAAGTGCTTGATGACAATTGGATATAAGAGATTTTTCAGAATCTTGAACTCTTGTTCCCAAATGGCCTAACATAGATTTTGCTATGATTTTATCTTTTTTATGGTAGCTTTTTATTATAAGTTATGATGCTTTTTTGGCAATGGCCTCATCAGACACGATTCAAACTTTTCTTTAGAAAAGTGATTACGAGATGTAGGAAAATTTGGTTGCAAAAGTAACCCAAAATAATAAATATAGAGGTGTTACAATCCTCCCATTCAAGCTCAGCAAACACAGAGCCCCGAGTTTCGCATTTGATGCACACATTCTATCTACCTAGCGTTAACGCGCGCGACACTGTAATTCAAGTCGGATCATAAATAAACTAGATCCTTGTTGCTATGTGTCAATACTTTTGACGCCATCAACTTCATACTCCCACATTTCTGCTCACAACAATTGGTAGAGAGCAACCTACGACACGCCCATTGCAATATTCATGTGTGAGTACATCTTACATTGAAAAATTTAAGAAAGAGCGACAATTTAGATAGGACCAGAGTCTGTACCTAATGGCTAAAGCTTGATGGGTTAAATTGGTTCATAGTCTCTATTTAAGGCTCATTAACTCTATATTTGGCCTAATTTCTCACAACAAGTAGTGTCAAAGGCAAAGTTGTGGCATAAGAAAAAGTACAAGTCGATGGGTGTCAAGAGGATTATTAAGGTCACTTCATTTTGCCAGATCTAGATGGTGGAATATCTTAGGATAGTAAGCATATCATATTACTCTCGTAATTGTCAATATAGATTAAGGCCTGCTTAGTCTACAGATTGTACAAGATATGCTATATGTTTAGTAGTGTTATCACCTTATGGATACTGATTTAGACCAAAAAACATGTTATGTTGCTTATAGATGATGCCCGAGACTGCTCGTAAGAGTAATAATGGTCTGACTAGTTCACATACGATGAAGCTCCTACTGAGGTTGAGTAGTCACATTGCCTCTTCATGGTTTCCAGTTAAGATCAAGTTAGCAATAAGTTCACAATCTTGTTGATGATGGAATTGTAATCACAAATGGAGTAGAGAGTTTGGTAAGATATTCACACATGAGTATAGTTTCACATTTTAAAATTAAGAACAAGGGATGGTTTAAATAGGAGTTGTGCTAATATATATATATATATATATATATATATATATATATATATATATATATATATATATATATATATATATATATATATATATATATATATATATATATATATATATATATATATATATATATATATATATATATATATATATATATATATATATATATATATATATATATATATATATATATATATATATATATATATATATATATATATATATATATATATATATATATATATATATATATATATATATATATATATATATATATATATATATATATATATATATATATATATATATATATATATATATATATATATATATATATATATATATATATATATATATATATATATATATATATATATATATATATATATATATATATATATATATATATATATATATATATATATATATATATATATATATATATATATATATATATATATATATATATATATATATATATATATATATATATATATATATATATATATATATATATATATATATATATATATATATATATATATATATATATATATATATATATATATATATATATATATATATATATATATATATATATATATATATATATATATATATATATATATATATATATATATATATATATATATATATATATATATATATATATATATATATATATATATATATATATATATATATATATATATATATATATATATATATATATATATATATATATATATATATATATATATATATATATATATATATATATATATATATATATATATATATATATATATATATATATATATATATATATATATATATATATATATATATATATATATATATATATATATATATATATATATATATATATATATATATATATATATATATATATATATATATATATATATATATATATATATATATATATATATATATATATATATATATATATATATATATATATATATATATATATATATATATATATATATATATATATATATATATATATATATATATATATATATATATATATATATATATATATATATATATATATATATATATATATATATATATATATATATATATATATATATATATATATATATATATATATATATATATATATATATATATATATATATATATATATATATATATATATATATATATATATATATATATATATATATATATATATATATATATATATATATATATATATATATATATATATATATATATATATATATATATATATATATATATATATATATATATATATATATATATATATATATATATATATATATATATATATATATATATATATATATATATATATATATATATATATATATATATATATATATATATATATATATATATATATATATATATATATATATATATATATATATATATATATATATATATATATATATATATATATATATATATATATATATATATATATATATATATATATATATATATATATATATATATATATATATATATATATATATATATATATATATATATATATATATATATATATATATATATATATATATATATATATATATATATATATATATATATATATATATATATATATATATATATATATATATATATATATATATATATATATATATATATATATATATATATATATATATATATATATATATATATATATATATATATATATATATATATATATATATATATATATATATATATATATATATATATATATATATATATATATATATATATATATATATATATATATATATATATATATATATATATATATATATATATATATATATATATATATATATATATATATATATATATATATATATATATATATATATATATATATATATATATATATATATATATATATATATATATATATATATATATATATATATATATATATATATATATATATATATATATATATATATATATATATATATATATATATATATATATATATATATATATATATAAACATTGGGAATATGTTAAGAAAGATGTTTTTAAGGATATCAAGCGATATTTCTTAAAATTTCTTGAGGGTATCTCAAAATAGACCAAAATTATAATTAGCCATATGAGCATGACTATATTGAGTCTCTTTTTCATTTTCTTTTAAAGCACAAATATATTGAGTCTTTTTCCCTTTTCTTTTAGAACATGATTATATTGAGTCTCTTTTTCATTTTCTTTTAGAGCATGATTATATTGAATCTCTTTTTTCATTTTCTTTTAGAGCATGATTATATCGAGTCAATATAGATTAAGGCCTGCTTAGTCTACAGATTGTACAAGATATGCTATATGTTTAGTAGTGTTATCACCTTATGGATACTGATTTAGACCAAAAAACATGTTATGTTGCTTATAGATGATGCCCGAGACTGCTCGTAAGAGTACTAATGGTCCGACTAGTCCACATACGATGAAGCTCCTACTGAGGTTGAGTAGTCACATTGCCTCTTCATGGTTTCCAGTTAAGATCAAGTTAGCAATAAGTTCACAATCTTGTTGATGATGGAATTGTAATCACAAATGGAGTAGAGAGTTTGGTAAGATATTCACACATGAGTATAGTTTCACATTTTAAAAATTAAGAACAAGGGATGGTTTAAATAGGAGTTGTGCTAATACCTGATAACCTAAGCTTCTAGGTTAATTTAGCTCCTATCATTTATTATCACCCATTAACTCTTGACTGGAGCCGATTTCTCATCTATATATACTTGTTAATTTGGTTCCAATCATTTATAACCTCGTGGTATCTTATTTCTCACCTATCTATTATTAATAAGGGTTAATTGTACATAAGCTTCCCTATTTATACTTCCAATTGCGCTAAACCCCCTTAACTCATTTATCAGAGCTTAACCCACCCTAAAAGTCACATCAAAATGTGTTGACCCCACATATCTATTTTTTGATAGCTTATTTAGCAAAATGAGCCGCTACAACATAACTATCAAACTCTTTTTAGAAATATAAGTTTCAAATTACACCCCACTTTGTATGAATTGAGGCGGCTAAGTGTTAATAAATGACCTGAGGGGTTTTAACGCAACTGATGTTATAAATGAAAGGGGTTAAATGCAATCAAGCCCTATTAATAACGGCTTAATTTTTTTTCCTATTGATCTTTGTTTGTATGTGCTTTTCTTTCATCAACTGAGCAAAGACTTCATCACGCACCTCCGTATCCCAAAATGGCCGTCGCTGTACTTGTAAAGCATATGAGACATGACACCATAGCCTTAATTACTAGCTCATAGCTCCCTAGCGCCACAGCAGCAATCCTAAGCCCAACCAAATCCGCAGCACGATTGTAGGTCTAAAAAGCAACTTAAAAATTTTTCTTTTTTCTTTTCCCTGTGGGTTACTTGCAAAAAAAAAAAATGCTATAGAGTTTGCCCGATTTGCAAATAAATGACATCTGTTCTAAAAGTGAGAAAAAAAATGCGTAAAGTTTCCTCCGTGTAAATAGACTGCTGCCTTTAAATAATTTTCTAAAGACCAAACTAACCCTCCGGCAATCGATTACACCCCCTTCTTCTATAATTACTGTAGTAATAGTAAAATAATCATAATTTTTAACTCCTCCAAATTAATCACAGTCGAAAAAGAAATCAGGATGAAATTAGGGTGCTAGGGTTACAAATTTTGACATTTAGACGTTGAATAACAATAATTTGGGCAATTGCGGGCTTCAAAATTGGTTAGGGTTTATGCTCTAAGGTAAATTGGAAAGTATGGGAGTATAGAAAGACAAGAATTTGGGCAACTGGGGCCTTAAGGATCTTCTGCTTGTCTTGATGCTTGCTATCCAACAAAAAATTTCTTGAGAGATAAAAAATGAGAGAATTTGGTATGATTTAGAAGAAAAGGGGTAAATATAGAAGATGGTGGTTTAATTGTAATTATAATGAACTATAGAGATATAGAAGTTGAAGAAAATCTCAAATCACAGCTCACATGGGTATATACTCAAAATATTCTAACGGCTAACTAACGGTAGGGCACTGACGTGCAACCTTTTAAAACTTCGTGGTATTTAACTTCAAAGTTGTAGAACATTAGGGTATTTAAGTGCAATCTTTTAAAACATTGGGTCACTTATTTGCTTACTTTTAAACTCGGGGTCACTTATTTGCATGTTAAGTAAACTTTAGGGTTTTTCTTTCTTTCTTTTTTTGGCAATTTATCCATCCCCTTTTTCCAGTCCAAATTATAAGTTGAAAATATGTTTGGCAAACTTTAAAACTAGGCTAGAACCTCATTCGGTTTTGCGTGTTTTTCTGTTAGGCACAAACATAAATCCAAAATTAAACTAGTTTTTTAGGCAAAATTTTTGGCCGCTTTTCTGTTAGGCACAAACATAAATCCAAAATTAAACTAGTTTTTTAGGCAAAATTTTTGGCCGCTTTTCTGTTAGGCACAAACATAAATCCAAAATTAAACTAGTTTTTTAGGCAAAATTTTTGGCCGCTAAACAAGTTCTGGTTTGAACCATTTCTCTGTTAGTCTAAACTAGAATTGGTTTACGATAGAACTAGACCAAGATTTATTCTGATTAAATTTTTAGATGGGTTGCCAACAAATTTCGTCTAAAGAATATGATTGACATTTCATTATTAACAAAAACAATTGAATGAAAAAGGCATGAATTGTTATATATTGATGGAATGAAACATGCGATTGATTTTCAAAAATTTGGATAGTTAAAATGATAACTCAAATAAGGCCTAAGTTGGAGATGGTTTCGTAAAACCCCCATTAAAATGACACAAAAAGCATATATATATATATATACTCTCTCTCTCTCTCTCTCTCTCTCTCTCTCTCTCTCTCTCTCTCTCTCTCTCTCTCTCTCTCTCTCTCTCTCTCTCTCTCTCTCTCTCTCTCTCTCTCTCTCTCTCTCTCTCTCTCTCTCTCTCTCTCTCTCTCTCTCTCTCTCTCTCTCTCTCTCTCTCTCTCTCTCTCTCTCTCTCTCTCTCTCTCTCTCTCTCTCTCTCTCTCTCTCTCTCTCTCTCTCTCTCTCTCTCTCTCTCTCTCTCTCTCTCTCTCTCTCTCTCTCTCTCTCTCTCTCTCTCTCTCTCTCTCTCTCTCTCTCTCTCTCTCTCTCTCTCTCTCTCTCTCTCTCTCTCTCTCTCTCTCTCTCTCTCTCTCTCTCTCTCTCTCTCTCTCTCTCTCTCTCTCTCTCTCTCTCTCTCTCTCTCTCTCTCTCTCTCTCTCTCTCTCTCTCTCTCTCTCTCTCTCTCTCTCTCTCTCTCTCTCTCTCTCTCTCTCTCTCTCTCTCTCTCTCTCTCTCTCTCTCTCTCTCTCTCTCTCTCTCTCTCTCTCTCTCTCTCTCTCTCTCTCTCTCTCTCTCTCTCTCTCTCTCTCTCTCTCTCTCTCTCTCTCTCTCTCTCTCTCTCTCTCTCTCTCTCTCTCTCTCTCTCTCTCTCTCTCTCTCTCTCTCTCTCTCTCTCTCTCTCTCTCTCTCTCTCTCTCTCTCTCTCTCTCTCTCTCTCTCTCTCTCTCTCTCTCTCTCTCTCTCTCTCTCTCTCTCTCTCTCTCTCTCTCTCTCTCTCTCTCTCTCTCTCTCTCTCTCTCTCTCTCTCTCTCTCTCTCTCTCTCTCTCTCTCTCTCTCTCTCTCTCTCTCTCTCTCTCTCTCTCTCTCTCTCTCTCTCTCTCTCTCTCTCTCTCTCTCTCTCTCTCTCTCTCTCTCTCTCTCTCTCTCTCTCTCTCTCTCTCTCTCTCTCTCTCTCTCTCTCTCTCTCTCTCTCTCTCTCTCTCTCTCTCTCTCTCTCTCTCTCTCTTTAAAAAAAAAGAGAAATCAATTCAAAGCCAGATCTAGAGAGAGAAAGAAAACCTAATTCGAATGGAGCAGTAACAGCACTCAACTCCCCCCCTCGCCTCGCCTTTTATATACAACATCGATCTCAATCTCAGTTCAAACAAGTAGGAAAAAGCAAAAGAAGAAGCAAGCTAGGGTTTCCAATCTCACGAGGTTCGCTCCTTTTTCACTCTCTCCTATTTTCTTCTAAATTTCCTTGAGATTTTGCTCAGAAAGTTGAAGATTTGCAGCGATGGTAGATGAGAATATGCTCTTGTTCTATTTCCTTTTTCGCGCCTTTTTTTTCTTGGCCTGCAATGGCAGCAGAAGACAATACAGAGGAATAGAGTTGTAGGAGTCATTAATGCTAGTAGGCGAGCTGCATTCAGAGCTCCTCTCTCTCTCTTGATGAGGAGAGAGAAAATGCAAGATTTTCAACGGAGAGAGAGAGAGAGAGAGAGTGAAGCAAAAGGTTTTCTTCACTGCGATCTTTTAATAGCTACTCTCTCTCTCTCTCCAGATCTTTCTCATGATTGCGCTTGTTCTGTTCCTTTGCTCTCGTCGTTTTCCCCCAAAAAATCCTCCTCTTCTCTTGTTGCTTTCGTCTCTACCTGCGGTAACCATACCGCCTTCATCATTGATCATACTTCCCCGATCTGCACGAATTCTGAAGCACCGATCGGGATCTTGAGATGAGATCTCCATGCTCAGCTCGTTCCTCCGTAATTTAATTTTTTATAGGAAATAGGTAAAGCACTGTATTTCGCGGCAATTCTTAAGAATTTTATTACAGAAAGATTGTTATTTTTTGTTCTATTTTAGCCCGGTGCTTTAGGATTTTTTTTTGTGGACAATTGTTTTCTCATCGCTATTAGAGTTCGACGCTTTACAGGAAATAAGTAAAGTTTATTCCGTCGCAATTTTAAAGATTGTTTCAAGATTCTTTTGCATTTTTCTTCACATCACCGCGAGTGAGCGTAACGTCTCCTGATTAATTTACGGCGTTGTTGCGGGCGCTGGATGAGGGCGGGGATATGTCACGTGACGCAGGCGGAGCTGAGCGCGTGCCCTTCGCCGCTCCCTTTCGGGCACGCTTGCGTGTTCGGCGTGGGCCACGCCAGGGCCATCAATTGTTTTAGTTTAGGGCCTCACTGGCTGGCTGTTACCTTTCTCTCTCGTCACTGTCCTTTTCGCCCCCTCCTTTTCAAAGTTATCCAAATTATAGTTAAAAAAGAAATTTGAACTTTGAAAAGCTTTGTTGGTAACTTGGTATGCTATAATTATGAATAGAGACAACTGTTGAAGATAGTATTTGTTGCAAAAGCTAAGAGTGTGTTTGGCAACTCATCAAAAACTACGTCAGTTGGCTGATCTAGTCCCAGTTCTATTGACTGATCTAGTCCCAGTTCTATTTAAAACTAGTTTGACCATGAGAGGGGTGGTCCAAACTAAAACTGGTTTAGTGGCTCAAAACTATTAGATGCCTCGACTAGCTTTTAAAAGGTGTCAAACACACCCTAACTTTATGTATATCTTTTAGATATCTGTATTTTTGTTGGGCTGAATATATGTCTCAATTGGAATCAATATTTGATTTGTTGCATAAGTTGTTATATTTATATCTTTTGTATGAAATGTATTTTCATTATAAATATAAAATATTTTGTGTTTTTGAATCAACTAACTTTAATTTTAATGTTGCGGGTTTGTTTGTAAATTGTAAATTCAATTATTAGTCTCAACTAAATTATTGATATTTAAACTCTAAAAATCGATTACATTTACCCTTGCACGTTTATTTTATGCCAACCAAGCAACCAGTTAAATGCTTCGATGTGGGTATTTGTTTTATCCATTTAGAGCCTCAGTCTCGTAATTAAAAACTTCCATTAGAGAAGGTTGCGTGCAGTCTAGGTAATGGCACTGTAATCTCGTCCAATGAAATTGGACCACGATGCACTTGGATCAAGAGAATTACCCATTTTGGGCCCATTTGTAGTTAATTTTTAATACTATTTTTACCCACTTGCATAGTTTCTAGATATATGAGACATTCTCCTGGTTTGGTGCTATTAGGGCTTCGAGAGCATTGTCTGCCTTGTACCATTTCTAAATTAGTACTCTCATTTAATTTATTAGTTGATAGATACTAAGGACGATGGGAGTAAATATAAAATTCTGCCCACATGATGGGCAATTAGGCAATCTAAACCTATAGTATGGCTTCATTATAAATTATCATTGTGTCTATGCCGGTATGTTTGATCATATCCAGTATAATGAAGCTGTATATAGCTGAAGATACAATAGTTGAAAGTTGGAACTTTATGTAACTACAAACACTAATAATATCATCCTATAAAGGAAATCACAAATTAGTTTTCAAGCCGTTAAGGTGTGATCAAGCCCCAAGAATACAATAATAATTGTTTAACACTAATTGAAGATGCACTTTAACCAAATGATGATATAATTGATATGCATATTTTCTTGCAAAAAACAAAAACATAACATCGTATTGGTAGCGATATTCATTGTTTAAGTGTTAAGAGTGTCTCACATCCATTCGGTTGAATGTAACTTTGGCATAAGAAATGCAAAAGATGAGATTTAGTCTCTAGTAAAGCACGACCTCTATTCCCTTTTGCTAAACTTGATCAGTGTCAAATTCAGGATTTTGTTACAGAATTATCTTCATACTATTATTGGTGTCCTGCTCTAATTTACGTGTGGCCCTTAGTAGTAGACACAAGTAATAGTGGAAAACTAATTTATGATTTTCTTCGGATGATTATGATAAATGTAATTTACTAAGATAAGACGTTAGTCGTACTAAAAATAAATCACAATGATTAAATATTTTTAGACAATTATAATTGAAGAAAAAATCATAAAGAATAATGGAAGATTGACCAAATTGCGCCAGACTCTGATAGATGGTATTTAATTCCTCTGCTACAACCTAAAAGTACCCCTCATAATATCAATTTCCTATTTTTCTCCCTTCCTTTTTTTGCTGCATTTAATTTGAAAACTCTGCCACACTGGGGATTAATGCCCATCCCCTCTTGTTTCCCACTCACGGGCCGTCGATCGCAGTCGGCAGCGCCCTCATGCAGCCCACAAACAGCATCAGATTTTAGCTTCTTTTCATATCAGACTCCCACAATTTTATATTTTCAAACTAGACTCCGAAATTATTTTAAATGAGACGATATGAGGGAGTAATACAGAATTAACAAAGGGTTTAGGGTCTAATAAGATAGAACGCGACGTGTACAGTACCAACAAAAAAAAACAAAGAGGATGCTTCAGCACAAAAGAAAATAAAAATCCTCAGTTCTCCTCTTTGTCCTCTGGCCTTTGGGCCACAGCAACATTAAAACCCCAACTGGGATCTTGAGATGAGATCTCCATGCTCAGCTCGTTCCTCCGTAATTTAATTTTTATAGGAAATAGGTAAAGCACTGTATTTCGCGGCAATTCTTAAGAATTTTATTACAGAAAGATTGTTATTTTTGTTCTATTTTAGCCCGGTGCTTTAGGATTTTTTGTGGACAATTGTTTTCTCATCGCTATTAGAGTTCGACGCTTTACAGGAAATAAGTAAAGTTTATTCCGTCGCAATTTTAAAGATTTTTCAAGATTCTTTTGCATTTTTCTTCACATCACCGCGAGTGAGCGTAACGTCTCCTGATTAATTTACGGCGTTGTTGCGGGCGCTGGATGAGGGCGGGGATATGTCACGTGACGCAGGCGGAGCTGAGCGCGTGCCCTTCGCCGCTCCCTTTCGGGCACGCTTGCGTGTTCGGCGTGGGCCACGCCAGGGCCATCAATTGTTTTAGTTTAGGGCCTCACTGGCTGGCTGTTACCTTTCTCTCTCGTCACTGTCCTTTTCGCCCCCTCCTTTTCAAAGTTATCCAAATTATAGTTAAAAAAGAAATTTGAACTTTGAAAAGCTTTGTTGGTAACTTGGTATGCTATAATTATGAATAGAGACAACTGTTGAAGATAGTATTTGTTGCAAAAGCTAAGAGTGTGTTTGGCAACTCATCAAAAACTACGTCAGTTGGCTGATCTAGTCCCAGTTCTATTGACTGATCTAGTCCCAGTTCTATTGACTGATCTAGTCCCAGTTCTATTGACTGATCTAGTCCCAGTTCTATTGACTGATCTAGTCCCAGTTCTATTGACTGATCTAGTCCCAGTTCTATTGACTGATCTAGTCCCAGTTCTATTGACTGATCTAGTCCCAGTTCTATTTAAAACTAGTTTGACCATGAGAGGGGTGGTCCAAACTAAAACTGGTTTAGTGGCTCAAAACTAGGTTAGGTACAGTCCTGACTCAGTTTTAAAAGGTTGTCAAACACACCCTAACTTTATGTATATCTTTTAGATATCTGTATTTTTGTTGGGCTGAATATATGTCTCAATTGGAATCAATATTTGATTTGTTGCATAAGTTGTTATATTTATATCTTTTGTATGAAATGTATTTTCATTACAAATATAAAATATTTTGTGTTTTGAATCAACTAACTTTAATTTTAATGTTGCGGGTTTGTTTGTAAATTGTAAATTCAATTATTAGTCTCAACTAAATTATTGATATTTAAACTCTAAAAATCGATTACATTTACCCTTGCACGTTTATTTTATGCCAACCAAGCAACCAGTTAAATGCTTCGATGTGGGTATTTGTTTTATCCATTTAGAGCCTCAGTCTCGTAATTAAAAACTTCCATTAGAGAAGGTTGCGTGCAGTCTAGGTAATGGCACTGTAATCTCGTCCAATGAAATTGGACCACGATGCACTTGGATCAAGAGAATTACCCATTTTGGGCCCATTTGTAGTTAATTTTTAATACTATTTTTTACCCACTTGCATAGTTTCTAGATATATGAGACATTCTCCTGGTTTGGTGCTATTAGGGCTTCGAGAGCATTGTCTGCCTTGTACCATTTCTAAATTAGTACTCTCATTTAATTTATTAGTTGATAGATACTAAGGACGATGGGAGTAAATAAAAATTCTGCCCACATGATGGGCAATTAGGCAATCTAAACCTATAGTATGGCTTCGTTATAAATTATCATTGTGTCTATGCCGGTATGTTTGATCATATCCAGTATAATGAAGCTGTATATAGCTGAAGATACAATAGTTGAAAGTTGGAACTTTATGTAACTACAAACACTAATAATATCATCCTATCCTATCCTATAAAGGAAATCACAAATTAGTTTTCAAGCTGTTAAGGTGTGATCAAGCCCCAAGATTACAATAATAATTGTTTAACACTAATTGAAGATGCACTTTAACCAAATGATGATATAATTGATATGCATATTTTCTTGCAAAAACAAAAACATAACATTGTATTGGTAGCGATATTCATTGTTTAAGTGTCAAGAGTGTCTCACATCCATTCGGTTGAATGTAACTTTGGCATAAGAAATGCAAAAGATGAGATTTAGTCTCTAGTAAAGCACGACTTCTATTCCCTTTTATGCTAAACTTGATCAGTGTCAAATTCAGGATTTTGTTACAGAATTATCTTCATATTATTATTGGTGTCCTGCTCTAATTTAAGGGTGGCCCTTAGTAGTAGGCACAAGTAATAGTGGAAAACTAATTCATGATTTTCTTCGGATGAATATGATAAATGTAATTTACTAAGATAAGACGTTAGTCGTACTAAAAATAAATCACAATGATTAAATATTTTTAGACAATTATAATTGAAGAAAAAATCATAAAGAATAATGGAAGATTGACCAAATTGCGCCAGACTCTGATAGATGGTATTTAATTCCTCTGCTACAACCTAAAAGTACCCTCATAATATCAATTTTATATTTTCAAACTAGACTCCGAAATTATTTTAAATGAGACGATATGAGGGAGTAATACAGAATTAACAAAGGGTTTAGGGTCTAATAAGATAGAACGCGACGTGTACAGTACCAACAAAAAAAAACAAAGAGGATGCTTCAGCACAAAAGAAAATAAAAATCCTCAGTTCTCCTCTTTGTCCTCTGGCCTTTGGGCCACAGCAACATTAAAACCCCCAACTGTTGCATCGAACCAAGGATCTAATGAACCCGCATCCCATTTTTATGCTAGAGCTTGTCCTTTCAGTTCACAGTCAAAACAAATCTTTTGCTCACGAACGGAGCTTGTGTAATCATGGTCGTGTGTTTGATTCTGCTCGCAGCCGTTACCAGCTGCTGCAACTTTTTTATGTTTCTTGGGCCTTGACCCATTTTATTTTAATTTTATACCCTCGGTTTGAACTTTGAGCCCTCTACAGGGTAAATGCGCCATGCTTGCAGTTGTAGAGAGAGAAAGAGCCTGTTTCGGTCCTCTGCCTTCAGCCAAGATGCCTCTGAGACAACCCAAGGAGGCTAATGGAGAGAAGCATTTTGTGTCAAAGAAGAAGAAGCCTCTGCAGAACTCCTCCAGCAATCAGCAGCAAAAGCTCGAGCCCGGGACCCCGCAGCCTCTTGAGGAAGCAGCTAAGAAGAGCTCTGGGAAGAGAAGAGGAAGGGGCCGAGGAAGAACTCTGCTGCAGCGGCCGCCGTCGCCGGTAAAGAGATAAGCAATGCGATTGTGGCGCCCTCGCCGCCGGTATCGAGCAAGGGAGTCGTGTTTTGTCGCCGGCCTGGGTTTGGCCAGGTTGGAACTAGATGCCTTGTGAAAGCTAACCATTTCCTTGCCCAGTTGCCTGATAAGGACCTGAATCAGTATGATGTGAGTTGATCGACCTCATTTTGTTTGAAATGGAGTTGGGTTCTTGAATTTTTATCGTGGGGTTTTTGTTTACAGGTGACGATTATACCTGAGGTTCGCTCGAGGAGCGTGAATAGAGCTATAATTGGTGAGCTGGTTAGGGTTTATAGGGAGAGCGAGCTGGGGATGAGGCTGCCTGCTTATGATGGGAGGAAGAGTCTTTACACTGCTGGGTCTCTGCCTTTTAGCTCGAAGCAGTTCGTTGTGAAGCTCACCGAGGAGGATGATGGAATGGTCACAAGGTTGGATTTATTTTATTTTTTTTCAAATAAAGATTTTTTCATCTTGAATATGAGCTTTCACTGATCATGATGGGTTTGGTTGATACGAAGGGAGAAAGAATACAGAGTGGTTATCAAGTTTGCTGCTCGCGCTGATCTTCATCACTTGCGTCGGTTTATGGAAGGGAAGCAGGCTGACGTGCCACAAGATGCTGTTCAGGTTCTTGATATAGTGTTGAGGGAGTTGTCGAATCAGAGGTGACATTTCTTTAATCCTGATACGTTTAATGCTTGAATCTGGCAGAATTGTGAGTTGTTCCTTAATTTTTGAACTGGAGTTTGTAGGTATCTTTCAATTGGGCGGTCTTTCTATTCTCCTGATATTAGGAAGCCACAGAGGCTGGGCGATGGGTTACAGTCATGGTGTGGATTCTATCAGAGCATTAGACCGACTCAGATGGGTCTTTCGCTGAATATTGGTAGGGTTCTTCTTCATCTTTTTTACTTTACTTTTAAGCATTAGGATTCAACACTGTGTATTTTGCTTGTCTGCCTTCTGCTAAAGTTTTATCATATTCCATCTCGTGTTTTCAGATATGTCGTCTACTGCATTCATAGAACCCCTGCCTGTGATCGAGTTTGTAGCTCAAGTTTTGGGCAAAGATGTGTCCTTAAGGCCGATGTCTGATGCCGATCGTGTTAAGGTATCCTTCTGCTAGACAGATACATGCCTCTCCAGCAAAGTCCTTTTATTTTTTATTTTTCTATCTAAGTTTGTTGATTATCTCAGGAAAATACAGTTTAAAGGAGTTCTCTTTATCGTCTTATATTTATATCTTTTGTATGAAATGTATTTTCATTACAAATATAAAATATTTTGTGTTTTTGAATCAACTAACTTTAATTTTAATGTTGCGGGTTTGTTTGTAAATTGTAAATTCAATTATTAGTCTCAACTAAATTATTGATATTTAAACTCTAAAAATCGATTACATTTACCCTTGCACGTTTATTTTATGCCAACCAAGCAACCAGTTAAATGCTTCGATGTGGGTATTTGTTTTATCCATTTAGAGCCTCAGTCTCGTAATTAAAAACTTCCATTAGAGAAGGTTGCGTGCAGTCTAGGTAATGGCACTGTAATCTCGTCCAATGAAATTGGACCACGATGCACTTGGATCAAGAGAATTACCCATTTTGGGCCCATTTGTAGTTAATTTTTAATACTATTTTTTACCCACTTGCATAGTTTCTAGATATATGAGACATTCTCCTGGTTTGGTGCTATTAGGGCTTCGAGAGCATTGTCTGCCTTGTACCATTTCTAAATTAGTACTCTCATTTAATTTATTAGTTGATAGATACTAAGGACGATGGGAGTAAATATAAAATTCTGCCCACATGATGGGCAATTAGGCAATCTAAACCTATAGTATGGCTTCATTATAAATTATCATTGTGTCTATGCCGGTATGTTTGATCATATCCAGTATAATGAAGCTGTATATAGCTGAAGATACAATAGTTGAAAGTTGGAACTTTATGTAACTACAAACACTAATAATATCATCCTATAAAGGAAATCACAAATTAGTTTTCAAGCTGTTAAGGTGTGATCAAGCCCCAAGATTACAATAATAATTGTTTAACACTAATTGAAGATGCACTTTAACCAAATGATGATATAATTGATATGCATATTTTCTTGCAAAAACAAAAACATAACATTGTATTGGTAGCGATATTCATTGTTTAAGTGTTAAGAGTGTCTCACATCCATTCGGTTGAATGTAACTTTGGCATAAGAAATGCAAAAGATGAGATTTAGTCTCTAGTAAAGCACGACCTCTATTCCCTTTTATGCTAAACTTGATCAGTGTCAAATTCAGGATTTTGTTACAGAATTATCTTCATATTATTATTGGTGTCCTGCTCTAATTTAAGGGTGGCCCTTAGTAGTAGACACAAGTAATAGTGGAAAACTAATTCATGATTTTCTTCGGATGAATATGATAAATGTAATTTACTAAGATAAGACGTTAGTCGTACTAAAAATAAATCACAATGATTAAATATTTTTAGACAATTATAATTGAAGAAAAAATCATAAAGAATAATGGAAGATTGACCAAATTGCGCCAGACTCTGATAGATGGTATTTAATTCCTCTGCTACAACCTAAAAGTACCCTCATAATATCAATTTCCTATTTTTCTCCCTACCCTTTTGGCTGCATTTAATTTAAAAACTCTGCCACACTGGGGATTAATGCCCATCCCCTCTTGTTTCCCACTCACGGGCCGTCGATCGCAGTCGGCAGCGCCCTCATGCAGCCCACCACCAGCACCAGATTTTAGCTTCTTTTCATATCAGACTCCCACAATTTTATATTTTCAAACTAGACTCCGAAATTATTTTAAATGAGACGATATGAGGGAGTAATATAGAATTAACAAAGGGTTTAGGGTCTAATAAGATAGAACGCGACGTGTACAGTACCAACAAAAAAAACAAAGAGGATGCTTCAGCACAAAAGAAAATAAAAATCCTCAGTTCTCCTCTTTGTCCTCTGGCCTTTAGGCCACAGCAACATTAAAACCCCCAACTGTTGCATCGAGCCAAGGATCTAATGAACCCGCGTCCCATTTTTATGCTAGAGCTTGTCCTTTCAGTTCACAGTCAAAACAAATCTTTTGCTCACGAACGGAGCTTGTGTAATCATGGTCGTGTGTTTTGATTCTGCTCGCAGCCGTTACCAGCTGCTGCAACTTTTTTATGTTTCTCGGGCCTTGACCCATTTTATTTTAATTTTATACCCTCGGTTTGAACTTTGAGCCCTCTACAGGGTAAATGCGCCATGCTTGCAGTTGTAGAGAGAGAAAGAGCCTGTTTCGGTCCTCTGCCTTCAGCCAAGATGCCTCTGAGACAACCCAAGGAGGCTAATGGAGAGAAGCATTTTGTGTCAAAGAAGAAGAAGCCTCTGCAGAACTCCTCCAGCAATCAGCAGCAAAAGCTCGAGCCCGGGACCCCGCAGCCTCTTGAGGAAGCAGCTAAGAAGAGCTCTGGGAAGAGAAGAGGAAGGGGCCGAGGGAAGAACTCTGCTGCAGCGGCCGCCGTCGCCGGTAAAGAGATAAGCAATGCGATTGTGGCGCCGTCGCCGCCGGTATCGAGCAAGGGAGTCGTGTTTTGTCGCCGGCCTGGGTTTGGCCAGGTTGGAACTAGATGCCTTGTGAAAGCTAACCATTTCCTTGCCCAGTTGCCTGATAAGGACCTGAATCAGTATGATGTGAGTTGATCGACCTCATTTTGTTTGAAATGGAGTTGGGTTCTTGAATTTTTATCGTGGGGTTTTTGTTTACAGGTGACGATTATACCTGAGGTTCGCTCGAGGAGCGTGAATAGAGCTATAATTGGTGAGCTGGTTAGGGTTTATAGGGAGAGCGAGCTGGGGATGAGGCTGCCTGCTTATGATGGGAGGAAGAGTCTTTACACTGCTGGGTCTCTGCCTTTTAGCTCGAAGGAGTTCGTTGTGAAGCTCACCGAGGAGGATGATGGAATGGTCACAAGGTTGGAATTTTTTTTTTCAAAATAAAGATTTTTTTCATCTTGAATATGAGCTTTCACTGATTATGATGGGTTTGGTTGATACGAAGGGAGAAAGAATACAGAGTGGTTATCAAGTTTGCTGCTCGCGCTGATCTTCATCACTTGCGTCGGTTTATGGAAGGGAAGCAGGCTGACGTGCCACAAGATGCTGTTCAGGTTCTTGATATAGTGTTGAGGGAGTTGTCGAATCAGAGGTGACATTTCTTTAATCCTGATACGTTTAATGCTTGAATCTGGCAGAATTGTGAGTTGTTCCTTAATTTTTGAACTGGAGTTTGTAGGTATCTTTCAATTGGGCGGTCTTTCTATTCTCCTGATATTAGGAAGCCACAGAGGCTGGGCGATGGGTTACAGTCATGGTGTGGATTCTATCAGAGCATTAGACCGACTCAGATGGGTCTTTCGCTGAATATTGGTAGGGTTCTTCTTCATCTTTTTTACTTTACTTTTAAGCATTAGGATTTAACACTTATGTATTTTGCTTGTCTGGCTTCTGCTAAAGTTTTCTCAAATTCCTTCTCGTGTTTTCAGATATGTCGTCTACTGCATTCATAGAACCCCTGCCTGTGATCGAGTTTGTAGCTCAAGTTTTGGGCAAAGATGTGTCCTTAAGGCCGATGTCTGATGCCGATCGTGTTAAGGTATCCTTCTGCTAGACAGATACATGCCTCTCCAGCAAAGTCCTTTTATTTTTTTATTTTTCTATCTAAGTTTGTTGATTATCTCAGGAAAATACAGTTTAAAGGAGTTCTCTTTATACGTCTTAGATGTCTATCGAATGAGAATTCAATGCTCTACTTAGATTAGATTACTAAAGTATGACATTTTTAATTTTTGTTCTGTATATTGAAAGGTTTTCTAATGCTTGTGCATTGCAATGAGCAGATCAAGAAGGCTCTTAGAGGCGTAAAAGTTGAAGTCACTCATAGAGGAAGCGTACGAAGGAAATATCGAGTTTCAGGACTGACATCTCTTCCTACAAGAGAGCTGATGTAAGAAACTTAAATTGTTGATCTTCTTAATTCATCTTCAAGAGTATGGATATGTCCTCATTGCTTATGGTTCCTAAATTTTTCTCTGGACAGTTTCCCAGTTGACGAACAAAACAACATGAAATCTGTGGTTGAATACTTCAAAGAAATGTATGGCTTTACAATTCAATATTCTCACCTGCCTTGCCTTCAAGTAGGAAATCAAAAGAAGGCAAATTATCTGCCAATGGAGGTTCGGTTAATAAAATTAATCTTTATTTAACATAACAATTTCGGAGGTTTTATAGTGCTGTAAGTATCAATTACAGGCATGTAAAATAGTTGAAGGACAGAGATATACAAAGAGATTGAATGAAAAGCAAATTACTTCCCTGCTAAAAGTTACCTGCCAGAGGCCCAGAGAACAGGAGATGGATATACTGCAGGTTTGTGTTTCTTACCATCCATATCTCTACACTTTTAAATTCTATGTGAAGTTTCTTATTTAAAAAAATTCTTAGGAGCTGTGGACCATCCAAATTCTTGCCATTTTGTTTAGCCACCATCTAGGCTGTTGGGCATCATCCAGTTGTAGCACACAGCTACTTAGATTTAAGCTAACTCTCAACTAGTGCCCATTAAGAGTGATTGGCTGGCTTTTACTTGGTCCCCTCTCCTATGCACGATGTTCCATTTATAAAGTTGAAACAAGTAGATAGCACATGCAGCAGGGTATGTATTTATTTGTGGGTCCAAATTGATCTCTTTAAGAGTCTCAAGTGTACATGCAATATTACAATAACTAGGTGGACTATTGTTCTATCTTTATACAAACAAAAGAGTTAAACTAAATATCACAATATAACACAACTTTGTTTTAACTTGTTAGTCATGCTTGAGCTGCAGATGATATCACATATTTATAGGTAGAACAGTGATTATGTCTCAAGAGCTTATAAAACCGAAGTATTTCAAAGTATGTAAATTGGTAAATGGATTACAAAATACTAGTACTACCCTCTGGACTACTTTGCTTTCTTAGATGGGCTGTTAGTATTCTGTCACATCCTTTGGTACTGATGAGTGATAATATAACTTATAGAGAGCTTCTCCCAGTCAGAATTCCCCAACTGTGATGCATATAAGATTATGAGTAGTGATAACTGTAACACTACTCTTGTACTCCTACATACAAAAAAGTGGAGCCTTTTCTTGTAAATTGCAAAAAGAGAAATTATGAAAGTTATGAGTTCTTATGCACCCGCTGTGTCTAGTAGTACAAGAGTAGCACAACTCTTGTGTACACTCATCATTTTCCTAAGATTGTAGCTTGATAGTTACTTTGGTTCTGCTTCTGCTTGGTTTTTGGTATTTTCTGGTCCATTACCACACCCGGTCATGCACTCTTTATTAAACTCCACAACCATCATTTCATAGAGTCAATGTTTCCTTCATTCATCTGCTGTTTAGAAGTTCGAGGATCAAATTATTAACTATATGTATACAATGTTATCAGACAGTTCATCAAAATAGTTATGACCAAGATCCTTATGCAAAGGAATTTGGAATCAGCATCAGCGACAAACTTGCCTCTGTTGAAGCTCGAGTTCTTCCAGCCCCTTGGGTAATATGCATCTTTTATCACCTACTTTGTCACAAAGAATCTCTTTCGTCATTTTCTTTTAATTAAGGATGAGTCACCTATACTTTGCTGATGCATGATAGTCAATGGAAAAACTTGTTCACGCAGTTGAAATATCATGAAACTGGAAAAGAAAAGGAGTGTTTGCCTCAGGTTGGACAATGGAATATGATGAACAAGGTACAGTGTTACTGTTTGTACGTACAACATGTATGCCAAAGACTATTGAAAGCAGATCTTTTTTATTTCAGTAGACTAAGGAATAGCCACATGTTTCTTTTACTGCAGAAAGTAATAAATGGTTGCACTGTAAACCACTGGGCTTGCATCAACTTTTCACGTAGCATTCAAGAAAGCACTGCTCATGGATTCTGTCAAGAGCTAGCTCAGATGTGCCAAATAACTGGCATGGTAAAATTTTCTACCCAAATGGAGAATTTGACTTTCTCATGCTTTAGTTTCCTTGTGCTGTCTTGCTATTGTTATCATCTCTACATTAAGTATAGTTTTGTTTTGCTTGTAAAATTTGCTAAGATGAAAACTACTGAAGCAACAGTTAGAGATGTTCTTGAAAGACTGCAGTTGTTTGATCCAGCCCTCTATATTTCTCAAATGTTTGACAAGAATAAAAATACTGGTTTTTGCTGAAGTTTCAACGTGGGGAAATTTTTTTATTCAGTCAGTTTTCTTGGTTTATGGGAAAAACATAAGTAATAAGCACCCCTCGGTGGTAATATAGTTTAAAAAAGTCAGGTATTTGTCAGTTATAGATTTAGCATCAACATTAGAATCCTCCAACTTCATTGACCTTTATTATTATTTTGGTGATTTACTCTCGGCTTCTAAAAACCCAATTACATTTGTGATTTCCCCCCTTTGTTATGTTAAACACTAATACAAAACATTAATCCTGCAGGAATTTAACAGAGACCCCGTAATACCAATCTACAATTCAAGGCCTGAACAAGTAGAGAAGGCCCTTAAACATGTCTATAATGCTGCAGTGAACAAATTGAAGGGCAAGGAGCTAGAACTTCTTATAGCAATCCTTCCTGATAACAATGGTTCTCTATACGGTAAGCTTATTTCTATTGCATGCCTTTATGTATATGATAAAATGCATGTCAATGACCATGAGGAGTAATTTTATTCAGGTGATCTCAAAAGAATATGTGAAACAGATTTGGGTTTGATATCCCAGTGCTGCCTAACAAAACACGTATTTAAGATAAGCAAGCAATACCTAGCAAATGTATCGCTTAAAATTAATGTCAAGGTAAGCATTATTAGTCAGTGAGAATGAATATGTCCCATAATCATAGATCTTTACACTCAGCAATCCTTGTTCTTTATTTGGTTTGATCAGATGGGA
Source organism: Asparagus setaceus (assembly GCA_012295165.1). Lineage (NCBI taxonomy): Eukaryota > Viridiplantae > Streptophyta > Magnoliopsida > Asparagales > Asparagaceae > Asparagus > Asparagus setaceus. The sequence continues at coordinate 14,530,458 of CM022703.1, read as the reverse complement.
GGAAGAAATACTGTACTCTTAGACGCTATCAGTTGTAGAATTCCCTTGGTCAGTGACATACCGACGATTATATTTGGAGCAGATGTAACTCATCCAGAGACCGGGGAGGATTCTAGTCCATCTATTGCTGCGGTAGTGGAATTGCCTCTTCTACTCTATTTTTTATTCTGCTAGTAAAACCTTGGTATAATTTAGCTGACTACCATCATCCATAGGTTGTTGCCTCTCAAGATTGGCCTGAAGTTACAAAATACGCTGGATTAGTATGTGCTCAGGCTCATCGACAGGAACTCATTCAGGATCTGTACAAGACGTGGCAGGATCCCGAACGGGGAACAGTTACAGGAGGCATGATCAGGTTTGCATACTTTATCTGCCTTTACTTGTCTATTTTATTTTGTTGAAATGACATCTTATTTTCACTTTATTTTATTTTTCTATGGAAAGCTGTTTTCTTACCTGAATGCATGTGCTCTCTCTTTTGTTTTTTAAAATCTTTGCAGGGAACTTCTGATCTCCTTCAGGAAGGCTACTGGACAAAAGCCGATGAGGATTATCTTTTACAGGTGGCAAAGCTAAAATCATGACATAACTTCACATGCTTTCATGGCTTATCTCATTGTACTTCATAAAATATCTTTGTAGCATTTATTTATCTCTATGTTTTCCCATGTTTCATGTAGAGATGGCGTTAGTGAAGGGCAATTCTATCAGGTCCTGCTATATGAATTAGATGCCATTCGTAAGGTTGTACACACCTAAGAAGCTTATAGTTAGCTTTGTATTCTTATATATTTTTTATGTGTGGTTCTAATTGTCTTATTTTTACAGGCATGTGCATCATTAGAGCCAAACTACCAGCCTCCAGTTACCTTTGTCATAGTCCAAAAGCCATCACACGAGGCTGCACGAAACAACCACAAAGATAGAAGTAGTACTGACAGGAGTGGAAACATCCTACCAGGTAATCTCTATGTTCTTTAACTTGGTGGAATATATGATTTGAGGGTTCCTATATCAGATAACAAGGATTACAGATGAGTATTTTCCTGTATCTACCTTGTTATTAACATTTCTTGCTTCCTTAACAGTCGATATTGAAATATTCTAAGTTTCTGATAGATAATTGGTTCATATAATGGAAATTTACACGGACAATGAAACATTTACAGGGACAGTGGTTGATTCCAAGATATGCCATCCTACTGAGTTCGACTTCTACTTATGCAGTCATGCTGGAATTCAGGTAAATGGCCTCCTAAATAATTTGGCAGTAATATGCTCTATATTGTTTCTCCTGAAAAAAATGTGCTCTATATTGTTATTGACTTAGGTAGGAACCAAGTAGTTAATTGTAGGCACATTTTGAAATGTTACCTTAAATAGGTTTAACCACTTAAAAACCGAATAAATACGAGTATTTTAGTTAGGAATCTAAACTAAGGTATCTATGTTACTCGATTTTGATTTGTAAATTATTGTTTCTTTGTAGGGAACTAGTCGGCCAGCACATTACCATGTTCTATGGGATGAGAACAATTTCACTGCAGATGAGATGCAAACCCTGACAAATAATCTATGTTATACGTAAGATCCTGAGGAAGTTTTTACTCTATAGACTAGACTGTATCCTCGTTATCTTATTTGATTTGATCAAAATATTGCAGGTATGCTCGCTGTACCCGTTCTGTTTCTGTTGGTATGTTCATTACTCAAAATACATAGTTTACTAATTATATTTCATCCATGTTTTGTTATGATTTCTCTGATCATAATTTTTGTTATAAAATTTGAGCAGTGCCTCCTGCATATTATGCTCATCTTGCTGCATTCCGAGCACGATTCTACACAGAACCAGAGATGCCTGAGAACCAGAAATCACGAAGCACAAGAACGGCAAACAGTTCTGCAGTGAAGCCGTTGCCAGCACTAAAAGAGAGAGTGAAGAGAGTGATGTTCTACTGCTGATATCAACATAAGAGAGAAGTAGAAATAACTAGTAGAATGTACATGAATGTCGTGTTTATATTGTAGAGTTTAGTTGATACTAACTCTGTAGACAGTCTTCAACCTAAGCAAGCAATACCTAGCAAATGTATCGCTTAAAATTAATGTCAAGGTAAGCATTATTAGTCAGTGAGAATGAATATGTCCCATAATCATAGATCTTTACACTCAGCAATCCTTGTTCTTTATTTGGTTTGATCAGATGGGAGGAAGAAATACTGTACTCTTAGACGCTATCAGTTGTAGAATTCCCTTGGTTAGTGACATACCGACGATTATATTTGGAGCAGATGTAACTCATCCAGAGACCGGGGAGGATTCTAGTCCATCTATTGCTGCGGTAGTGGAATTGCCTCTTCTACTCTATTTTTTATTCTGCTAGTAAAACCTTGGTATAATTTAGCTGACTACCATCATCCATAGGTTGTTGCCTCTCAAGATTGGCCTGAAGTTACAAAATACGCTGGATTAGTATGTGCTCAGGCTCATCGACAGGAACTCATTCAGGATCTGTACAAGACGTGGCAGGATCCCGAACGGGGAACAGTTACAGGAGGCATGATCAGGTTTGCCTACTTTATCTGCCTTTACTTGTCTATTTTATTTTGTTGAAATGACATCTTATTTTCACTTTATTTTATTTTTCTATGGAAAGCTGTTTTCTTACCTGAATGCATGTGCTCTCTCTTTTGTTTTTTAAAATCTTTGCAGGGAGCTTCTGATCTCCTTCAGGAAGGCTACTGGACAAAAGCCGATGAGGATTATCTTTTACAGGTGGCAAAGCTAAAATCATGACATAACTTCACATGCTTTCATGGCTTATCTCATTGTACTTCATAAAATATCTTTGTAGCATTTATTTATCTCTATGTTTTCCCATGTTTCATGTAGAGATGGCGTTAGTGAAGGCCAATTCTATCAGGTCCTGCTATATGAATTAGATGCCATTCGTAAGGTTGTACACACCTAAGAAGCTTATAGTTAGCTTTGTGTTCTTATATATTTTTTATGTGTGGTTCTAATTGTCTTATTTTTACAGGCATGTGCATCATTAGAGCCAAACTACCAGCCTCCAGTTACCTTTGTCATAGTCCAAAAGCGCCATCACACGAGGCTGTACGCAAACAACCACAAAGATAGAAGTAGTACTGACAGGAGTGGAAACATCCTACCAGGTAATCTCTATGTTCTTTAACTTGGTGGAATATACGATTGAGGGTTCCTATATCAGATAACAAGGATTACAGATGAGTATTTTCCTGTATCTACCTTGTTATTAACATTTCTTGCTTCCTTAACAGTCGATATTGAAATATTCTAAGTTTCTGATAGATAATTGGTTCATATAATGGAAATTTACACGGGACAATGAAACATTTACAGGGACAGTGGTTGATTCCAAGATATGCCATCCTACTGAGTTCGACTTCTACTTATGCAGTCATGCTGGAATTCAGGTAAATGGCCTCCTAAATAATTTGGCAGTAATATGCTCTATATTGTTTCTCCTGAAAAAAATATGCTCTATATTGTTATTGACTTAGGTAGGAACCAAGTAGTTAATTGTAGGCACATTTTGAAATGTTACCTTAAATAGGTTTAACCCCTTAAAAACCGAATAAATACGAGTATTTTAGTTAGGAATCTGAACTAAGGTATCTATGTTACTTGATTTTGATTTGTAAATTATTGTTTCTTTGTAGGGAACTAGTCGGCCAGCACATTACCATGTTCTATGGGATGAGAACAATTTCACTGCAGATGAGATGCAAACCCTGACAAATAATCTATGCTATACGTAAGATCTTGAGGAAGTTTTTACTCTATAGATTAGACTGTATCCTCGTTATCTTATTTGATTTGATCAAAATATTGCAGGTATGCTCGCTGTACCCGTTCTGTTTCTGTTGGTATGTTCATTACTCAAAATACATAGTTTACTAATTATATTTCATCCATGTTTTGTTATGATTTCTTTGATCATAATTTTTGTTATAAAATTTTACTAATATTTCATCCATGTTTTGTTATGATTTCTCTGATCATAATTTTTGTTATAAAATTTGAGCAGTGCCTCCTGCATATTATGCTCATCTTGCTGCATTCCGAGCACGATTCTACACAGAACCAGAGATGCCTGAGAACCAGAAATCACGAAGCACAAGAACGGCAAACAGTTCTGCAGTGAAGCCGTTGCCAGCACTAAAAGAGAGAGTGAAGAGAGTGATGTTCTACTGCTGATATCAACATAAGAGAGAAGTAGAAATAACTAGTAGAATGTACATGAATGTCGTGTTTATATTGTAGAGTTTAGTTGATACTAACTCTGTAGACAGTCTTCAACCTAATCGAGGAATACAAGATCAGAATAGGAATTTGTTTTTGTCATTCTGTACCTGATGTCAGGAGATAATGTATGCCACAATTCCTGTTCAGTTCTTGTACAACGAAAAACTTCTGCTAATTTCCGCTGAAATAGTGTTGTATATATTTTGAACTCATGTGAATGATGAATTTCTACTCGGTATTGAATCTGATTTGTGTTGAATTTAGTCGTTTGTGCTGCAACCAGGTCGCGTCAACTTAGCTGGCTTTCAGTGTGATGTAGCTTTGATTCTAATCGGAATCTATTCAGTACCGCATTCAAGCTTGATTACATTGTTTAGTTTCAAGCTACATGAACTTCTTTGTACTGAAGAATGAGAGGTGAGCAAAGGAGTCAAAAGCTTTAAGAGCTCCAAATGAAGGTATTTGTACCAAGATTTGGGTTTTGTCGTAAACTTTGTTCTGGTCTTTATTTAGTTTGAAAAAGACTAACATCAAGGAGCCGTGAACACTAGGTGTTTAAGAGGGAGAACTCATGGCACCATGATTCAGAAATGAACGCCTACAGATGCATCACCGGCGACATGGCCTCCCGGAGGAGCACCTCCAGAACAAAAGTTGAATTTACAGTTTGCAGGGTCAGTGTATTTTTGTATGTTCAGCTCTTTATGGAAAATCTTAGTCAAGTGAATAAATAAACTCTATATTTATAACTCCATATAGCTTTGCTGAGATTCCGCTACGTCATTGTATAATATAAGGGGATATCCACAATATAATCTTGCATCCCTACTCACCCCACATTCCATCTCACGCCTCTTAACCATAGTAACTTCCACTCTCCACCCTCCCTCCCTCCCTCCCTCCCTCCCTCCCTCCCTCCACACATTCAAAAATGTCCTCCATCCCCTCTCCTTCCCTCCCCCCTCCTCTTTGCCCTACGCCCGCCTCGTCCTCTCCCAAATCCCCAACCCCACCCCTTTCACCTCCAACTCCCTCCTCCGCCTACGCCGACCGTAACCTCCCGCTCGAAGCCCTCTCCTCTACATTGATTTAATCTCCGATTCCCATTTCCCCGATAACTTCACCTTCCCTCTCTTCAAATCTTGCCGAACCTAAATCTCGGAAAGCAAATCCATTGTCACGCCGTTAAGTTCGGATATAGTTCCGATATCTACGTGCAAAACACAATGATGGCCATGTACTCTGATTGCGGGAGTTTGGGTTGTGCCCGCAAGGTGTTTGATAAAATGGTTAACAGAACTGTGGTTTCATGGGCTACCACTATTGCTGCTTTTGTGAAGTGGGGTGATGCGAATAGGGGGTTGGAGGTGTATAGGGAGATGGTGAGGGAGAATGTCGAAGCGAATGAGATTGTGCTGGTAAATGTATTGACTGCGTGTGCGAGAGCTAGGGATTTGGAGACGGCGAAGGGTGCAGGATTATGTTGAGAGGAATGGGATTGGGTTTAATTTGGTGCTTTGGGCGGCAATGTTGGATGTGTATTGTAAATGTCGGTGTGTGGCACTTGCGAGGAAGGTGTTTGATGAAATGCCTGATAGGAATTTGTTTTGTTGGAATATAATGATTAAGGGGTATGTTGAGGATGGGGACTATAGGGAGCATTGACATTGTTTGAGAAATGCAAGCGACAGGAATCATAGGAGATAAGATCCGATGGTGAGCTTGGTTCTCGCTATGCACACCTGGCCGCACTTGAGCTCGGAAAATGGATGCATTTGTACATACAGAGAAAACATTGAAGTGGATACTGTGCTTGCCACAGCTCTTATTGATATGTATGCCAAATGTGGCTGTATAGAGACTGCTATAGAACTGTTCAAGGAAATGCCTTGTAAAGATGTAGCGAGTTGGACTGCCCTCATTGGAGGGTTAGCAGCTTCAGGCCATGGAGGTCGAGCTCTGCAATTTTTGATGAAATGGAAGACTGGGGTTAGACCCGCGCAGTCACTTTCGTTGGCGTCTTAACAGCGTGTAGCCATTTGGGTCTAGTCGAAAAAGGCCATTTCTACTTCGACTCAATGTCGAGAGTCTACAATATTGAGCCAACAGTGGAACATTATGGCTGGATTGTAGATTTGTTGGGTAGATCTGGACTCGTCGAAAAGGCTGAAGAATTTATCGAAAAAATGCCTATGATCCCTGATCACTTCGTCCTTTGCAATCTCTTGAGTGCTTGCAGAGTTCGTAAAAACCCTGAGGCTGCAGAGAGGATAGCGAGACGAATTCTTGAGCTTGATTCTAAGAATGGCACAACCTATGTTATGTTATCAAATTTATACGCATCTCTGGACAATTTAGACGAGTCTAAAAGAATGCAAGAGATCATGCGGGAGAAGAACATCAAGAAGCCTGCAGGGTGTAGTATAATAGAGGTTAGAGGAGAGATTCATGAGTTTGTTAATGGGGATAGTTGGCACAAGAGAATGGTCAATAAATCTGTGATGATCGAGGATATGATATCTAGATTGACTGCTGAGGGTTATGATTCGAAGAAATCGAAGGCGTTGTTCAATATGGACGAGGAGGAGGAGGATGGTTTGCATTGTTGTAGTGAGATTGTAGCCATTGCTTTGGGCTTATGAGCACGAGCTTAGGGATGGCGATTCAGTGAGAAAGAACCTTAGGGTTCATGGTGATTGCCATGATGCCATTAAGAAGATTGCAGAGATTTATGGGAGGGAGATTGTTATAAGAGATAGGTTCAGGATACATCACTTCAGATATGGAGCTTGTTCATGTAAGGATTTTTGGTGATTGCAGTCTCTGTTCAGGTATTTGTAGTTGTATTTCTTGAAGAATTTCTCTTGTGGTTATTGATTGCTAAATTTTTTGTACAAAAGGATGGAGTATAGAGCTCCGATATACGTAAGTACATGCTTGCAAATATATCTCGCTAATCTATGTTTGTTCTAAGCAAATATTCTTTCTTATTCCACTTTTAAAGTCATTAAATTTGTTAATCCAATTGCTAGAAGGGGTTAATTTGATGCTTGACTACAAATTGACGGATAAATTCTCAAATAGGAAAATTTGGGGGAAGGGATAATTCCAATGAAAACAAAATTTTTGAGAGAGAAAAATCCCATAAAATTTGCAGCCAATCCCTTATTTTGTTAGATTCATTAAATAGCTTTAGCCCTTTGCACTATTGAGCCTATAATTGTCTTATCTATCTGCCAAATTCTTTATAGAAAGGAGGATGTTATTGAATTTATCTGAACAAAACAAATAATAACATGGAACTCACAAGAACATCTAAACCCAGATACATAAAATTTATACCAAGGTGACATTTTATACGTTATCAAGCATGCACAAATACTACGTTACAATCCTCATATATACTTTCAGGACATAGAGTTTCTCCATTTAGGAGGTGTCCCCCTCCCATGCACCATTCTCCCCTTCCTCCCCTCCATCGGTGTCCTTGGCGTCCTCCTCTCAGTCGCCGCCTCATAATCATCGACCGGCCTCTCCATAGCCTCTCCATTCCTAAACAAAAAATTACTCCACCGGAATATTCCCCTTTTCTTCTTCTCTGAGCTTAATTTCTCTATCTGGCCCTGTAAGGCCTGACACTGCATCTGAAGCCGGCCCACATCCTCTTGTAGTTTTCGCATTTCGCGTTGTTGGGCCAAGACCTCTCTTTTTGATGGGCATCGGCCCGGGGCCTCCAGCGCTGGACTTGGGCTTAGGCTTTTTGTACCGTGGAATGAATTTCCGCTCCAGTCGTTTATTCGGCCCAGTCTGGTTTGTTCTGAAAAGAGAATTTGCATAACGGAACGGACTGGGAGGCGGTCGCTGTGGATGGCATGGAGGGTGGCCTCCGGGGTGAGCTTTCGTGGATCGATTAGTTTGCTTAGGGTCTTTTTCTTGCTTGGTTATGTTTCGATGGCCCTGCGAAGGAGAGTAGATTTGGTTAGCTTTAAGAGCTCCAAATGAAGGTATTTGTACCAAGATTTGGGTTTTGTCGTAAACTTTGTTCTGGTCTTTATTTAGTTTGAAAAAGACTAACATCAAGGAGCCGTGAACACTAGGTGTTTAAGAGGGAGAACTCATGGCACCATGATTCAGAAATGAACGCCTACAGATGCATCACCGGCGACATGGCCTCCCGGAGGAGCACCTCCAGAACAAAAGTTGAATTTACAGTTTGCAGGGTCAGTGTATTTTTGTATGTTCAGCTCTTTATGGAAAATCTTAGTCAAGTGAATAAATAAACTCTATATTTATAACTCCATATAGCTTTGCTGAGATTCCGCTACGTCATTGTATAATATAAGGGGATATCCACAATATAATCTTGCATCCCTACTCACCCCACATTCCATCTCACGCCTCTTAACCATAGTAACTTCCACTCTCCACCCTCCCTCCCTCCCTCCACACATTCAAAAAATGTCCTCCATCCCTCCCTTCCTTGCCCTACGCCCGCCTCGTCCTCTCCCAAATCCCCAACCCCACCCCTTTCACCTCCAACTCCCTCCTCCGCGCCTACGCCGACCGTAACCTCCCGCTCGAAGCCCTCTCCCTCTACATTGATTTAATCTCCGATTCCCATTTCCCCGATAACTTCACCTTCCCCTCTCTCTTCAAATCTTGCCGAACCCTAAATCTCGGAAAGCAAATCCATTGTCACGCCGTTAAGTTCGGATATAGTTCCGATATCTACGTGCAAAACACAATGATGGCCATGTACTCTGATTGCGGGAGTTTGGGTTGTGCCCGCAAGGTGTTTGATAAAATGGTTAACAGAACTGTGGTTTCATGGGCTACCACTATTGCTGCTTTTGTGAAGTGGGGTGATGCGAATAGGGGGTTGGAGGTGTATAGGGAGATGGTGAGGGAGAATGTCGAAGCGAATGAGATTGTGCTGGTAAATGTATTGACTGCGTGTGCGAGAGCTAGGGATTTGGAGACGGCGAGAGGGGTGCAGGATTATGTTGAGAGGAATGGGATTGGGTTTAATTTGGTGCTTTGGGCGGCAATGTTGGATGTGTATTGTAAATGTCGGTGTGTGGCACTTGCGAGGAAGGTGTTTGATGAAATGCCTGATAGGAATTTGTTTTGTTGGAATATAATGATTAAGGGGTATGTTGAGGATGGGGACTATAGGGGAGCATTGACATTGTTTCGAGAAATGCAAACGACAGGAATCATAGGAGATAAGATCACGATGGTGAGCTTGGTTCTCGCTTGCGCACACCTGGCCGCACTTGAGCTCGGAAAATGGATGCATTTGTACATACAGAGAGAAAACATTGAAGTGGATACTGTGCTTGCCACAGCTCTTATTGATATGTATGCCAAATGTGGCTGTATAGAGACTGCTATAGAACTGTTCAAGGAAATGCCTTGTAAAGATGTAGCGAGTTGGACTGCCCTCATTGGAGGGTTAGCAGCTTCAGGCCATGGAGGTCGAGCTCTGCAATTTTTTGATGAAATGGAGAAGACTGGGGTTAGACCCGACGCAGTCACTTTCGTTGGCGTCTTAACAGCGTGTAGCCATTTGGGTCTAGTCGAAAAAGGCCATTTCTACTTCGACTCAATGTCGAGAGTCTACAATATTGAGCCAACAGTGGAACATTATGGCTGGATTGTAGATTTGTTGGGTAGATCTGGACTCGTCGAAAAGGCTGAAGAATTTATCGAAAAAATGCCTATGATCCCTGATCACTTCGTCCTTTGCAATCTCTTGAGTGCTTGCAGAGTTCGTAAAAACCCTGAGGCTGCAGAGAGGATAGCGAGACGAATTCTTGAGCTTGATTCTAAGAATGGCACAACCTATGTTATGTTATCAAATTTATACGCATCTCTGGACAATTTAGACGAGTCTAAAAGAATGCAAGAGATCATGCGGGAGAAGAACATCAAGAAGCCTGCAGGGTGTAGTATAATAGAGGTTAGAGGAGAGATTCATGAGTTTGTTAATGGGGATAGTTGGCACAAGAGAATGGTCAATAAATCTGTGATGATCGAGGATATGATATCTAGATTGACTGCTGAGGGTTATGATTCGAAGAAATCGAAGGCGTTGTTCAATATGGACGAGGAGGAGGAGGATGGTTTGCATTGTTGTAGTGAGATTGTAGCCATTGCTTTCGGGCTTATGAGCACGAGCTTAGGGATGGCGATTCGAGTGAGAAAGAACCTTAGGGTTCATGGTGATTGCCATGATGCCATTAAGAAGATTGCAGAGATTTATGGGAGGGAGATTGTTATAAGAGATAGGTTCAGGATACATCACTTCAGATATGGAGCTTGTTCATGTAAGGATTTTTGGTGATTGCAGTCTCTGTTCAGGTATTTGTAGTTGTATTTCTTGAAGAATTTCTCTTGTGGTTATTGATTGCTAAATTTTTTGTACAAAAGGATGGAGTATAGAGCTCCGATATACGTAAGTACATGCTTGCAAATATATCTCGCTAATCTATGTTTGTTCTAAGCAAATATTCTTTCTTATTCCACTTTTAAAGTCATTAAATTTGTTAATCCAATTGCTAGAAGGGGTTAATTTGATGCTTGACTACAAATTGACGGATAAATTCTCAAATAGGAAAATTTGGGGAAGGGATAATTCCAATGAAAACAAAATTTTGAGAGAGAAAAATCCCATAAAATTTGCAGCCAATCCCTTATTTTGTTAGATTCATTAAATAGCTTTAGCCCTTTGCACTATTGAGCCTATAATTGTCTTATCTATCTGCCAAATTCTTTATAGAAAGGAGGATGTTATTGAATTTATCTGAACAAAACAAATAATAACATGGAACTCACAAGAACATCTAAACCCAGATACATAAAATTTATACCAAGGTGACATTTTATACGTTATCAAGCATGCACAAATACTACGTTACAATCCTCATATATACTTTCAGGACATAGAGTTTCTCCATTTAGGAGGTGTCCCCTCCCATGCACCATTCTCCCTTCCTCCCTCCATCGGTGTCCTTGGCGTCCTCCTCTCAGTCGCCGCCTCATAATCATCGACCGCCTCTCCATAGCCTCTCCATTCCTAAACAAAAATTACTCCACCGGAATATTCCCCTTTTCTTCTTCTCTGAGCTTAATTTCTCTATCTGGCCCTGTAAGGCCTGACACTGCATCTGAAGCCGGCCCACATCCTCTTGTAGTTTTCGCATTTCGCGTTGTTGGGCCAAGACCTCTCTTTTTGATGGGCATCGGCCCGGGGCCTCCAGCGCTGGACTTGGGCTTAGGCTTTTTGTACCGTGGAATGAATTTCCGCTCCAGTCGTTTATTCGGCCCAGTCTGGTTTGTTCTGAAAAGAGAATTTGCATAACGGAACGGACTGGGAGGCGGTCGCTGTGGATGGCATGGAGGGTGGCCTCCGGGGTGAGCTTTCGTGGATCGATTAGTTTGCTTAGGGTCTTTTTTTCTTGCTTGGTTATGTTTCGATGGCCCTGCGAAGGAGAGAGTAGATTTGGTTAGCTTTAATGGGCTCAGCCCAATTATGTATTACGTTTGATACATAGGAGAGATATTGTGAGCTCATTATGACATATATTATACATGGGGTAAAGGTGTTGACTGCTGTTTAACGGAACAATTTATAATTTGAAATTATTGTTAACACTTTTTTTACAAATTAAGCATATGGAAAACATGATAGCTTTGATGTAAATGGTTGTACATTGTTCTTTCAGGTAGCCACAATATATGCTATAAGGACACTCATTTCTTAATCAAGAAGCATAGGATAATCTTCTCCTTTGTTCTCAGTTATTTTTCTTTGATATATTACTTTTTCAAATATATGATACAAATGTATCTTTGCTAAACGAAAAGAAATCACGGATGAACAGTTGAAATGATAAGGAATACTTTGATATTATAACCTGTAGTACGAAAATTTGTTGGGGTTGGTCTATGAGAGGTTAATTATGAGAAGTGAATCGAAATAGAAAAGCTTAGGAAATAGAAATAGAATAATAGTACAAAGCCTTGATGCTTTGTGGGAAGCAAACAAGTGACAAATAGGAGAAGATAGCACGCATACTACATGCCAGTAATTGATGTTCTCAAGAAATAAATGACAAAATCACCAATTTGTGAAACTCAAAGGGGATGACAGAGAGATAGAGACTCATTTTCTATGTGCTATACTAAGTGTAGAATGAACACATAACTTAATAGTTTAATCTTCAATGATTTCATTTTCACATTAAAAAGGCTACCTAAATTGAATTGTTATACCAATGAGTTCCGTGGGTAACGCAACATGGAAGTAATAAACCTCGGAATCAATAATGGGTGCTCTTTGAATCCATAAAGAACGATCTCCGAATCCACGAAGAACTTCGAATCCACGAGAAAAATATAATAAAGAGAAAATTTTATTGATGAAAAATTATCTTATCCCATGAGGTTTACAATCCTTCTTCTTAAATAGAAAACAAAGCCTACTCCTAATAAGAACATAATTTCTAAAAGAAAAAATAATTTAAAACTACCTAAAAACTCTTTATAATAAAGAAAATAAATCAGTCCAAATTGAATAAAAATTAATTTTGTTTCCGAATATAAATTGACTTTAACTTTATTACTAAATATAAACTCAAAGCTGATTATTTTCGGATTTCAGCCAAAACAAGATATTACTGATGAGATTTTGAAAATTTGACAATCCAATTGGCTTCGTCTCATCGAGATAGGCGATTTATATATCTAATATGTTAAAATCCACCTTCCGGGCTGGAAGATATAATCGTTTCTTTGTGAAAGTTAATAATATATATGTATCTGCATTTAGCTTGTGATTGACCCGCTCCTCTATGAAATAGTTTGCTAAACGTCTTACAATCTCCCCTTATTGATAGAAGCTCGACCCCGAGCTTATATTTGCTTGAATAGTAGCTTCATCGATAAATATTTTTCTTCTCCTGCTTCGATCAGCATCTGCCTTACGCTTAGCATTGATTTTCTTAATTTGTTATTTTACCTCCTCAGTTAGGACTTCTTCTGGATCAAACTTTTGAATGAATATTTCCTGAACCATGTGTATGTGCTTGGTGGTATGTGGATCTATAGATGATTTGAAAAATTCATCCAAATATATTCCTTGTTGCTTCTCATAATCTAGTGTTGGAAGTATCATCTTAACCTTTTTGAAATTATTCACAACCTTTGCTTCCAAAGAAATTTTTTCCTCATACTCCATACACAATTCTTTCATCTCTTTTGCCTCGAGCCCTCCACCAAGCAAGTCACAGATATCATCAATTGCCTCGCTCGCTATTACATCCTTCTCCTCCATTGAGATAATATCAATATGTGTAACATCACTCACGACGTCTTTGAGAATATCATATATAATATCCATCTTCATTAACATATTACCACCAACATCATGAATTTCATGCACAATGAGGGTTTGCACTTCAAGATGAATCTTGATGGTGGCAAAATCTTCCTTTTTGGTTGTGAGTGTCTCATTGTTTATCACTAGAAAAACCTTTTCCTTAGCATTCTCTGTCTTAGATGCCTCTAGTTCTGTGATCGACATAATTGATGAAGTCTCCTTTGTTGTTTCGTCAGTGCTCTTCACAAATCCAGACTCTTTCTTAGAGATGAATTAAAGTTTCTTAGTTTTGTCACAATCATAATTAGTGTGAGAACTCTCCAAAAACATCCATGACGAAGGTCCTTTGTTGTTTCGCTGCTCTTCACAAATCCACTCTTTCTTAGAGATGAATTGAAGTTTCTTAGTTTTGCCACAATCATAATTAGTGTGAGAACTCTCCAAAACATCCATGACGAAGGTCCTTTGTTGTTTCGCTGCTCTTCACAAATCCGCACTCTTTCTTAGAGATGAATTAAAGTTTCTTAGTTTTGCCACAATCATATTAGTGTGAGAACTCTCCAAAACATCCATGACGAAGGTCCTTTGTTGTTTCGCTGCTCTTCACAAATCCACTCTTTCTTAGAGATGAATTGAAGTTTCTTAGTTTTGCCACAATCATATTAGTGTGAGAACTCTCCAAAACATCCATGACGAAGGTCCTTTGTTGTTTCGCTGCTCTTCACAAATCCGGACTCTTTCTTAGAGATGAATTGAAGTTTCTTAGTTTTGCCACAATCATAATTAGTGTGAGAACTCTCCAAAACATCCATGACGAAGGTCCTTTGTTGTTTCGCTGCTCTTCACAAATCCGCACTCTTTCTTAGAGATGAATTGAAGTTTCTTAGTTTTGCCACAATCATATTAGTGTGAGAACTCTCCAAAACATCCATGACGAAGGTCCTTTGTTGTTTCGCTGCTCTTCACAAATCCGCACTCTTTCTTAGAGATGAATTGAAGTTTCTTAGTTTTGCCACAATCATAATTAGTGTGAGAACTCTCCAAAACATCCATGACGAAGGTCCTTTGTTGTTTCGCTGCTCTTCACAAATCCAGACTCTTTCTTAGAGATGAATTAAAGTTTCTTAGTTTTGTCACAATCATAATTAGTGTGAGAACTCTCCAAAAACATCCATGACGAAGGTCCTTTGTTGTTCTGCTCAAGTTCTCTGTCCACCTTCTTTGCAAGACGGACCGTGCCAGCTAAAGCAAAAGAATCTTTCAAAGACACCCGATATTGTTTGTAGTTGGAAGGTATGTCACGCGTCGGGCCCGCGGGCCAATTAGCGTGATGTAAGTCCTGGGACCCACGGAGCGCAACACGTGGTTTGGCTCAATCCACTGTCAAAATTGGCTAGCAAATATTACACTTGGCTCTCAAGACCCATCATTTAAACCATTTCACCACTCAATCAATATCCGATTTGGGACTAAATCTTGGGGTATCACAATCACCCCACCTTAATTGCGCGACGTCCTTGTCGTAACATGACAATTGGTCCATCACAGTATTACCGCCAGGCGATGTGGACTCTAGAGGTGGCTCCTAAGGGCTTCTAGAGGTGGCTCCCACCGCACTCATGCGGTGTAGCACTTAGTCCCGCATAACACTTAGCTCCATATTTTCGCCAGGCGATGTGGACTCCTAAAGTCTTCTTTGTTGCTTCGTCGGTGCTCTTCACAAATCCAGACTCTTTCTTAGAGATGAATTGAAGTTTCTTAGTTTTGCCACAATCATAATTAGTGTGAGAACTCTCCAAAAACATCCATGACGAAGGTCCTTTGTTGTTCTGCTCAAGTTCTCTGTCCACCTTCTTTGCAAGACGGACCGTGCGCCTAAAGCAAAAGAATCTTTCAAAGACACCCGATATTGTTTGTAGTTGGAAGGTATGTCACGCGTCGGGCCCGCGGGCCAATTAGCGTGATGTAAGTCCTGGGACCCACGGAGCGCAACACGTGGTTTGGCTCAATCCACTGTCAAAATTGGCTAGCCAATGTTACACTTGGCTACCAAACCCATCATTTAAACCATTCAATCACTCAATTAATATCCGATGTGAGACTAAATCCTAGGGTATCACAAGGTAGGAAACAGTCTCTCAATAATTTCTTCATCTTCGCCCATATTCAAACCGGATCCTTCCATTGATGGTATCGATTTATCAGTACTTCATCCCACCATGCAGATATTTTTCCTTTGTCTGTAAACCACTAAATTAACTTTCCAATCTTCTGGGATTATCTTATACTTAAAATATCTATCCACTTCATCAATCCAATCAAGGAAATCATCAGCATGAAGCTTTCCATTGAAGGATGGCATCTTTAATCCTCTAGCGTCATAGTTCTCCTTTCTTCGGTAGCCTCTACAATCATCGGTATAGGATTTGTCTTGCAGAGTCAGATCTCGTCTTTGGCGATCATCAACGCGATCTCGAACTCGTCCTAGATTCAGATGGTCCACCACTAATGCAAGTTGGTCTATGAAAGTCTTCATCTGAGTAACTCCCGCAATTCAACTCATTGAACTCAATTCGTAACACGGGCTTCATCGCCGCCATCGGATCGAAAAATAGGGCTCGATACCAATTGACGAGCGGAATTAATAAACCTCAGGATTCACTAAGAAATGCTCTTTGAATCCATAAAGAATGATCTCCAAATACACAAAGAACTTCAATCCACGAGGAAAATATAATGAAGAGGAAATTTTATTGATGAAAAGTTACCTTATCCCATGAGGTTTACAATCCTTCTTCTTAAATAGAAAACAAAGCCTACTCCTAATAAGAACAAAATTTCTAAAAGAAAGAAATAATTTAAATCTACCTAAAAGACTCTAATAAATAAAACAAATCATCCAAATTGAATCAAAGTTGATTTTATTTTCTAATCTAAATTGACTCTAACTTTATTACTAAAAACAATAGATTTACATATATAATATGTCAATCCGCCTTCGAGCTAGAAGATATATATGATCGCTTTCATAAGTCAATAATACGTATGTATCCGCATTTAACTCGTGATTGACTCGCCTGGGGAATACAGAATTACAAAATTTGGCCTCTTTCTTCCTCTCTTGTATGTGTAGGCATTGAAAATTGCTTATCGCACCGAACAGACTCGCGATCTGCAACGTAACGACAATTGGTCCATCACAAGATACCGCCAGCGATGTGGACTCTAGAGGTGGCTCCTAAGGGCTTCTAGAGGTGGCTCCCACCGCACTCATGCGGTGTAGCACTTAGTCCCGCATAACACTTAGCTCCATATTTTCGCCAGGCGATGTGGACTCCTAAAGTCTTCTTTGTTGCTTCGTCGGTGCTCTTCACAAATCCAGACTCTTTCTTAGAGATGAATTGAAGTTTCTTAGTTTTGCCACAATCATAATTAGTGTGAGAACTCTCCAAAAACATCCATGACGAAGGTCCTTTGTTGTTCTGCTCAAGTTCTCTGTCCACCTTCTTTGCTAGACGGACTGTGCCGGCTAAAGTAAAAGAATCTTTCAAAGACACCCGATATTGTTTGTAGTTGGAAGGTATGTCATGCGTCGGGCCCGCGAGCCAATTGGCGTGATGTAAGTCCTGGGACCCACGGAGCGCAACACGTGGTTTGGCTCAATCCACTGTCAAAATTGGCTAGCCAATGTTACACTTGGCTACCAAACCCATCATTTAAACCATTCAATCACTCAATTAATATCCGATGTGAGACTAAATCCTAGGGTATCACAAGGTAGGAAACAGTCTCTCAATAATTTCTTCATCTTCGCCCATATTCAAACCGGATCCTTCCATTGATGGTATCGATTTATCAGTACTTCATCCCACCATGCAGATATTTTTCCTTTGTCTGTAAACCACTAAATTAACTTTCCAATCTTCTGGGATTATCTTATACTTAAAATATCTATCCACTTCATCAATCCAATCAAGGAAATCATCAGCATGAAGCTTTCCATTGAAGGATGGCATCTTTAATCCTCTAGCGTCATAGTTCTCCTTTCTTCGGTAGCCTCTACAATCATCGGTATAGGATTTGTCTTGCAGAGTCAGATCTCGTCTTTGGCGATCATCAACGCGATCTCGAACTCGTCCTAGATTCAGATGGTCCACCACTAATGCAAGTTGGTCTATGAAAGTCTTCATCTGAGTAACTCCCGCAATTCAACTCATTGAACTCAATTCGGGTAACACGGGCTTCATCGCCTGCCATCGGATCGGAAAAATAGGGCTCTGATACCAATTGACGTAGCGCGGAATTAATAAACCTCAGGATTCACTAAGAAATGCTCTTTGAATCCATAAAGAATGATCTCCAAATACACAAAGAACTTCGAATCCACGAGGAAAATATAATGAAGAGGAAATTTTATTGATGAAAAGTTACCTTATCCCATGAGGTTTACAATCCTTCTTCTTAAATAGAAAAACAAAGCCTACTCCTAATAAGAACAAAATTTCTAAAAGAAAGAAATAATTTAAATCTACCTAAAAGACTCTCTAATAAATAAAACAAATCAGTCCAAATTGAATCAAAGTTGATTTTATTTTCTAATCTAAATTGACTCTAACTTTATTACTAAAAACAATAGATTTACATATATAATATGTCAATCCGCCTTTCGAGCTAGAAGATATATATGATCGTTTCTTTGCGGAAGTCAATAATACGTATGTATCCGCATTTAACTCGTGATTGACTCGCTCAGTGGGGAATACAGGAATTACAAAATTTGGCCTCTTTCTTCCTCTCTTGTATGTGTAGGCATTGAAAATTGCTTATCAGTACCCGAGCGAGACTCGTGACGGTGGGCTGACAACCGACGACCCATCCGACAACGCGACCCAGAACTGCTGACGACGTGATTACGCCGCAAAACGCATAAAACGAGTCGACGAACGCATGAAGTGAGTCGGCAAGGCGTACGAGTCAACGAAACGACGTATCGTGGAATAAACCCGATGACGAAGTTTCAGATCAGCGAGATTCGACGAGGCGAGTTGACTAAACTCAAACGCCGACGAGACGGAATCAACCGTACTTAGTCCGTCAACGCAAATGAACCGATCGAGCTCTGAAAGTCGATCGGATACGGGCTCAAACACAACGGCGACATCACCGGAGGAAAATTACGCCGGAAAACGGCGAAAAAAATCCCGAAAATCGGAGTTTGGCGGGCGAAACGACGAACCGAACCCGACCAAGCTTCGGCCAGCCGGTGGCGCTGCCAAGGCCGCCACCGCTGTCTGGCCGGTGGCGCTGGTCCTTGGTCAGCGCCATTTACCCCTCCTCTTGAACCCTATAAATAGAGAGGAGGGTCTTCATAATGGGACGGAGGTTGGAAATTCGGTCGACGTTGGATTTTGAAGATTCGCCGAGCTCAGAGGTCGAATTCTTGGAGTTTTGCAGACCAAGACTTAGGCGCAGATCCGAGCTTCGATCGAGACAAGAGACAAGATTCAGATCTTGAAGAGCTTGCTGCAGCCCAGATCTACACAAAGCCAAAGCGGATTAAGGTAAGGTTTATCAGATCTGCCCTCTAGACTAAGCTTCGTCTTAGTCTCAGGGATAGCGCTGTGATTTCTCCTAGTAGATCTCACCCGCTCCGGCGATCCTCTCCTTCGTGAGTGCGATCCCCGTAGGCGCTTTGTTTCCTTCGTGAAACGAGCCCCTCAGATCTGTAGATCTAGCACCTGGATCTGATCACGCGGCGGTCCACGGACGAATAAAAAGTCCCCGGCACAGGCAAAGATCCCACGCAAGCGAGGATCCCGGAAAATAGAGATCCTCGTGTTTGTTTAGGGTTTAAGTTGTAACCGTTAATTGATTCTTTCATTGTAAGCCTTAAATAAAAGGTGATCTTTTTTATTCTTGAATTTGTTTGTAATTCCATAAAGGTGTAACAGATTCAATTGCTATGGAAAAATCAGCAACTTTCCCCGCGAACAGTATGCTTGTAGTTACTATTGTCAATTTTGTGTATGCTTTACAGTTATTAATTATACCCACAAAGTTATTTTAATATGAGGCGAAACTCATTGACTATATTTACATGCTACTTAGTACTTGCTAGATTTTACTTACTGGGTTGTGTAAACAATAAAAGCGAAACCTACGATAGCTACAACTTGTCACCAGGTTTACATGTGAAATGGGCCCTAAAAACTTACCTTAATGTACGTGTCTACGGCCCTATACAGCCCATCATCGGCTGCCCGGGCATGGCCTGGCATTGTCGTGGCGAGCCGCTCGAACTCCGCCACCGTGAGCCCCGCGTCCATCGCAACCTCAGCGAGGTACGAGTCCACCAGCTTCGCCACCTTCACCATCGCCGCCCCACTCCTGGCCTCCTCCATCGCCAAGAACCTTTCTATCAGTCTGATCGCCAGGCTGACGTCGAGCAACGTGCCACACGTGTGACTGAACGCTGGTATCATGACCTCCTTCAGGCTGGCCCGGTCCAGCTGATAAGCCACCTGGTCCTCCAGGTTAGCCAGCCGGTCCGGACCAACTCCGACCATGCTCGCGGCTCGGAGGAGCCGCAACAAAAATTCGCAAGGCATAGAATCCTTCTCTTGAGGCAGTATGGCGATAATATTTTCGATGAGGAACCGCTTTTTAAGCCAGGCGGCAGTGGAGCTGCCAGGCGAGGATACAGATACAGATACAGGGCGATCAGAGGCGAGCTCCGGGAGCCACTTGGAGGCGTAATGGGAGATTATGGAGGCGAGGAGGTCTGGGCGGACGGTCTTGGACTTGATGTTGGAGAGGGTCTTGATGAATTGGTCGATGTCGAGGTTTTCGGGCGCGTCTTCATCGAAGTAGGGTTCACCGGATTCCGGCAATGAGAGGTTTTTGAGGGAGGAGGAGGAGGTGGTAGTGGGGGATTTCATGTGGTTGTGGTTGTTGGCTTAATTATTAGGTGAAGAAGTGTGGATGCTTGAAGGGCGAGAGTTTATTGTGTGTTTTTATCCAAATAGGGAGGGGGGTATCATGTGCCGGACCACATGTGGAATGTTTTGGATGTTTTTGGGTGCATAGGGTCACGGGATGTTGATTGTAGGTGGGAGAGAGAGAGAGAGAGAGAGAGAGGATAGGACTTGATAAAGATCAAAAGGTAGGGCTTTGGTTAGTCAGGGATAGGGTTAGTTATTTTGATACGGTTCAATGGTAAAAAGAATGTGTTGCCTAAAAACATATAGGGTCTATACACAATATACCCCTCAAATTATAGATACTTTTGAATTTACCCCCATGCTGAGGGGGTATATATTGAAAAATCCCAAACATATAACCGTCGACCCATGTTACAACTTTAGAGTTGGTGTAGTGACAGCTTCATGTTTCAGCCCATAAATATGACCCTCAACCTTGGAAGTCACGTTAGAGTATAAAAGTGTAAACAGATTCAAATGAAAGACGATGTTATGAACTATCTAGGGAAAAGATTGGAGCTCTGAAGGCTCTCTTTCAGACAGTGAGATGAAAATTGAGATACTACCAATGCTTGCATCTGCTAGTCGTTTTGAATTGGATGAATCAAATTGCTTATCCTGCCAATCATCATATTGATAATTTACAACTTCAGTAGCCACCATATTACAAATTAGTTAAACCAAGTAGCATAATGTTTGAAGTTGTATAAATAACACTATCTGAATATGGCTATATTATCTAAAAAACATAAAAACTATGGCATGAGAAAGATTGGCCAAATTATCACAAAATTAAGTACCATGTTTGAAGAGGTTCTGAATTCATTTCATTTGTAATTAAGCTGAAGAGAAAATGGAAATTAACTGTGACACAGACAAAAAGGGTAATTACTAGAGACCCTGATTCTCTATTTTGAGATGCGTATGAACAAAGGGCCACTTGGCATGAAGAAACCCCACAATCCAAATACAATGCTTTGAAAACAGGAATCTTCATAGGTTTTAATTTTAATTTGTCCTTTACGAGGAAGCTAATGAATAACCAACTGGAGCTAAATAAAGACAGAAACATCTCAATAACTCTTTTAATTCCATACTTTGTCCTGATCGCAACAACACCATCTATCATTTCACAGGCCCACACTCCTGTGTTACCAGTGAGCAACTAATCCATATTAACATTGTACGGTTTAATATCTACTGGATGAAACAGATAACGAAAGTAAAGTGCATGTTGGGAGGTATGTATGAGTATAATCCTAGACCAGAAAAATTACCTCCGTGAATGCTCACGATTAAGTTAGAGAACAAAATTATAAATCTCAATCTTCATCATAAATTTGTTGTGCGTTTTCTAAGAGGAGAAGGGACTTTAAGATGACGAGTGAGTAGGGCACGTGCCAGTTTCATTTTAGACGGTTCATTCTTGACATTGCCACTTGATCAAGATATTTGTTAGTGCAAATCAAGCTTTTTTTTTTTTTGTTTTTTGTTTTTTGTTTTTTTGTAGGCAGTGCAAATTAATCAAGCTTGTACTTTTTGCTTAAACATGCCTCCTATTGATGTTCGGAAAAGTTCCATCTTCAATTCATGAGTTTTGAAAGTTGGGTGGAAAAAGTTAAGAAATTTATGGGATTATCTGAGGCAATTTGTAATTTTGAGGGTTAAGTGGAAAAAGTTTTAGGGACTAAGTGAGAGGAACAACGTAGTGGGGGTGTTGTGGGACATCTAGGGGTGGGCGTGGGCCGGGCCGATTCAGCCTTCATGACTGCCCGGTTTAGTCGGCCCGGTCGGACTTCGCCCAATCCGATCTCGGCCGAATGATCTGCTTACTTCTCGATCCCGGCCCCGGACGGATTTGGCTGCCCACGACTCCGGCCAGGCTGGGCCTGTACCCACCACACTGTCAGGCCGACCATGGTCATACCACCTATGATTTTGTCCAACTTTTTCCCCCTTTTTCTTTACCTTTTTAATTATTTTAAACTTATATTTACAATTATAAAATTATTTCTAATTTATTTTTTAGTAATTTAACCTTGTATTAAACTTTTAATCCTTCCAAGTAGACAATGCAAATTCAGCCATTGCCATTAGGACAAAAGGAATACAAATTTAATTGTTTATAGCCTAGCACCTAAAAGCCGCTAAAAGAAAAATTTAGTCTAACCAAAAGATATCAATCGGCCGGCGGACGGGACCGCCGGGCGGTCGACTGGGCAGAGCCGCCTACTTCTTCTCGACTTCTAGGTCAGGACCTGCCTGCCCCCGTGACCCAGGTATAACATAGCCCGGATCGGCCCCGACCCACTACGGGCCGGGCAGGTCATAACCCATGGCGGGTTGGGCGGGTCAGCCCGCGGGTCGACACGGCCCACGCCCAACCCTAGAGTCACATGCCCCAATATGTTAGGGGGTTTTTGTGAAAGTTTGGATATTAATCCCTTAATCAAAAACCCATTATTCACTGATTTTAGTTCAGGAACAAACAATGGAAAAATTTCCAGCAATCTTATCAACAATAAAAATCTTGCCTTGCTTGAAAAAGTTCTCACTCCCCAACCCCCGCACAAGTCTCCATTAAATTAGACTGTTTCGATTATTCAAAAATCCTCCATCACCATAAACAAAATCAATAATGATCAAACCAAGCTCAAATTTCGATGACTCAAAACTCTCAATAATTAAACTACATCTTAACCAAACCAAACCCATTCTACCCCAAAATCGCATCTTTGTTCTTGTTCAAATCTCCAAATCCAAGTCCCCAAAATGAAAAAAAAAAAACCAATTAAGATTCACAATATGCCTTTCTTCATTCTCCTCCTATTTATCTTCATATCCTCTTCCTTCTCAACTCACCTCACTCTTTCTTCCCCTAAATTCTTTGCATCATAAGAATTCTGAGCAATCAAAGCTTGGCAAGTAGACAAACCATAATAATTAAGTATTGTTGGCAATTGTAAAGTAAGTCTAACCAGGGAATTTGATTGTGTAAGTTGTGTTATGTTGATAGTAGATCAAGGAATTGTGCCAAGAGCAATATAATGGGAGGATGATGAGACTGTTGATTAGAAATTGAGAGGTGGAGTTGAGGGAGGAGTTGAGGAGAAAGGGAGATTGAAAGGAGTCTGGGAGCGAAAAGAGAGGAAGTAGGAGGTTCGCGGTCGAGGTGGGGGTTGTTTACTTCGTGGACTTGTTGACAGATAGCGTGGGAGCAAGGTAGCGTTGCACGTGTCACGTGGGACCCACCATGAAGAGAAGCCCACACACGATTAAGGGCCTGTTTGTTTGCACGGAAGTGGCGTGAAGCGGTGAAGTAATGGAAGTATCTACTTTCAGGCTCTGAAGCAAACAAAATTGTTTGTTTCTCCAAAAAATCTATTTCCTCTACTTCCTTAATTGCTGATGTGGCACTTAGGTGGCACCACCACTTCCTAAATATACTTCTACTCCTCAACTCTCCGAAATAGCTTGGAAATAGAAAAAAGGCTTGTGGGGCCCACATGAAAAATTAACTCACGTGAAAATAGGGATCCTATGATGTCTGTTGCTAATCTCCAGCCTACCTGCTCTGATAGAAGTGCATGCTCAAGTCATGAAATTGTAATTAAGCTTCATTAAAACAATAATGTGGTTTACTTCATATTCTAATTAATACATAATGAAATTAAATTAATGGTTTTAGGCGTGGCTGTAGAAAGTGTTCGTGCAATCAGACATCTTCTTGCTATAGGAAATGCATATGATTGGATTCCTTGAAATAAAAATGCATGCATTAGCATAAATTATATATTTTGTAAAATGTTCTAACTTAGTCTACTAGTCACACAGTTCATATAAGGTACATTACATATGGTTTTGATCTTTTACCATGTGACAAATTTATCCACATGGCCATCATGTTTCCATTTTTAATTAAAGAAAATTGCTATTAAAATGTTCTTCACGGTGACATATATTATAATGACTTAAGTTTAATGCGTGTATATAGTAAATAAATCTTTTATTTCAATTATGATTCAAACAAAGATCCTAATGAAATTAACATGTATTAGTTACTTCCTAACAATATTTTCAATTATTATCCAAATAAAAAAAGAGAAAGAAGTATCACTTCTACTACTTCCAAGAATATGTGAAACAAACAAAAGAAGTGTTACTTCCTCTACTTCCTACTTCATAGTTTTGGAAGTTACTTCACTAATCTACTTCCTACTTCTAATACTTCCATTAATCCAAACGGAGCGAAATTAGTTTGTTATAAGTTCGGCTTTTTATGGGCCGCATAACGCATTATGTATGTTAAAAGCAATGTAATCAAAGCCATCTGTCCCTAATGTGTTTCTGAAAACAGTTGTATATATTTCACAATTTGGAGAATTTTTATTCACGGATAATATTGATTCATATATAAGTTCTTTTTACTGAAATAATATGATACCTTCTCGGAAGAGGAGGGCGGCCTTGGCAGTTCGGGGTGTAAAAGGAAATTCATTAATTATAAGCACCTTGCACCTATATCAAGTTACCATAGTGAAATCAGTTATAAAGCTTTAATAAGGAAACGAGGGTTTTAGCAAAGTCTCCATAAGCATAAAACACACACATATATTTTAGTAATTAACCCACACCTTTCTCAACAATATCGGAGAGGAGACTAAAACATAGCTAATCGAACATCCAAGACACAAACTCTCGTACATTCAACTAACAAAACATAAAACATACTAATACATATATAGCTAATTAAACATCACAACCTTCAAACTGCTGAAACATCGATCTAGTGCTGCAGTTGGTTGCTGGTGACGAGCCTGTAGATGGTGATGGTGGTGGTTACTATGATTAGAATAACACATAATAGCACAAACTGCAGCACTAGATCGATGTTTCAGCAGTTTGAAGGTTGTGATGTTTAATTAGCTATATATGTATTAGTATGTTTTTATGTTTTGTTAGTTGAATGTACGAGAGTTTGTGTCTTGGATGTTCGATTAGCTATGTTTTAGTCTCCTCTCCGATATTGTTGAGAAAGGTGTGGGTTAATTACTAAAATATATGTGTGTGTTTTATGCTTATGGAGACTTTGCTAAATCCCTCGTTTCCTTATTAAAGCTTTATAACTGATTTCACTATGGTAACTTGATATAGGTGCAAGGTGCTTATGCCTAAAACCTTTATAACTGATTTCACTCTGGGAGCCATTTTGAAATGTAAGAGACAATACTAGAGTTTGAATTGCAAAGGAGAAGCTGATCAAGATTTATAGAGCTCAAGTTTTAACTTTAGGTTGAGGTTGTTGGCTGTTGCTTTCTGGGTAATTATGATGTTCCTGCTCCGAACCAAGTTTGGAAATTCACGACTTTATGGCTTGCGGATGGCAAGGTCTCAGATCAAAGATGAGCTTCTTCTTAAACGCATGACCCTACTCTAGCTAGTAAGTCTTTTTTTTTAAAAAAATTTCTTGATTTTATTTTAATTTTATTTCAATAAGAGAGCAGTATACTACTCCGTTGAGGTATATATATATATATATATATATATATATATATATATATATATATATATATATATATATATATATATATATATATATATATATATATATATAAAAGCTTATACTATACCTTACCTACCCATCGTTTGTTTTTAGAACCATCAGACCTACAAAAGCACAAAAATTTACTCTCTCAAAAGCTAAAATGCAGGGGTCGATAACAAAGCTAGAAAGGATATGGACATGCTTATTGTTATAACTCAACCCAAAATCAAACTAAACTGAATCATGCAGTGGTAAAAAAAATAGAATAATGTAGTAGCTAGGGCAAAAAATTAGAGTACACATGAAATCTTGAAAGGATAAACTATTATATTTTGGAAATTATATCTATGAATTAAGGGATTGCTTTTATATATATTTGCATGTTTAATTAAAGGTTTGAATATGCTAAGTAATTATGAAAGGGGGAAATCTATTTCGAGTCTATCAATAAGTCTGCGTAGTGTGTCCTATCTAGTAAAAAATTCTGACTATGCCTTGTTTCAATGGTTTGGCAAATAATTATCAAACTATTTGGTAGTTATTGAATCAAGTTAGAGCCAGGATTTTTGGGTAGGTTGGGCACCGTAGTTGAATAATATCTAGGAATCCATGCGTGCCAATACAAGAGGGTCAAAGGCCTAAAACAAAATAAAATTTAAGCTGAAAAATACAGACTATAGAAAGTCATATCAACTCGCTAACTCATATTGGTTTAAGAAAATTCGGAGTTTTGCATAGTCTTCTAAGACCTAGTTCTAGACTAAGAGATTCTCTAGCCAACAGGTCTGCATTACAATTGTCTTCATGCAAATTATGAGGCGACTTAACCTCCCACTCATGATGGATTAGCTCTTTAATGTCACATAAGAGGCCTCCATCAAGAGAAGACTCACCTCCTTTGCACTGCTTTAATAACAACCATCGAATCACATTCCTCCTCTAGTTTCCTATATCCCAAGACATCTGCAAGCCGTAAAGGAGACCCCACAGCTTTGCTTTACTTGCCGAGCAACTCCCAATTCTTGTCATAAATCCACCCAACCAATTACCTCTCACACCTCTAATTAGGTCACCTCCTCCTGCATGGCTCGACACAATCTCCATAGATCCGTCAATATTAAGCTTCGCCCAACCTTAAACCGGCTTATTCCACTTAATCATTTTAATTTCACTTCCCTTGTCTCTTATTTTTTTCACTGCAATGGCAACTCTCGGCATGTTAAAATCTTGCTTAAAAATTCTCGAGTTTCTCCACTTCCGTAAATACCAAATGGTAACAGCAAAAGTGGAAGTCTAATAGAAAAAAAAATTTCCTTGCGCCACTGTCCTGTCAATTTGCCTTTAAGACAAAAAAAAAAAAAAAAGAGCTAAATCCCTAGAAAAGAAATCGTTAATCCTTGAAGGTCGGAGAATGAACTTCCAAACTGCTCTTGCACATGTTGACAGTTTCTTAGGATGTGAAACACCGTCACCTCTTCCACATTACACAAAGTGCACAATGAGGAGCTGCATAAGCCACACCTATTTCTATGCACATTTGTGGACAACCGGTTATGAGCAACCAGCGAGGCGTACGCTGCATGTTTTGATTGTGAGCTTGCCTGAATCTTCTCCATCCCACCTAACATTATCATCGCCTCATCGCCAATTTGGAGGCGCATACTTTATATTCTATGCATGGCAAATATGTTGAGGTAGTAAGTAGACAACGAGTCCATTACTTCTTCATTAATTGTAAAACTAAAAATATATCTAGGGACTTAAATATCAAGAATTTTTAACTATAAATCAATCTTAATGAAATTTTTATATTCTGTATCTATTAATTGTTAGATTTAAATCTAATTAAATCTATTTGTGGGCACATATGTTACATTAATGTGTAGTGCTATCCCTCAGGCTAACCCACTAAAGTGATCAATCAAGTTGGGTTAATGAGTATTTAAATAAATTATGGGCTAAATGTGCAGATACCAGGTTGTAATTACAATTTGATGAGGGGCCAAATTGTAAAAGTGCAACACCTATATATATGGGGTTATGGTCCCTAATCTAGGGTTAACACAAGAATTCTCATCTCTTTTACCCCATCTAAAAAGAGATCTAAGGAAGAGAAGAAGCCCTAAGATTAGAAGATCCATCAATCCACTCAAGATCCATATCATGAATTCGTGTATTGCTTCGCACTTATGATGTTTATCTCTTTGGATTAATCATGTTTAAGATCCTTCAGATCTAACAAGTGGTATCGAGCCAAATTAGTGATTAATTCTTAGGGATTTAAGATTAAAAATAGGGTTTTGGATCTAATCTATCTTTGGTTTGAGAAGCTGTTCACGGATGAGCGGTAAAGATCGTTTTCTCCTTTCTTGTTCACGGATGAGCGGTAAAGAACAATTTTATCGTTTTTCTTTCGATTTTGGGGTTTTGGCCGTCGTTCCTTGGTCCTGCGTGATGCTTGTATTGTCAAGTGAAGGCGGCGGCGTATCGAGAACCCTAGGGCTTCAAACTCTAGGGTGCGGGAACCATATCCGTGGCGGCGGCTCGGTTCGAAACCCTAAAGGGGAAAACAATTCTTTGGTCGAACCTCGTGTTTGAACTTCAGCGAACTTCGGTTCGATTCGTTCCAACGAACCTCGCTTGTTCTTTCGGTCGAACCTCGTGTTCGAACTTCGACGAACCGGTTCGATTCGGCGTTCCAACGAACCTCGCTTGTTCTTTCGGTCGAACCTCGTGTTCGAACTTGAACGAACCGGTTCGATTCGGCGTTCCAACGAACCTCGCTTGTTCTTTCGGTCGAACCTCGTGTTCGAACTTGAACGAACCGGTTCGATTCGGCGTTCCAACGAACCTCGCTTGTTCTTTCGGTCGAACCTCGTGTTTGAACTTCAGCGAACTTCGATTCGATTCAAATAACTTCATGTTCCTTTTGTGGCGAACCTCGTCAAATTTCAAAGTTGTGGCGAACCTCGTCAAACTTAAGTTGTGGCGAACCTCGTCAAATTTGAAGTTGTGGTGAACCTCGTCAAATTTGAAGTTGTGGCGAACCTCGTCAAACTTAAGTTGTGGGCTTAACCTCACAAATTTCAAAGTTGTGGGCGAACCTCGTCAAAACTGGAGGTTGTGGTCGAACCTCATGTTCGTACTTCCGTCGAACCTAGCTGTTCGAACTCAAGTCGAACCTCGCTGTTCGAACTCAAGTCGAACCTCGCCGTTCGAACTCAAGTCGAACCTCGCCGTTCGAACTCAAGTCGAAACTCAAGTCGAACCTCGCCGTTCGAACTCAAGTCAAAACTCAAGTCGAACCTCGCTGTTCGAACTCAAGTCGAACCTCGTGTTCGAAACTCAAGTCGAACCTCGGGTTCTCACTTCGGTCGAACCTCGCTGTTCAACTCAAGTCGAACCTCACGTTTGAACTAAAACGAACCCTGTGTTCATTCTCAACGTGAACCTTGGGTTCAATTCAGATGAATTTCAAATGTGGGATTAATTGAATCACTCAAATAATCTATTAAGTCTTTTGGGCCTTTATTTCTTATGGGTCCATCTATGGTTGATTAAAATGGAGAAATCTATTTTAATTGTTTAATTTAGTAGTGAATCAATTATTTAATTCAAATAATGTGCATTAAGTCGTCTTTTATTCTAAATGATTAATTGAAACAAGATGTTGCCAAAGTAACCTCTCTTGTGTAGATTGTTCATGAGGATATTAGATGTTTGTGTGGATGTTTTCGAGTAATTATTTAATCGGCCCAAAGGAAGATTAATAATTATGTAGACTACATACACATCTGCGAATAAATCGTGACAATTATAAGGTTACATGTGGATAATGAATCAATCCAAAGATAGTTTCATTATTTGACATGCGTTATTGTCGATGTTTGATCATTGCAACAAGATATCACTAGGTTAATATTCTTGTCCAAAGACTTGATATTAATGTTGTACAAGATATCTTGGATGGGGATATGTCATTATTTGAATATTATTGATTACTAACTACGTTATTAATGTGAAATCTTTTATTTATTTCACTAATGCATCTGCTGCATCAATTTACGCTAACATCAACTCAATTCCCATGCTAAATGGGACAAATTTCAAGGTTTGGAAAGAGAACATTTTAATTGTTCTTGGGCATGGATCTAGACCTTGCATTAAGAATCGAACAACCCCAACCTCTCATCAGGAAAACACTCGATGCAAAGAAGGAGTATGAGAGGTGGGGCGTTCAAATCGCATGAGTCTCATGATCATCAAGCGGCATTAGGAAGCCTTTAGGGCAATGTAATCCGAAGGGATTACTAAAGCCAAAAATTTCCTTGCCGAATTGAGAAGCGTTTTGCTAAAAGCGATAAGGTAGAAACAAGCACGCTTTTAGCTTGCTTGATTTCAATGAAGTATAAGGGCAAAGGAAATATCCGGGAGTACATTATGGAAATGTCTCACATTGCTTCAAAACTTAAGGCACTAAAACTCGATCTTTGTGACGAGTTACTAGTGCATCTGGTTCTGCTGTCTCTTCCTGCACAATTTAATCAATTTAAGGTCAGTTATAACTGTCAAAAGGAGAAATGGACTCTGAATGAGCTCATTTCATACTGTGTGCAAGAAGAAGACAGATTGAAGGAAGATAAGACAGAAAGTGCTCATTTGGCTTCTGCCCATAAGGATAAGGGCAAGAAAAGAAAGAATGATAAGGAAGCTGCTAAGGGTCCAGTTCAAAAGAAACAACATAAGGATAATCAGGGTTGTTTCTTTTGTCATAAAGATGGACACGCAAAGAAGGATTGTACCAAATATCACGCCTGACGTGTCAAAAGAATGCGTTCCTTACTTTAGTCCGCTCGAGGTTAATTTAGTCTCGCATCTAGAAACACTTGGTGGTTAGATTCGGCTTCTACTACTCACATAAGTGTTTCTATGCAGGGTTGCCTGAGCTACCGAAAGCCAAGTGATGGTGAAAGACACATCTTTGTGGGCGATGGACAATCGGTAGATGTGGAAGCAATTGGGCACTTTAGGTTATTGTTAGGAACTGGTTCCTATTTGGATTTGAAAGATACTTTTGTAGTCCCGCTTTTAGACGAATTTGGTTTCTATTCCTTTATTGGACAAATCAGGTTATTATTGTTCATTTGGAAATAACCGGGCTAGCTTATCTTTAAATTCAAATATTGTGGGAGCTGGTTTCTTGAGTACTTTGATAACCTATATTTGCTTGATCTGATTGCTTCTTATAATGAAACTCGAATGTGGAATCACGTGGTACTAAGCGTAAATTAAATAAGGAAAATTCAAGATCATTATGGCACAAGCGCTTGGGTCATATCTCAAAAGGTAGAGTTGAGCGCCTTGTGTCCGATGGTATTTTGGATTCCCTTGATTTTACAGACTTTGATGTATGCATTGATCAGATCAAGGGAAAGCGGACTAAAGTTAAGAGATTAGGTGCCAACAGATCTTGAGGCGTCTTAGAATTGATACATACAGATATTTGTGGGCCATTCCCTACGGCATCACGGAATGGTCAACAATATTTTATATCATTCATAGACGATTACTCACGTTATGGGTACCTATATCTCATTAAAGAAAAATCGAGTCTCCGGACGATTCAAAGCTTTTAAAGTGAAGTTGAGAACCAACTCAATAAAAGATTAAAACCGTTAGATCGATCGTGGTGGTGAGTACTACAGATATGATGGTTCGTGAACAACGCCCGTGACCATTTGCTAGATACCTAGAGGAATTCGGTATCGCCCCACAAGACACCACGCCGGGATCACCTAGCATGAATGGTGTAGCTGAAAGACTAAACATGACTCTTAAGGATATGGTAAGAAGTATGATTGCTCATTCTTCTTTACCGAGTCACTGGGAGAAGCACTAAAGACCGCAGCCTACATTCTTAACAGAGTACCAAGTAAAGCAGTTGCTAAAACACCTTATGAGCTTTGGACTGGTCGAAAGCCCAGTCTAAAGCACTTACATATTTGGGGATGTCCAGCTGAGGCAAGGCCTTATAGGCCAAATGAAAAGAAATTGGACTCCAAAACAGTTAGCAGCTATTTTATTGGGTATTCTGAATGATCCAGGGGCTATAAGTTTTATGATCCCACACTCAGAAATATTTTTGAGACGGGAACAGCAACATTCTTTGAGGATGTTGAGTTTGGAGGGAGAAATAAGGTTAGAGACATTGCCTTTGAGGAGGAATTGGCTTTAAATCCAATCCATACAGTCATTTCTGACAATAATCAAGTACCTATACCTGTTATTGTTCAAGAAATAAATCCGGAACCTCAAGAAGGCAATATTGAACAACTCTCTGTTCCAGAAGAACAAACTCAACAACCTCAAGAACCAGTGCCATTAAGGAGATCCACGAGAGAAAGGAGAAATGCTATTCCGGATAATTATATTGTATTTCTTCAAGAACATGAGGAAAGTAATGGAATGATGGAAGATGATCCAATCAACTTCCTTCAGGCCATGAAAAGTTCTAACTCTCAAAAGTGGATTGATGCCATGAATGAGGAGTACAAGTCTATGCAAGACAATAAGGTTTGGGAACTTGTTCCATTGCCAGAAGGTGCAAAACCAATTGGTTGTAAATGGATATTTAAAACCAAGCCGGATGTAAATAGTAATGTGGAAAAGTATAAAGCACGCCCGGTAGCTAAAGGCTATACTGGAAGGAAGGCATTGACTATCTGAGACTTTCTCTCGGTTTCATCGAAAGACTCTTTCGGGACTATCATGGCACTTGTTGCTCATTTCAATCTTGAGTTACATCAAATGGATGTTAAGGCGCATTTCTCAATGGAGACATTGATGAGATGATCTATATGGTACAACCGTAAAACTTTGTGTCGAGACCCAAAGAATATGGTTTGTAAACTAAGGAAATCCATTTATGGACTAAAGCAAGCTCCTCGTCAATGGTACCACAAGTTTCAACAAATAATTATCTCGTTTGGTTTTGAGATGAATATTGTTGATGATTGTGTATATCAAAAATTCAGTGGGAGTAAGTATATTTTTAAGTTACGTATGTGGATGACATTTTGCTTGCCACTAATGATATAGGCATGTTGCACGAAACCAAGAGATTTCTATCAAAGAATTTTGAGATGAAAGATCTTGGGGACACCTCTTTTATATTAGGAATCCAGATACATCGAGATCGTTCCCGATGTATACTTGGATTATCACAAAAGAGCTATATCGATAAAGTACTCAAAAGGTTTGGCATGCAAGATTGCAGACCAGGTGAAACCCCTGTTGCTAAAGGAGATAAATTCAGTCTCAATCAGTGCCCTAAAAGTAATCTTGAAATTCAGGAAATGCAGAAGATTCCCTATGCTTCACCGTAGGGAGTCTAATGTATGCTTCAGTATGTCTGCGTCCGGATATTGCGTACATTGTTGGTATGTTAGGCAGATACTTAAGCAACCCTGGTATGGATCATTGGATAGCAGTCAAAAGGGTTATGAGGTATCTTTAGAAAACAAAAGATTATATGCTCACATACAGGAAATCAGAACAGTTGGAGGTCATTGGGTACTTTGATTCTTATTTTGCTGGATGCCAAGATAGCAGAAAGTCTACATCAGGCTACATTTATATGTTAGCTGGAGGAGCTATATCATGGAAAAGTGTCAAACAGACACTTGTAGCTTCTTCCACTATGGCAGCAGAATTTGTAGCTTGCTATGAGGCATCCAATCAATGAAATATGGTTGCGAAATTTTGTCACCGGATCGCGATTCGAAAATATTGAAAGACCACTAAAGTTATTTTGTGATAATAAATCGTGATAATGTATTCCAATAACAACAGAGCTCAACTAAGTCAAAACATATTGACATTAAGTTCCTAGTTGTGAAAGAAAGGGTACAGAGTGGTCAGATATCCATAAAGCATATTGGGACAAACTCCATGATAGCCGATCTTCTTACTAAAGGATTACCACCCAAGGTCTTTCATGAGCACACTGCTCATATGGGTGTTGTAATATTTGAGGATATCATGTTTTAGTGGGAGTTGTGATTTTATTGCTTTATGAGAATTTCAGATAAATTTATGTTCGGTTATTTTCTGATCAGAATAAAGTATTCGGATTATACACTCTGCTACATTATGGTTGAGGATGACCTCACTAAAGTTTAAGGTAGGACCAGTTGAAAATAGACATGCACAGATCACATTGCATGTAATTTTCATGCTGCACATCCATGATTGATCTATGTCATTTGACTGTATTAGTATATGTGACCATTGATGGGTTTAGTCACGATAAATGTGGCGGCGACGCTTTGATCCTATATTGATATAGTTGATGGGCGAGATTGTTTGGAAATACCCTTATTAGTGATAGCAATTTTGAGCTCATAAGGTTATACACATTATAAGGAAACATATGGTGCCCAAGTGGGAGATTGTTAGATTTAAATCTAATTAAATCTATTTGTGGGCACATATGTTACATTAATGTGTAGTGCTATCCCTCAGGCTAACCCACTAAAGTGATCAATCAAGTTGGGTTAATGGGTATTTAAATAAATTATGGGCTAAATGTGCAGATACCAGGTTGTAATTACAATTTGATGAGGGACCAAATTGTAAAAGTGCAACACCTATATATATGGGGTTATGGTCCCTAATCTAGGGTTAACACAAGAATTCTCATCTCTTTTACCCCCATCTAAAAAAAGAGATCTAAGGAAGAGAAGAAGCCCTAAGATTAGAAGATCCATCAATCCACTCAAGATCCATATCATGGATTCAGGTATTGCTTCCGCACTTATGATGTTTATCTCTTTGGATTAATCATGTTTAAGATCCTTCAGATCTAACATTAATTTCTTTGATTTCCAAAATATCAGTTTAATATGAATGATTAGGAAAATAGAGTAATGGATTATTAAATTTGTTCAATCTTTATAATAATAAAAAGATATGCACTGCTTATATATATTCAACAAAATAAAAAGAAGCACTAACTAATCAGTGCATATGCGATAACCGAAAGATAACTAGAAAACATAATTTAGAGTGATTGGAAACTTTGTGCTAGTTACTATGTTCATGGGCTGGCACTCGCAAAATTTCACGTGAAACTTTTGAATATATGACTCTACACTTGTATATTAATTGGATACAGTTAGAGATCGAAATGTTAAATCTTCGGTTGGGCTGCTCGTGCGGCTATACAAAAATTTGTTATCCATTAGGCAGCGTATGGCAATTTAAGGGTGGGCACGTGCCCAACCTCACTTAAACGTGTGTCCGCCCTTGGTCCAATCAACTCTTACCCTAAATGAGGAGGAACAAGAAGTGCAAAGGACCTAAACTTCAAATTTGGATTATGACAAAAACTTTTGAATCAATAATGATGCACATTGCACCAAACTCAAAAGTTTAAATTTTCTTATATATAATTATTTGAACACAAAGATAAGAAAAGACATAGGAGCTAAATACATTGTATATGTTGGAGTTTAATAGCAACTCCATCATATTGTCCATTATATTTGTAGGATACAGTCTACTATTTCTCAAATGAAAAACATCAATAAATTAAGGGTATAGTTTAATTCATTAAACAAACATAATAAAGATAAATACTTAAAAATATTATGGTAAAATCTTACGGTGTGGATTGTTCCATTAATATAGGCAAATTTCGCTTTGTTCTCATGCTTGTTGTTGTGAGCTTGATAAATGCATGGGCATGATGTATACCAACTCCTAAAGGTTTGAGCTTAATGGACCATTCAATACTTTGGAGATACATTTTAAAAATGTAACACTTACCTCTGCCTACATCACTATCCCTCATCAATGTAAATTAAGGATATACAATCATTGGGTTAAATGCTTGTAATTCCTCTCACTTACACATGTTCAATCGAAAAATCAAAATTTCCATCATAATCAATGATGAATGGTGTGATATATACATGCCTAGTCTAACTAACCTATCATCATCTCTAGGCAAAAATATTCGAGTGCATATTATGCATGAATAACATGATAGCAAAGGAAGTCAAATCAATGATGAACGGTGTGATATATACATGCCTAGTCTATCCCATCATCATCTCTAGGCAAGCATGTATCATGGTAAAGAAATGAAGTTTTTCTTTAATTTTTGAATGCTTGAGGAGAGTTCTCTGTTCACGTCAATATATAGATATGTTTTACAATATACGTGCAAAGAGTTTCTACCATAATGAACAAAATATACATGACAATATTTTCAAAAAAAAATCAAATAAGATTATCCCGATGTGTTGCAACAAATCACTAAAATCTTGGAGATAATATATAGTCAATATCAATTGCTTAATTGGAGGAGCTAATTGATATTGATGGACCCTGGTCAATATTCCCACGCAAGTTGATGGCGGCAGTCACGAACCAACAACTTGGACTTTAGATAATTAAATTGTGGTGTGGATAGACCCTTGCTGAATATATCAGCAATCTGATCCATGGTTGAGATGAAGCGAACTTCAAGATAATGTTAAGCCACTCTTTCTTGGACAAAGTGGTACTCAATTTCAATGTGATTTGCATGAGCATGAAAGATGCTGTAAGGTAGATAGCAGCAAGATTATCACACCAAAACGTTGCGGTTGTTGATAATTGAACTCCTAATTCATCACGCAAACTTTCAATCCAGATGAATTCACATGTGGCATTTGCAAGGCCTTTATATTCAGATTTGGTGCTAGAGCGAGCAACTATACATTGCTTCTTTTTGCTCTATAAGATGAGATTTTTCCCTAAGAATATATTAAAGCTGCTTGCAAAATGATGATCAATAGGGTTACTAGCCCAATCATCATCTTAAAAGGCATGAAGCTTGAGACCAGAGTTGGTGGAGAAGACAAGACCGTGATTAACTATTACCTTCAAGTAGCGAAGTATCTGCTTAAGAGCATCCCAATATAGTGTTGTAGGGTAGTGCATATGCTGACAAGTTTGGTTGACAGCATAAGCAATATCTGACCTAGTTAAGGTGAGATATTGAAGAGCTCCAATAATGCTACAGTATTGAGTGATATTAGAGTGGAGGACGTCATTATGAGATGAAGATTTAGCACCAGAAACAACCAGCATAGAAACAGGCTTTGCATTAGCCATACCACTTCATTGTAGAACCTCAAGAATATACTTCGAGCTGAGTGAGGATTAAGCCTAAGGTTGTCTGAATGGCTTCAATACTAAGAAAGAAATGAAGAGAACTCATGTCTTTTATGGAAAACTCTTGATGAAGTGAGGAGGGAAGCTCTAAGATTGGTGCTCTAGAACTATCGGTAAGAATAATATCATCAACATAAACAAGCATAAAGATACTATAAGCAGTCGTATGATAAATAAAGAGAGAAGGATCAACCCAAAGATCCGACAAAACAGAGGTGTTGGAAATGAGAGCTGAATCGATTTAACCCTACATGTGGTGCGTGTTCAAGGCCATAAAAAGATCTTTGAAGACGACAAACTGAATGAGGGTGGAGTGGATCAATAAATCCTAGTGGTTGTTTCATGAATATCATTTTGTCAAGTTGACCATGCAAAAACACAATTTTAATATCAAGTTGGCGAAAACTCCAACCACGAGATATTGAAAGAGATAGAGTAGTGTGGATAGTAGCAGGCTTTGTAACCAGACTGAAGGTCTCTTTGTACTCAACGCCTTCCTTCTAAGTAAAGCTTTTTGTAATCAATCGAGCTTTGTAGCGGTAAATTGTGTCATCAGACTTTTTCTTGATTTTGAACACCGAGTTACAGCCAATGACATTGTGATTAGGAGGAGGTGGAACTAACATCCAAGTGCCATTGCTTATAAGAGCATTGTATTCATCGACCATGGCTTCTCGCCACTTAGGATCAGTGTTTGCTTGGGAGAAGCATGTGAGCTTGATATTAGAAGCATCAATAGAGAAGGCCATAGGATACCGAATGGTCGTAAGGGCAAGCGGGGATCAAGTCCTATCTAGGAGACCTGGTCACCATCAAGTGAGTATTGCCTTCATTGGAAATACCTAAGAATGAAGGCTCATCAGTTGTGAAGTTAGATGGATCCGAATATCTAATTTCTTTTGGTAGTGGCTCTATTGGCGGATAACATGCAGGAGGTGGATTAGCAGTAGATGTTTGACCTACACAAGGCGCACTAGAAGGAGGCATTGAAAATGATTCATTAGATGATGATGCCACCGGCAGTGGAGGTAGTGGAAATGAG
Source organism: Asparagus setaceus (assembly GCA_012295165.1). NCBI lineage: Eukaryota > Viridiplantae > Streptophyta > Magnoliopsida > Asparagales > Asparagaceae > Asparagus > Asparagus setaceus. Next base: position 14,491,990 of record CM022703.1, on the reverse strand, counting down.
GGAATTATGCTGTAGTTTAAAATGTGAATGAGGTGAGGATCCACTAGCTTGTTGCTAAAAGGGAAAATTAGTTTCATAAAAAAAGACATGCCTTGATGTAAAAATTCTTTTAGTTTTGGGCTTAGAACACCAATATCCGACATAGCCACTAGGATAGCCTAGAAAAATACATTGAAGGGAATGTGGTTCCATCGTATGAGTATTATAAGGTCGGAGGTAGGGAAAATAAAGGCATCCAAAGGCACGTAAGAAATTGTAGTTAGGTTTAGAGTGAAGAAGAGCTTCCTAGGGAGACAACCACTTAAGACTGTTCGTGGAAAAAGTCGGGTTGATCTTCATTGATGAACTCATTACAGCTTTATGCGTTACAATGAATTCAAAAGTTCGTCTTTTTATAAGACTTGATTACAATGAAAATCATAAGAAAAAAATTATCACTTTTTCTTAAAACAAACACAGGACCCTGTTTATCAGACTCCTGCTTGCGTGGGATCTTTGCCTGTGCCTAGGTTTATCAGGTGGACGTGATACGTCGGTGTAAGATCTACACGATCAAGGGGATTATTTCACGAAGGAAATGATCGCCAAAGTGAGTGAAATCGACCAAGCGAAATCACCACTCTTCTCGGGATCAAAATAAAGTTTGATCCAGAGGGGTCACGTGTAGATCCGATCCTTAGATCTCGAACTTCTTAAGCTTTATCTTGTGGGTTCACTAAAATCTCGGATCTCGCTGTCGGATCTAAGCGTGGATGTTGGTCGTGACCTCCCTCTTCGTTAAAAGTCCGCCCTCTAAAATGAGACACCCCTTGTATTTATAGGCTTTAAAGCGAATGCAGGGTGGGATCGTGCCTAGCTACCTCTTGGTGGCTCGGCGCTTTCGGCATAAACCGAGCCACCAAGAGGTGGCTCGCCACCGAGCCAAGTGGCTTTCTTTTCTTCTTGTCATTTTCAGAGTCGATGCAGTTCGGTCTAAATTCGATATTCGCTAATCCGCTTCATAGTGTTCGCGGGAAAAGTCGGGTTGATCTTCATTGATGAACTCATTACGCTTTATGCATTTACAAATGAATTCAAAAATTCATCTTTTATAAGACTTGATTACAAAGAAAATCAAAGATAAAAATTATAACTTTTCCTTTAAACAAGCGGGACCCGTTTATCGGACTCACCTTGCGTGGGATCTTTGCCTGTGCCTAGGTTTATCCGTGGACCGCCGCGTGATCTGATCAGGTGTAAGATCTACACGATCAAGGGGATTATTTCACGAAGGAAATGATCGCCAAAGTGAGTGAAATCGACCAAGCGAAATCACCACTCTTCTCGGGATCAAAATAAAGTTTGATCCAGAGGGGTCACGTGTAGATCCGATCCTTAGATCTCTCGAACTTCTTCGCTTTATGCTGACGGGTTCACTAAAATCTCGGATCTCGCTGTCGGATCTAAGCGTGGATCGCTGTTGAATCCGGCAGAGCCTCCCCTTCTCGTTAAAAGTCCCGCCCTCTAAAAATGAGACACCCCCCTTGTATTTATAGGCTTTAAAGCGGGTACGGGTCGGATCTGTGCCTAGCTACCTCTTGGTGGCTCGGCGCACTCGGCGCAAACCGAGCCACCAAGAGGTGGCTCGGCCACCGAGCCGCCCAAGTGGCTTTCTTTTCTTCTTGTCATTTTCCGAGTCCGATCTGGTTCAGTCTCGTCGATATTCGCTAATCCGAAGCTTCATAGTGTTCGCGGGAAAAGTCGGGTTGATCTTCATTGATGAACTCATTACAGTTTTATGCATTTACAAATGAATTCAAAAATTCATCTTTTTATAAGACTTGATTACAAAGAAAATCAAAGATAAAAATTATAACTTTTTCCTTTAAACAAACGCAGGACCCCGTTTATCGGACTCCTGCTTGCGTGGGATCTTTGCCTGTGCCGGGATTTATCCGTGGACCACCGCGTGATAGGATCTGGTGTAAGATCTACGCGATCGAGGGGATTATCTCACGAAGGAAATAATCAACGAAGTGAGTGAAATTGACCAAGCGAGATCACCACTCTTCTCGGGATCAGAGCAAAGTTTGATCCGGAGGAATCGCGTGTGGATCGGATCTAAGATCTCTCGAACTCCTTCGCTTTATGCTGATCGTCGCCGAAATCTTGGATCTCAAGTCCAGATCTAAAAGTCCCCCTTTTTCATCAAAAGTCCAGATCTGAATCCGGCAGAGCTTCAGCTTCTTTTCAAAAATCCGGATCTCCCCTTGTCTAAAGTCCCGCCTTTGTCGTCCAAAGTTCAGATCTGAATCCGACAGAGCCTCCTCATCTCGTCCAAAATCCGGCTTTGTGAAAATGAGACCCACCCTTGTATTTATAGCCTTGAAAAGCGGATAAAGCGGGTCGGGTCGAACAATCACGCCTAGCCACCGAGCCACAACTTGGTGGCTCGGTTTGGCCGAAGCACACCGAGCCACCATTTGGTGGGTCAATTTTGGTCGAGCCACCGAGGTGGCTCGCCACCGAGCTGTGATGTGTTTTCATCATTTCGAGTCCGATCCGTTCGGGCCTCGCCGATATTCGCTAATCCGAAGCTTCATAGTGTTCGCGGGAAAAGTCGGGTTGATCTTCATTGATGAACTCATTACAGCTTTATGCGTTTACAAATGAATTCAAAAATTCATCTTTTTATAAGACTCGATTACAATGAAAATTAAAGATAAAAATTACAACTTTTTCCTTTAAACAAACGCAGGACCCCGTTTATCGGACTCCTGCTTGCGTGGGATCTTTGCCTGTGCCTAGGTTTATCCGTGGACCGCCGCGTGATAGGATCTGGTGTAAGATCTACGCGATCGAGGGGATTATCTCACGAAGGAAATAATCGACGAAGTGAGTGAAATCGACCAAGCGAGATCACCACTCTTCTCGGGATCAGAGCAAAGTTTGATCCGGAGGAATCGCGTGTGGATCGGATCTAAGATCTCTCGAACTCCTTCGCTTTATGCTGATCGTCGCCGAAATCTTGGATCTCAAGTCCAGATCTAAAAGTCCCCCTTTTTCATCAAAGTCGGATCTGAATCCGTGAGCTTGACTTCTTTTCAAAATCGGATCTCCCCTTGTCTAAAGTCCGCCTTTGTCGTCCAAAGTTCAGATCTGAATCCGACAGAGCCTCCTCATCTCGTCCAAAATCCGGCTTTGTGAAAATGAGACCCACCCTTGTATTTATAGCCTTGAAAAGCGGATAAAGCGGGTCGGGTCGAACAATCACGCCTAGCCACCGAGCCACAACTTGGTGGCTCGGTTTGGGCCGAGCCACACCGAGCCACCATTTGGTGGGTCAATTTTGGTCGAGCCACCAGGAGGTGGCTCGGCAACCGAGCCGCCCAGGTGATGTGTTTTTCATCATTTCGAGTCCGATCCGGTTCGGTCTCATCGACGTTCGTTAACCTGAAGTTTCATAGGTGGGTTTATCCCGTTGTTCGCATGCGGTTCATCGCTTCACTAACTTGAACGTTTCGTCGACTCGCTTCATGCGTTTTGTCGCTTCGCTTGTTATTACGTCGTCTACGGTTCGCCATTACGTCGTCGGATGGCTCGTCGATTGTCAACTCATCATCACGAGTCGTGTTCAGGGACTTATAGGTAATTTTCAACTCCTACAGATACCCCCTCCAAAGTGTTTCAGCCTCGTTCTTTTATAGAGGAGGCTGAAATACTTTGGATATGATAGGCCCAAACCTTCAATCGGCATAACAGGATCTGAAAACAGCTTTAAATCTTGATTTCTTCAATTCTTTCAGATTATCCGGTGCTTTGTCGGATGGCTGAAAGTATCACAGTGCTGCATTTATTGTCTGACCACTATTGAAATCTTGAACCGAAGCTGGTAACTGAATTTTTGCTTTAGCTCGTGTCCGTGAGTTATCGTAGAACTGACCATCAAACTTCTTTGAGATCTCTCCTTTAGTCGGTGAATTCTCCATTGCGACGCTTGTCGTAGAACTGACCACAGCGGGAGGAAATTGGGGGTTGTCGAGTTATCCTTAAGAATATTTTATAAAAATATTCTCCAGAAACTTCTCAACAAAAATAGGAAACAGTTTAGACTCGTACACCTTATTGGAGTAATTATGAGGCTCGAATAAATCTAACCGGATGAAAAGTGACCCTCAATGGGTGATAACCCCGCTGAAATAAATATCCAGGGCCCCTCCGGATGTGTGGGAGGGAGAAAGAAAAAGAAGAAATCAATCGACGGGCTGATTCGGGGCTATTTTGATTACTCCTCGGTTCGCACAGGGTACGTCAGCGGAGGCCGTCCAGGCGATACGTGAGGGGAGCCCTCGTGTGCTTTGACTATTGATTACTGACGCACCGCTTGTGAGGGATACCGGTTCCACTCAGCCTCTGAGGAAAATGGATTACCTGTTCGGCGATTCCGTTGAAGATCCAGATGCAGCTTTTATTGAAAATGAGCAATGGTTGCATAAAGATGACGGAGGGTTCTTATATCTCCCATGGATAGCTCACCATCACTCATTGACTGAGTTGAGGTGTCAGGCCATGACACGGGAGATGTCGTGGCGCTTGACGGAGGAGCATGATCACATACATTGTGGGTATATTATATATTACCCACCAGGTGATTCCGGGTTCGAGTAGGAACCGTGTCATTGGACTGTGTCCTGGTGTGTTGGGATTAGACATACCACCTCGCGACGAGTTATTCACTGTTGCTCATACCTTGAAGAATCATCTTGTGAGGCTGGGGCGAGAAATGCCTGTGACCCATCACAGATCTTACGGCTGGCTTCATTCTTCAGACAAGCTTTGGTGGGCTCGTATGATGAACTATATCCTCAGCCGATGGGGGTGAGGAGCTACATGCCTATGGTTTACATGCAGCAATCCGTGCCACCATGTATGGGCTGCCGGTCAGTGCCAATCATTTCTTTGCATTGTCAGAGCTCTACGACCCGGATTCAAATACTTTCTTGACCAAGCATGGGGAGCTAGGGTTAGCTCTCCATGAGATGCATCAAGTCTCCGGCTTACCCATGGGAAAGATGTTATACCAGGAGTACTTTCCCTCGAATCATGAGTTGAGTCAGCTGAAAGATCGCATGCCTGGTCATTATGATACCTTATGGGATCTTACTTGCCACTATCATATTGGTTTGGCACAGGCTGAACCACTAGCAAAGAGGACCAAGTCACAAGTGAGCCTAAAGCAGTTCACAGTTTACTTGTTCAAGCACTTGGAAAGCAATTCTAGGGAGGCGATGTGCGGATTGGCACCGCTCACTCCTTCAGAGGTTAACGAGCTAATCAAGAAATCTAGCACTCGCTCTTATACCATTAGTAGCACCGAGGGTGGTTTTCCTGTAGGGACTAAGTTCGAGACATTCTTGTGGCATGCCGTAAAGCCGATTCAGCCGATGACTCTCCTAGCCGGTTACCTCGCGATCTGGTTGAAGAAGTGCGTAGTACCGTATCAGTCTGGTGATGCTTTGCCATTAGAAGTACTTTATCCTGCAGTTCAGCTTGCTCACAAGAAGGAACTTTCTCTCCTTCCGGTGATGGTGGCTAACATTCATCGTGGGCTTCGACAGATAGTCAGTGCCTTCACTCAGGGGGAGGGTGAGCCATCGACTCGGATTCCTCTTGCCAAGGTGGAGCTTCCATACACTTACCTGATGGCCTGGTTCATCCTTCACCACTCAGATATGATGTCAGCGCCGAGCACTGTAGATCAATCCACCCCCTTACTACAATTATTAGAGAATTGTAGGTGGAAGGGGCGAGGATTCTCAGAAATAAAAAAGCAGTTGCAGGTTCATAAGGGTTGGATTTTCTCCAGATGCTTCCCACGATTCTCTGGTCAGTACGGAGAGTCTTTGATTGATGAGGAGAGGCAGAGGGCGAGCCGGACCTCTCTTAATATTGGCTGCTTCAATTGGCTAATGAACATAAGGCCGGGCTACCTAACATTCCGGTAAGAGATGAGTGCTTTATAGAGCCGTATCTACCTTGTCGATTTGCCCGCCAGTTTGGTTATGATCAACTTTATGTTGAAAATTTGAGTCGACGGCTTCGGACTCATGGCAGATTAGTGGACAGCGTCCGAGCATGGCTATGGAGTGTGACAGGGTGCACTGGTGCTAGGTTCAGCCTTTCGAGTGCTGAGCATCGACTGGAGTTGACATTCTTATGCTGCAGGTGATTGTTGACAGCTAATGAATCTATTCACGTGAGGCCTATTGCAGAATTATTGGCCGAAAAGGCCTCCCGGGCTGATACTCAGATGATTCAGAAGGCCGCTTGGTCACAGAGGAAGCGATGCAAGACTCGTCAAATAGACGAGGAGGAAGAGGAGATCCTCGGTTCTGTCGATGAGTCCTCAGGAGGAGATCATGCGGATGACAGAGATCATTAGGAGAATTTTGGGACAGGTTTGTCGATACTTCCTTTCTCTTTTTCTCTTTTCTTTTTTGGAATTATTGGGTCTGACAACAATTTGAAGCTTCAAGAATGGCAGCTGAGGAGGAGGAGGGATTTCGCCCCTCTTACCAGGCAAAGTCTCGAGTTGGGACTCAAGCTGTTAAGCGGAAAAAATTAGCCCATAAGCCCCGTGCGGATCCACGAGCTTTTGAGATGGACTTGGCCGGTGATGACATTGTCAGCGAAGAAGGTAGTGCTTAACCACCACGTAGTCCCTTCGATCATTTAATTCCTTGAACTCAGGGCTCACATTTCTCCATTTCTGTGCAAGAGGACATGGAGAAGGCGAGATCAGGCTCGATTTTCCCCATCACGATTTTGCCTCTTCCGAAGAACCCAGCCACACAACAGTGTAATGAAGTCTATGGCGTAGTGCCCGCAGAGTCGCTAAAATTAATGAGACTACCAATGTAGGACCTGATTCAGCAAATCTAGGTACATCTATCATTGGTAATACCCCATTTAGATGGCGAGTACGGGAGTTGAACGACTCAGAATTCGTGCCTTTCCTAATTGTCTCTATGCTTCTTGCTCTTTTAGAGAAATTGCAGGAAGCAAGCGTGGGCACTGGGATTAGAAAGACTAACTCCACTGTAGGAGGTAAGCCATTCTCGCTGATCGTAGGTTCTTGATTCTGCTTCTTTTGCTTATGTTCTCTTTTGTCAGATTTTTCGATAGAAGATTTTGATGAAGATGGCCTGCTTGTGGACACCTCCATGGTCGACTTGACATATGACTCTCCCCTTGATGATCATCTTCTCGATACTATGTCACCTGAGCCAACAATTCCCGAAAATACTGAGGCTTGTTCCTCTAAAGGTATGAGCTCCCTCTCCCGTTAATTGTAGGACTAGCTATTTTTGACTAATACAACTACAATTTAATGAATCTGAGGAATTCATTTTGCTACTGGTAGGAACTCCTACTGAGGCTTATTTTTCAATTCCTCATTCTGATGCTCCTCCAGAATTGGCTACCATGGCGGCTGCTGTGCCTGATGAACATGCCGCGAGACCAACTTCAACAGTCGGTGCGTCAATGACGGTTACCCTTCCGATAGCCCCGCTAACCCATGAGGCTATACCGATGGAAGTAGGTATGGGTCACCCAGCTAAGGATGTCTACACCGGCCTTTGACTTAAGATTCTAAAATATCCATCCCTTTATTTTTTACAGGTCTTACATCTCAACTCCATGATCTGGTGAGGGCGCTGATGTCAGAAAACTATTCAGATCGGATTATTATCAGTATGGAAGTCCGCTCGTTCTTTTCTTTCATAAACGTGATGATCGACAAGCTTCTCCATTGCTGGTCTCGGGCCAGTGCCGGCCCTGACCCTAGAACGGTCTTGATAAAGGATGCTGGTTACCCAGAGTTAGCCAAGGCAATTGCTGATGATCTTGATCGTCTGGAACTCAAGCTTCAGAAATTACAGGAGTTGCAAGCAGCAGGTGCTTCTTTGTATATAACCGATCGAGCGGAATCTCATCTGGAGGCATGGCGCGATGCTCGCGTTCTTACCGGACTCGAGGTTCAATTACAGTGGGACCGGGTAGGTCAGGTTAAGACCGCACTTCCCGAGAAATTAACATCTCTGAGCAACATTCATTCCTGTATTGCAACAAGTGAGGCCAAGATAGCGCAGTTTAGGAGGGAACTTCAGGTGGAGGAAGAGAACTTAAGTGTCTTGGAGCTGACAAGGGTTAACGAAGAGGAAGCTCAAATCGTCATATCCAAGAAACTAGAGCTCTCGGAACAAAAGCTAGCTGAAGTTGAGGAAGAAGCTACGAAGACCTTGAACGCCAGTGAAGAGTCTTTTAGGGCTGAGCTACAGGAGGAGCTCCAACAAGCTTACAACGATGAGTTGTCCAAGTTAGAACAATAAATCTTTTGCCATAAACTTGATGTTTGAATAACTATAATTTCTTCGTTGAAAGACTCTACTCTTCATTAATCGAATAAATTTCTATCCTCCTTTTCATTGTTGTTGTTTATTATGATTTCTCATTTCGTTTGAAATAATCAACCACAATACTCATAGGATTTTTGGCAAACCCTCAGCCATCAACGGATTTGATGAGCCTGTACCGATTACCGTTTGAATCGGACTAGCATGCGGATTACCTAAACCCGTTCCGCACGTGACGTTGTGCTAAAAGAATGAAACTCTTTCAGACCTGGTGCTATGATGTTGAATACAAAGGATTCATCTTCTTTTACGGGCAAGGGACTAATCGGCAACGCGTGTTAGGCGTTGACTTTAGGGTTATTGGCCAACCCCTAGCCATCAACAAATTTGATGAGCATTTACTGACTACCGTTTGAATCGGGCTAGCATGCGGATTATCTAAACCCGTTCCGCACGTGATGTTGTGCTAAAAGAATGAAACTCTTTTAGACTTGGTGCTATGATATTGAATACATAGGCTTCATCTTTCTCACGAGAATAGACTACCCGACTGTATTAGATGCAGACTTATTCCTACTTAGGCTTCGGGATAAAATTTTTCAGACTTGAATTCTGGTGTCTTCTTCAATCGGTAAAAGACTAAACCGGCAACGCGTGTTAGGCGTTGGCTTATCCCTACTTAGGATTCGATATAAAATTCCCCACACGTGTAAGGCGTGGATTGTGGTGTTATTAATAACAACCTGCCACCATTTTGAATATGTGGGCTTTTATTCTTTTTACGGTTAAGGACTAACCGGCAACGCGTGTTAGACGTAAACTTATCCCTACTTAGGATTCGGGATAAAATTCTCCAAGATGAGACTTGGTATCCTTTTCACGGAGAAAGGTTAACCGGTCACGCGTGTTAGACGTAGACTTATCCCTACTTAGGATTCGGATAAAATGCCCGGACTTGAATTTTGGTGTCTTTTTCGATCGGTAAAAGATAAAACCGCAACACGTGTTAGGCGCTGGCTTATCCCTACTTAGGATTCGATATAAAATTCCCCACACGTGTAAGGCGTGGATTGTGGTGTTATTAATAACAACCTGCCACCATTTTGAATATGTGGGCTTTTATTCTTTTTACGGTTAAGGACTAACCGGCAACGCGTGTTAGACGTAAACTTATCCCTACTTAGGATTCGGGATAAAATTCTCCAAGATGAGACTTGGTATCCTTTTCACGGAGAAAGGTTAACCGGTCACGCGTGTTAGACGTAGACTTATCCCTACTTAGGATTCGGGATAAAATGCCCCAGACTTGAATTTTGGTGTCTTTTTCGATCGGTAAAAGATAAAACCGGCAACACGTGTTAGGCGTTGGCTTATCTCTACTTAGGATTCGGGATAAAATTTCCCAAGATGAACCCTGAATTGAAGGATTTTTTATTGAAAAGATAAAATTGATATGGGTAAGGAAGAATTTTATATTCTGTTTCCCGATGCTGGAGAGAAAAAATTTTATATCCTATCTCCAGGTCTTCTTTTTAGGGTAAAGACGAACCCGAAATAAGAGAGGAAGAATTTTATATCATATCTCTTGCTCTTGGAGAGGAAAAATTTTATATTCTATCTCTAGTGTAAAGGAAACTAAAAGTGAGATCTCCACTTCGAGAATTTTAGGAGGTGAAACTAAAAGTGGGATCTCCACTCCTCCACTCCGAGAATCAAAAAGATTCAGATAACTTTCACTTTTATAGAATTCGCTACCTGATCTGGATATGACTTTCTTGTTTATCGAGATGAAATTTCAATTTCAGCCCTAACATTGGGAAGGCGTGATTGAAGAGGAAAGGATGAAGCCCTTCTGTTTATCACAAGGGGATCTTAGCATTGAAAGTGGACCTCTTATTCGTGGAAGGAATCAAGAGGGGATTTGGCTGGTGGATTGGATCAGAAAGATTTTTTTAGTAGACTCACCGTCAATGAATTTGATCAGTGAGGGAATTTATGGTGAAGGACAGATTTAGGTTTATCCTCAAGGACAATGGGTGAAATATTCCATGAGAAATTTCCCGTCAAAATGGGTTATCCCAAATATACTAAGGATGGTACTTTTTCAGGAACTTCTCATTTATCGATATTAATTGTCTGTCGCCATTTTGAGTGATTAGACGATATGCACCGTTTGAATAGGCTGTGTCTATCACAAACGGTCTTTCCCATTTGGGTTCAAACTTATCCTTTTTCTTAGAATCGAGAATTATTGGTCGTCGAGCAGCGAGGACCAGATCTTCTTCCTTAAAGTTTCTCTGTCGGACTCTCTTGTTAAAAGCCCTCGACATTCTGGCTTGGTAAAACTCAATGTGTTGTTGAGCTTCAAAGCATTTTTCATCAAATATTTTGAGCTCTTCAAGCTATCTCTGATGTTGTTCTTCCGCCGTCATCTCAGTTGCGAGGGCGATACGAAGTGATGGGATTTGAATTTCTAATGGAAGTATAGCTTCACATCCGTATACCAGAGAATATGGGGTAGCTCCGATAGGCGTGCGTATTGTGGTGCGATATGCCCAGAGTGCTTCTCCGAGTTTATCGTCCCAATCACGTTTATTGTTTTTCACGAGTTTCGACAAAATCTTAATGATTGTCTTGTTGAACGCCTCCACTAATCCGTTTGCGGTGGGATTATAAGCCATCGATGAGACGTCTTGAATCTTAAACTTCTCGCAAAACCTGACGAAGGTGTTGTTGACGAATTGAGGACCGTTATCATGTATGATCCATCTCGGCACGCCGTGTCAATAGATGACGTGATGCTTGATGAACCTGATGATATTATTCATTTTCACTTCTTTAAGCGAAATTGCTTCAGCCCATTTGGAGAAATAGTTGGTAATCGTGAGAATGAACCGATCACCTTTAACTGATGGAGGAAAAATAGGACCCACAATGTCCATACCCCACGTCTCGAATGGCCAAGATGTAGCTGAAGGATGCAAATGCTCCGGGGGTTGATGCATGTAATTCGCGTGTATTTGACATGCGTGGCACTTTCGAGCGTACTCGATTGCATCATTAATCATCGTTGGCTAGAAGTATCCCATTCTTCTGATACGATCATAAAGTTTGGGACCAAGTTGGTGTGCGCCACACTCTCCTCCGTGTGCTTCCCTAAGGACTTCTTCTGCTTCTTTGTTCGAAAGGCAGCGGAGCAGCAAGCCGTCATACCCGCGACGATATAACGTCTAGGTCTCTGCATTATAAAAGAATCTTGGCACTCTTCATCAGATCGATTCCCTCTCTTTTACGTCTTCTGGTAAAATATCATGTAGGACATAATCGATTATAGGAAAACGCCAATCACAAGGCTCCAGTTTGACTTAGGTTGAGTGCACCTCTTTAATAACCACCCCTTTGTTGTCCTCCTTCTCATTATATATTGGAACAAATAGTTGGTGAGTCCTCACAGTGACTAACTGTTCAGTCTCAGGAGGTTGCGTTAACGATACTGCTAACGCTACTAATGCATCCGCGTATGCGTTCTGGAGGTGCGGAATATACTCGATGAAAAACTCTTCGAACGAGTCTGCCATCTCAATGGCCACTTGGTGATACAGAATCAAGTCTGGATTCCCGACTTCGTAGTCCCCACGGATCTGTCTGACTATGAGTTGGGAATCCCCAAAGGCTTCGAGATATTTGACCCCCAGCTCTTTGGCGAAACTGAGTCCAATAAGCAACGCGTTGTATTCGGCCACATTATTAGAGCACGGCTCGGTTAGCGAGTAAGCCCGAGGCATCACATGCTTCCCTGGGGAAACTAAGACAACTCCAACTCCAGAAGAAATCTTAGAACATCCAGGAGTACTTGTCACATTAGTTGCTCGAGTCGCTCCGTCAAAGTACAATTACCATATTTGCTAATGCGATGTAGTGTTGACTTCGTGGGTTTCATCTGGCAAGTCATCATATAATTTAGTTGCCTCCATTGTTGGATTAGTTGCTAAGAAATCACAAATTGCCTGTCCCTTGACCGACTTCTGTTGCTTGAAGTGTAAGTCGTATTGAGACAAGAGCAAGGTCCTTTTTGCCAAACGTCAATTCATGGAGGCTGGTTGCGTCATGAATATCCGGACTGGATTTACATTGGAGATAACATAAATCGTCTGTCCAACTAAGTAGTGCCGCATCTTTTGAATCGCGAAAACCAACGCAAGACACTCCTTCTCGATCATCGGATAGCGAGATTCAGCACCCACTAAAGTCTGGCTCAGGTAGTACACCTCCTGTTCGTGACCGCTGTCATCGTCTTGCGTAAGTAAAGCGCTTAACGAATGGTTCATAGCCTTGATGTAAATCAAGAACGGTTTACCTGACTGCGGTGCAACGAGAACAGGAGGATTCACTAGATATGCTTTGATATCCTCGAATGCCTTTTGATAGGCGTCGTCCCAGACAAATGATACGCCTTTCTTGGTTAGCTTGGAGAACGGCTGGCATTTTTCAGAGAGGTTCGATATGAATCACCGGATATAAGCTAATCGCCCCTGTAAACCTCTGAGTTCTTTTAGATTTCTCGGGGGTTGTAATTCATGTATCGCCTTCACTTTATCTGGGTCAATATGAATACCCTTAGTGGTGATAACGAATCCGAGGAATTTACCGCTGGACATTTCGAGGAAGGATTTGGTAGGGTTCATCTTTAACTGATGACTCCGCATGAGATCGAATATTGTCCTCAGGTCTTTGATGTGGTCATTTTTATTGCGGCTCTTCACGACTAAGTCATCGACGTAGCACTCTACCATTTTTCAAAGATGTTCCTGAAAAATCTTCGTCATTGCTCGTTGGTACGTGGCGCCTGCATTCTTTAGACCGAATGACATGACCGTGTAGCAGAAGACACCGAGGGGAGTTCTGAATGCCGTGTGTTTGTCATCATCCGGGTGCATCTTGATTTGATTATAACCCGAAAAACCGTCCATGAAGGACATTCTCTCGAATCCACACGTATTGTCAATGATAATGTCAGTGATTGGAAGAGAAAAGTCATCTTTTGAGCATGCGGCGTTCAGATCTCTGTAATCGATGCAGATTCTGATCTTCCCATTCTTTTTCAGAACCGGGACAATATTCGCCACCCAATCTGGATGTTATTCTTTCCTGATAAAACCCGACTCTATGAGCTTTTTCACTTCTGCTACAATCGCTTTCATAATCTGCGGGCGAAACTGTCTTTGCTGTTGCTTGACGGGTTTGGCATTCGTCTTAATGTTGAGACGGTGTGTGGTCACATTTGGGTCGAGTCCTGGCATGTCTTCGTAGTTTCAAGCGAAAACGTCAATATATTCCCTGATGAGAGCAATCAACTCTTCTTTCTCTTCTGGGGAGAGACCGTTGCTAATGAATATGGGCTTAGGGTGTGCTTCGTCACCCATATTGATTTGGACCACTTCATCCTCGTTGGGGGGTTCTCTTTGCTCAAATCGGTCTCCATATTGCATATTGAGGTGATGGATCCACGGGTCTTCCCACATCGGTATGTGCTCATCGTCCTCCATCGTGGTGGGGTCGGCTGTAGTCATATTTAACATCAAACCTTGAACATTTCACTGATGCTGACGTCAGAATCCCAAGCAAAGGAATCAGATGAATATCCATCTCCCGAATCAGATAATTGGTTATCGATTAACCAACAACATTCGTCTTCTGAAGAAGATACATACCCCAATCCTCTCCTGAATCCATAGTAATTATCGGGTTTCCCCTTTGGGACGTGTGCGGCTTTGGGTGGGACTTGAGGACCTCGTCCGAAATAAAGACCCTCTCCTCGCACAAAGTCATACCCCCATCTTTTCATGAGATTTTGTGCTTCTGGACTATATCTGAACAGATGAGAGCCAGGCTTATCGTCGTTAGCTTCCTCTCTCAAAAAGTGGTCTGGTGCTGGAACCGTATCTCCTTTACCATAGACCAAATCCTTTTCATCACCTGTTTTACCCGGAATGATGAATGTTATCTGGAAAGAGTCCCGGACATGTTTTTGTGTTACACAAGACGACCGAATCAGCATTTGCAGCTTGGGATCATCGTACAATCCTTTCATCACATCAGTAAGAGACAGCGAGTACTCTAAATCATTATTTATTTCATTGTCGACAAGTTGCCAATTACAACTATCATCCGACGATTCTCCATCGTCAAGATTGACTACAAAGGGTACAATGATATTTATGACAAAACCACCATCGTAATTAAGCCCGGCTTCGGTGTCAGCTTCCTCGCCGCTGTCTGTGCCTTGGGTCGATGATTCAATATCAGACTCGTTACCGTAAAGGAGGGAGTCAGTAAAGTAGTTCTCCAACCCCTTAAACGGTTGCTTATCCACGACCACTGTCTTGACTTCATTATTCGTGTCAACATATTTTAGACACTGATGAAGGGTGGAAGGGACTATAACATTATTATGGGTCCATGACCGACCCAATAATAAGTTACAGGAAGTCTCTGCGTTAATCACATAGCATGTGACTTCAGACTTCAAATCTCCCATCTAGCACTTTATCCGGATTTTACCTAGCGGCCGAGACCCACTGGTATTAAATCCATAAATCATCGCGGCTCAGATGCCGCTTATTGACAGAACTCAGGCTATACATCGTGGAGGGCATGATACTCACATGAACCCGGATCAACTTGGATCCTGCTGATGGAGCCAATGTATCCCAGAAAATATAGCGGCCCGTCGTTTTGAATTCTTCGTTTGCATGTTCTCTTTGGTAAAAGTAATGCGAGGGAAATGCTTGGTTGCGAGGTTGCATTGCCGAAATAAGACTCGGTTCTTCGTGACTTGGCTCGATCGAGTGAGGAACAACTCGAAGTCACCGGCTTCCTCAGAGGGCCTCCGTTTCTTTGACTATCAGAGCGTACCGTAGAGGGTTATCCTCACCGGGATGTTAGTCAATTGGGCTATAATATCGAAGCGCGCGGGAGCTCGAACTTTTCGGTTTGTCCCTTCTAATCGGACGATTGAATTGAGATCGCTTCAACTTGAACCTCCCCGATGGGGTTGTTTCTCCTTCATTTTAGCCGTGTCCTCTTTGGCGGCCGCCGTGATTTTTCGCAGGAGGATTCATCACCACTCACTGGCCATCGCCTTAGCATTTGGATTAGAAGCTTCGGATACTTGTATTTGTATCGTGGTCCGCTCCCGTATGGTAATATTTCATGCTCCCCTTCCAAAGTCGGAATGTTATTATTTCTTCATCATTCTTCTCCAATATTGCTGAAGTGGCATGACATGGTTTCTCCTTGCCCTTTGACTTCTTCTTAGATGAAGAGGTCCGTCCGATCATCTTTGAGCAAGTCTAGGTGGACCCAAAGAATTTTGCCGCTTAGGGTCGGAGGTGCACGAGCCCCTTTTCGCGTTGTCCGTGAGGATCATCATTCACCACCTTCATCCCTACCTTCACGACGGGCTTCGCTGAAACCAAGTTAGAGGCACCGATCCAAGCCGATGGATATTATGCGCCCCCACTTTCTTTTCTTTGGACGGCTTTGGGGTGATGACCCCTACATCGATCAAGGCCTGGATCTTATCCTTGAGATGGTAGCATGACTTTGTTGGATGGTGAACCGCTCTGTGAAATGCACAATACCTCAGATCGGACCTTATTTGCATCCTCCTAGTTCACGATCGGTGGTACCGAATCTCATTGTTCTCCGTGAGGTATTTAACAATACCGGGAATCTCGCCGCCCTTGAAAGAATAGACTTTGGAGAACCTTGATTCTCGATGACTTCGCTCTGAGGTCGCCGCTGCCATCGGGACATTTCAAGGCCAGCACGCTGGTTGTTGCCGCTACCAGAGCTAAAATGTTTGGTTTGCGTCCACTGCTCTCTGATGGGAAATAAATGATTACCTCCTAAGTTGCAAGTATACAACTTATCAAGTTATAGTATATAAGATTATCGATCCCATGAGGAACGGGAAGTAGGAAGAGTTTTGTTCAAGTTTTGGTTTTCAAATTATGCGCAAGACAATTAGGAGTTTATGTACATGGTGAAAGTGATCATGATGAGGCTAGAGAGAGTGGTTGTGGATTATGTGCAAAAGAGGAGAAAATAAAGTTGAGAATGTGGTTGTGGTTATATGCACATAATAACAAAACTAGGTTTGAGATTATATGCACATGGAGGGAATATGAGATTGAGAGAGAAGTAAAAATCAATGAAATCAAGAATCAAGAATAAAGGAAAATAACAAACAAATGAAAAGTAAGGACAAGAGGAAAATAAAGAAGGTAAAGTATGGATGATTAATTAAAGATATGAGGAATCTAGAGTAGATCCGCTGACTTCGCTGGAGCCAATGTATCCGGTAAAAATATAGCGGCCTGTCGTGCTTCGAATTCTTCGTTTGCATGTTCTCTTTGGTAAAAGTAATGCGAGGGAAATGCTTGGTTGCGAGGTTGCATTGCTGAGCTGAAGACTCTGGTTCTTCAGGACTTGGCTCGATCAGAGTGAGGAACAACTCAGAGTCAGCCAGGGCTTCCTGTAGGGCCTCTCTGGTTTTCTTTGACTACTGTAGCAGCTCGTAGAGGGTTATCCTCACTGGGATGTTAGTCAATTGGGCTATAATATCGAAGCGGCGCGGGGAGCTCGAACTTTTCGGTTTGTCCCTTCTAATCGGACGATTGAATTGAGACTGCTTCTGAACTTGAACCTCCTGATGGTGGGGTTGTTTCTCCTTCATTTTAGCCGTGTCCTCTTTGGCGATCGCCTGCTGCTGTGATTTTTCAGTGCGTGTAGGAGGATTCATCACCACTCCCAGCTCCGTCATCGTCTTAGCATTTGGATTAGAAGCTTCGGGATACTTGTATTTGTACTCGTGTCCGCTCCTGGTGGCGAATATTTCATGCTCCCCTTCTGAAAGCTGGAATGTTATTATTTCTTCATCATTCTTCTCCAATATTGCTGAAGTGGCATGACATGGTTTCTCCTTGCCCTTTGACTTCTTCTTAGATGAAGAGGCCGTCCACTGATCATCTTTGAGCAAGTCTAGGTGGACCCAAAGAATTTTGCCGTTTGGGGCTGTATGTGGCACGAGCCCCTTTTCGCGTTGTCCGTGAGGATCATCATTCACCACCTTCATCCCTACCTTCACGACGGGCTTCGGTTGAAACCAAGTTAGAGGCACCGATCCGAAGCTGATGGATATTGCGTTCGCCCCCACTTTCTTTTCTTTGGACGGCTTTGGGGTGATGACCCCTACATCGATCAAGGCCTGGATCTTATCCTTGAGATGGTAGCATGACTTTGTTGGATGGTGAACCGCTCTGTGAAATGCACAATACCTCAGATCTGTGACCTTATTTGCATCCTCCTAGTTCACGATCGGTGGCAGCTGAATCTCATTGTTCTCCAGGAGGTATTTAACAATACTGGGAACCTCGTCGTCCTTGAAAGAATAGACTTTGGAGAACCTTGATTCTGATGACTTCTGTTCTTGAGGTCGTCGTTGCCATTGGGTCGCATTGTCATGCTGGCCATCAGCTGTTGTTGTCAATGTAGCTAAAATGTTTGGTTTGCGTCCACTGCTTTCTGATGGGAAATAAATGATTACCTCCTAAGTTGCAAGTATACAACTTATCAAGTTATAGTATATAAGATTATCGATCCCATGAGGAACGGGAAGTAGGAAGAGTTTTGTTCAAGTTTTGGTTTTCAAATTATGCGCAAGACAATTAGGAGTTTATGTACATGGTGAAAGTGATCATGATGAGGCTAGAGAGAGTGGTTGTGGATTATGTGCAAAAGAGGAGAAAATAAAGTTGAGAATGTGGTTGTGGTTATATGCACATAATAACAAAACTAGGTTTGAGATTATATGCACATGGAGGGAATATGAGATTGAGAGAGAAGTAAAATCAATGAAATCAAGAATCAAGAATAAAGGAAAATAACAAACAAATGAAAAGTAAGGACAAGAGGAAAATAAAGAAGGTAAAGTATGGATGATTAATTAAAGATATGAGGAATCTAGAGTAGATCCACTTAGCTTATCTCAATCTCACAATAATGAGTTGGATTTGTTAGCTAGTTTCAAATAATCTCTAGGATCCCACAAATATTAGCTCCACACTTAGAAAAGGGTTATTCCTAAAGGGTTCTAGCCTCAAGGTGAATTAAAGAAAAGAAAATCTATTCTAGAAAGTAAATACAAGAATTAAATACATTGCATGAAAGTAAATTTCATGAAATTAAATTGCATGAAAGTAAATCTAAGCTACAAAGCAATTAAATGAACAAGAAAGAAAATGAAAAAGAAATAAAAGGAAAACCAACAACTCCTCGATCTTAATCTAATCCTCCTTTGGTCCTTGGATTAGAAGAAGAGAAAGGAAATTGAAGGTGAAAAATTTTATTTATTGTGTAACAAAAGTTACAATTTTGGAAGGTCTTCTCAATTAAGAGTAACCCTCCTCTCCAAATGGAGTCTTTACAAAATATTTCACAATCTCAAGCCCTCACTCTACCCCTCTATTTATAGATAACAAGAATCTCTCACAACCTTTGGATTTGCCTTGGCCCCCAAGTAACACTTACAACCATAGGATTTAGGTTAGCCCCTAAACAACCCTCATAGCCATAGGATCTCTCCAAATAATCTAGACCATTGATTTAATCCTTGAGAGATGGGCTTTGTGGGCTTTATTTCTTTTGTATTTAATTCCTTTAAGACTCTTGGGCTTCTCTTAAATTGATTATCACATTTTAATTACATTTTTATACCCTTATTACCTATGTTATATAAATAACGATATTACTAATAATCATTTTTATCTTATTTTGCGTGCTAATAAAGAAATAATGAATAAAGGCCCAAATGACTCAAATTCTCAATTTCTACCAATATTTGAAGCCCAAATCAAGACAAACCAAGGCCCAAGATACCAAATTGATCCAAGAGAAATTCGTGAAGAAAAATCAAGAAAAGACAAATTCGGTTGGGAACCAATCGGTTGACCAACGGTTGGCCAACGGTTGGCTAACCGGTTGGCTAACCGATCGGCCAACCGACGGTTTCAACAGATTCAATTAATGGTGGATTTCTCTCCCTTTTGGCTAGGTTTGATCCAATGGTTCACATCAACTCCGTTGGGCTATAAATAGGTGAAGGCCGAGTGTTTTGAGTGTGAAATATTTTGTAAAACTCCATTTGAGAGGAGGGTCACTCTTCATTGAGAAGACCTTCCAAAATTGTAACTTTGTTACACAATAAATGAAATGTTTCACCCTTCAATTTCCTTTCTCTTCTTCTAATCCAAGGACCAAAAGGAGGATTAGATTAAGATCAGGAGTTGTTGGTTTCTATTTTATTTCTTTTCATTTCCTTCTTTATTTTCTTGTTTGTAGAATAGATTTACTTTCATGCAATTTACTTTCTTGCAATTTAATTTCATGCAATTTAATTCCTTGCAATTTACTTTCATGCAATGTATTTAATTTTGTATTTACTTTCTAGAATAGATTTTTCTTTTCTTTAATTCACCTTGAGGCTAGAACCCTCTTGAAATTACCCTTTTCTAAGTGTGGAGCCAATATTTGTGGGATCCCTAGAGATTGTTTGAAACTAGCTAACAAATCCAACTCACTCTCGTGAGATTGAGATAAGCTAAGTGGATCTACTCTAGATTCCTCATATCTTTAACTAATCCTCCATACTTTACATTCTTGATTTTGCACTTATCCTTGTTTTTCATTTGTTTGTTATTTTCCTTTATTCTTGATTTTGATTTTCCTTTACTCTCCTCTCTCCCAATCTTGCTTTCTTTTATTTTGCACTTATTTTCTCTCAATCTCATATTCCTTCCATGTGCATATAATCTCAAACTTAGTTTTGTTATTATGTGCATATAACCACCACCACATTCCCAACTTTATTTTCTCCTCTTTTGCACATAATCCACAATCCACTCTCTTATCTCTTCACCACCACTTTCACCATTCTCTGAATTTCTACCAATATTTGAAGCCCAAATCAAGACAAACCAAGGCCCAAGATACCAAATTGATCCAAGAGAAATTCGTGAAGAAAAATCAAGAAAAGACAAATTGGTTGGGAACCAATCGGTTGACCAGGTTACCAACCGGTTACAACCGGTTAAACCGATACAACCGACGCCAACCGACGGTTTCAACAGATTCTGAATTAATGGTGGATTTCTCTCCCTTTTGGCTAGGTTTGATCCAATGGTTCACATCAACTCCGTTGGGCTATAAATAGGGTGAAGGCCGAGTGTTTTGAGTGTGAAATATTTTGTAAAACTCCATTTGGAGAGGAGGGTCACTCTTCATTGAGAAGACCTTCCAAAATTGTAACTTTGTTACACAATAAATGAAATGTTTCACCCTTCAATTTCCTTTCTCTTCTTCTAATCCAAGGACCAAAAGGAGGATTAGATTAAGATCGAGTTGTTGGTTTCTATTTTATTTCTTTTCATTTCCTTCTTTATTTTCTTGTTTGTAGAATAGATTTACTTTCATGCAATTTACTTTCTTGCAATTTAATTTCATGCAATTTAATTCCTTGCAATTTACTTTCATGCAATGTATTTAATTCTTGTATTTACTTTCTAGAATAGATTTTTCTTTTCTTTAATTCACCTTGAGGCTAGAACCCTCTTGAAATTACCCTTTTCTAAGTGTGGAGCCAATATTTGTGGGATCCCTAGAGATTGTTTGAAACTAGCTAACAAATCCAACTCACTCGTGAGATTGAGATAAGCTAAGTGGATCTACTCTAGATTCCTCATATCTTTAACTAATCCTCCATACTTTATATTCTTGATTTTGCACTTATCCTTGTTTTTCATTTGTTTGTTATTTTCCTTTATTCTTGATTTTGATTTTCCTTTACTCTCTCCTCTCTCCCAATCTTGCTTTCTTTTATTTTGCACTTATTTTCTCTCAATCTCATATTCCTTCCATGTGCATATAATCTCAAACTTAGTTTTGTTATTATGTGCATATAACCACCACCACATTCCCAACTTTATTTTCTCCTCTTTTGCACATAATCCACAATCCACTCTCTCTTATCTCTTCACCACCACTTTCACCATTCTCTCACTTTCATTTTATTTGTACATAAACTCCTAATTGTCACGCGCATTAATTTGAGAACCAAAACTTGAGCAAAACTCTCCCTACTTTCCGTTCCTCGTGGGATCGATAATCTTTTATACTATAACTTGATCAAGGTTGTATACTTGCAACTTAGGAGGTAATCATTTATTTCCCATCAAGTTTTTGGCGCCGTTGCCGGGGAACGGTGTGTAAGCAGGATTTTGATTAACTTTGGTTCCTTATTTTGTGTGTTTTCTTTTGTGTAGGAACTTGGAGCTTGAAGATTAAGAGTTGAAGATTTAAGATTGAAGATTTGCCTCCAACGAGGCTTTGGATAGCGATTGCGTGGGTAATTCTTCTTTCTAATATTCTCAATTCCACCCTTTAGATAGTTCATTCACATTAGAGACAATTAGGATTAAAAAAAATTAAAATAAAAAATAAAAAAATAAAGATTTTACCTTTGTCAATCTCTAATAAACTTCATTTCTTTGATTGTCGACCATAATAAAAAAAAATAAATAAAAAGATTTTTGTTTTTGCATCCTTTTTAGTTGCTTTTAATTCCTAGGGTTGCATTTCATATAATAGTAGGAATCCATCAAGTGATTTGAGCATCTTGATTTGGCACACACTTGAAAATATCTTAAGGGCAAAACCCATTAATCAAGATAAGGTGAGGGATTTCATCACCCTTTCCTTAGCCCAAAAATCACTAATTCCTCACTACACATACCCAAGCCTCTTAAAATTGATTAGACGTTGGCCCCTAAGGATTTGAGCTCATTAAGGAACAAGAAATCCTTAAGTGAACCGATCCAAGTTTATTTGGATTAATTGGTGTCTAAGGCAAGGTTTAGGGTTATGTATATCCAAAGGAAAGAGGTACTTAATTGATCTTTGATCTCCTCTAGTACTATCCTTACGGCTAATTACCCAAGTAAACTTTGATCTTTTCACTAAGGAATTTTTGGTTAGGAGTCGGTCTAAGTCAAGTTTAGGCTTAACCCTAGAGTTAGGTGATTGAAAAGTGATTGCCTTATTTTTAGTTAGTTTTTCTTATTTTTTTTTCTCATCATCTTCTTAACTTTTTCTCTTTTTTTTTTTCAAATAAAAAAAAAAAATTTGATTTTGGTGTATGCAAACTTGGGTTAGGGATAATACTAATCGTTTAATTCGTTTTGATCCATCTCTTGAATCAAACGAAATGGTCAATACCAACCCACCTGTTCTTCAAGATGTTTGTTACCCCACTAGAAATGCAATCCCCTCTTGCATAAAACTCCCCGAGGTCAATGGAGCAAATTTCGAACTTAGACCGCATTTTATTAACATGCTTCCCAAATTCCTAGGAGTAGAAACCGAAGACGCTTACATTTTCATCTCCGAATTTGAAGAAGTTTGCCTCATGATCAAGATAAGGGACTTAACTGAAGATGCGATCAAACTCCGATTTATTCCATTTGCCCTTAAGGACAAAGCCAAAAATGGTCAGATAGCTTGCCCACGATTCCATCTCAACCTCGGGTGAATTTGTAAAAGTTTTTCTCAAAAATTCTTTCCTATCCACAAAACGTCAAGCTTAGAAACAAAGATTCAAAATTTTAAAATTGTCCCTGAGAACCTTTTGGAAGTATTTTGATAAATTCAAAGATCTTCTTATCCAATGTCCTCACCATGGTCTTGAAAAGTGGCGATTATGCCAAATCATTTATGAAGGATTGGATTATTCTTCAAAACTTCCTTAGAGTCAATGTGTCAAGGGGATTTCATGAAGAAAAACGACGAAGCTTGGGACTTTTAGAGAATTTATCCGAGAAAACTATGCAGGGGAACACCGTGATTCATCACATCCAATCCAGTTCTAGAGGTCCTTCCTTAGAGTCAAACATAGCCTCTCAAGCTAAGATGGCTACAATTCTACGCAGTTAGAAACTTTAGAAACCAAAGAACGAGCTCCGCTCAAATCAATCAAGTTTCGCCTCAGTTGTCATAATCGTCTTTCTACGTTCCCATGCTTCGAGCAATGTCCACTCTTAGGAAGTACTCAATCTCTAGAATGATGAATGCCGATTCCAAAGATCCGACATGATCCATTTTTTCCAACCTATAATCCAAGTTGGAGAAATCATCCTAATTTTGCATGGAATCGTGGTAATTTCTGAAATCAAAATTTCACTCCTCTTCAAACCAACAATTCCTAGGGCAACGCAGCTTTTCAGCTTCAAACCAATTTTCCACAATCAAATCGGCCATTTCCAAATCAGCTTCCTCATCATCAATCTACAAATCATATTCCTTCAAATGTTGAGAAACGTCTTAATGTGTTGGAAAGAGGTTTGGAAGCCTTGATTAAAACCTCTACACGCACTACCTAACTTGTTGACTCAAACATCTAACACGATGAACTCCTTTATGCAATCAACAGACAAATTCTCAACTCCAACACTCAAGCCATAGCTAGATTAGAAACCCACTTGGTCAACTAGCTAGCTTATAAGTAAGAGAGAGAAAGGATCATTTCCGAAGTCAACCCGCGACCAATCCAAAGAACGCGGGTCAAGTTCAACTTTCCAAGATCAAGTGAATGCAATCCATTCACGACAATCGTAACTGTGTTAATAATCAAGTCCTTGAGCGAGAGAATTACGTTGAATACATGCATCTTGAAGCCAACATTTGAAGAACCTTTGTCAATGAACTTAGATTGTTAGAAAATAGAAAACAACAAGATTTCATTTTTGATGAAATTTTGTTAATAACGAATCTAAGTTCAAAAGCATACAACCATTAATACCTACCTTCCATTGTCGCTAACATCACTAAAACCCCAAATTTTGGAATTTAAGCACATCGCTGATTATATCATTTTGAAATTTTTAAATTTCGGGTAGAATTTTCAGCAATAAGGTAGGATTTAATGTAGAATGTGAGCTTCTCATGTGTCATCTTTTATTCTACATTTTTTGTTTCATAATAATAACAAGAATTTATTCTGCTCTCATGTGAGAGTTTCTTGTTGTTCTTTATTTCAAAAAAAAAGAATAAATTTTTGACTTCACCTTCTCATACCAAAGGTAATTACAAAATTTTTATCATTGTTCAAGTCGACCTAACAAATGTAAGTGCTTCCATTCTTATCTGTTTTACTTTGTGCATATTAGAATTTGCATTGAGGACAATGCAAAATTTAGGTGTGGGGTGGGAATTAGTCATTTTTATCTTTATCTTAGTTATCTTTTTTTTATGTCATTTTTTCTCTTTTCATCATAAAAAAAAATCACTTGCCAACTTAATAGAGTTGATTAATAATTGATCTATTTGATAGAATTTAAGTCTTCTAATCCTTAGTTAGTTCTATACTCAAGTTTACCTTTTATGATAACTCTAAATAAATTTCTCAAGAAATGATTTTCAAAGTAGTATACTTTACTTAAGTTTTAACTTAGATTTTTAATTAAAGTAATGAAATTTTTGCATGCCTAACTTAGAGTTGAAAATAATTTTTCAAGTTGTCTTGATCCAAATATTGTTCAGAATATATATACATATACACATATATATATTATACTAACTTAACAAAAGAAGAAAAATTCTCTTAAAATCATTGGTGGTTCTATTTTACTAAGCCTAAGTTGATCGAGTAATTAAGCCCAGGAGTATTTCTATACTTAATGACCTAAGCCCAATTGGGTTGGGATTCATTGGCCCAAAACTCGCTAAATGGTCACTTAGAAAGCCCGATTAAAAAGAACAAAACCACCAAGGAATAAAGAGTTATTTAAAAAATATATAATTGTCATACTAATCATGTTTTTATATATAGTTATATTTGTATATGTTCTTGAAAAATTAAATGGATTTAAAGACTTGAAATTTGTTTAAAACAAAGAGTTAGCATGTTCTTTTCAAAATTTTCAAATTAAATTTTTGAGTTAAACTTGGTTTTGTATAACTATAATGAAAGGATTTTCTTAAGAAAATTACATTGGAGTTATGATAAAACGTTTTCTTGAGTATTAACCAACTTCAATTGGAATGTTTGAAGATATCAAATGAATTAATTATTTTATTAACTTCTTTAATTTGGCAAGTCGACTGAATTTTGTGGGTATATTCATCGCAAACCCTCACGAGACTAGAACTCGCCCACTAGGGTAACCTAGGGTTTAAAGGCTTGTTGTATGTGCTAAATACAACCGCGATTCTAGAAAGTGAGTTAGGTTTTCTTTTTATTTTCTTTGCTAGAGGACTAGCAAAAGTTTAGGTGTGGGGGTATTTGATTATCACATTTTAATTACATTTTTATACCCTTATTACCTATGTTATATGAATAACGATATTACTAATAATCATTTTTATCTTATTTTGTAGGCTAATAAAGAAATAATGAATAAAAGCCCAAATGACTCAAATTCTCTCAATTTCTACCAATATTTGAAGCCCAAATCAAGACAAACCACGCCCAAGATACCAAATTGATCCAAGAGAAATTCGTGAAGAAAAATCAAGAAAAGACAAATTGGTTGGGAACCAATCGGTTGACCAACGGTTGGCCAACGGTTGGCTAACGGTTGGCTAACCGATCGGCCAACCGATCGGTTTCCAATGATTCAATTAATGGTGGATTTCTCCTTTTGGCTAGGTTTGATCCAATGGTTCACATCAACTCCGTTGGGCTATAAATAGGGGTGAAGGCTGAGTGTTTTGAGTGTGAAATATTTTGTAAAAACTCCATTTGGAGAGGAGGGTCACTCTTCATTGAGAAGACCTTCCAAAAATTGTAACTTTTGTTACACAATAAATGAAATGTTTCACCCCTTCAATTTCCTTTCTCTTCTTCTAATCCAAGGACCAAAAGGAGGATTAGATTAAGATCAGGAGTTGTTGGTTTCTATTTTATTTCTTTTTCATTTCCTTCTTTATTTTCTTGTTTGTAGAATAGATTTACTTTCATGCAATTTACTTTCTTGCAATTTAATTTCATGCAATTTAATTCCTTGCAATTTACTTTCATGCAATGTATTTAATTCTTGTATTTACTTTCTAGAATAGATTTTTCTTTTCTTTAATTCACCTTGAGGCTAGAACCCTCTTAGGAATTACCCTTTTCTAAGTGTGGAGCCAATATTTGTGGGATCCCTAGAGATTGTTTGAAACTAGCTAACAAATCCAACTCACTCTCGTGAGATTGAGATAAGCTAAGTGGATCTACTCTAGATTCCTCATATCTTTAACTAATCCTCCATACTTTACATTCTTGATTTTGCACTTATCCTTGTTTTTCATTTGTTTGTTATTTTCCTTTATTCTTGATTTTGATTTTCCTTTACTCTCTCCTCTCTCCCAATCTTGCTTTCTTTTATTTTGCACTTATTTTCTCTCAATCTCATATTCCTTCCATGTGCATATAATCTCAAACTTAGTTTTGTTATTATGTGCATATAACCACCACCACATTCCCAACTTTATTTTCTCCTCTTTTGCACATAATCCACAATCCACTCTCTCTTATCTCTTCACCACCACTTTCACCATTCTCTCACTTTCATTTTATTTGTACATAAACTCCTAATTGTCACGCGCATAATTTGAGAACCAAAACTTGAGCAAAACTCTCCCTACTTTCCCGTTCCTCGTGGGATCGATAATCTTTTATACTATAACTTGATCAAGGTTGTATACTTGCAACTTAGGAGGTAATCATTTATTTCCCATCATAAATGCTCTTGGGCTTCTTAGAATTTAACTTGGCCTTCAAATAATTGAATATATATCACTTAAATTCGAATTTCTATCAAAATCCACTGCTGCTGATGAAATTTTGAGAATCTGGTAATTTGGATGGCTCCGTCTCGTCGAGATAGGCGATTTTCATATATAGTATGTTGAATTTCGCTTCCTGATTGAGAGATATCGCTTTTCTTTGCGGTTGACCATCCTGAGCACGAATTTGACTTTATTTTTTCCATATTTGATTTGATTCTCAATTGTAAGCCAAGTTATTAATAATTCTGACCAAGAAAGTAATGTGTGTTGAGATTTTGCTTCTAAACTTAGTCGTGGGCTTTGAATTTAGGCATTCTGGGCTTCATTAGAGATCTTTTGGGATTGAAATAATCTTCATTTGGGCTCTTATTCAATAATACTCCATTAGCCTGCAAATTAAGATAAAAATAGTTATTAGTAATATCTTTATTCATATAAAATATGTAATGAGGGTATAAATTTGTAATTAAAATGTGATAATCACTTTCGCCTGCACCTTTCCTTTGCAGCGCGGGACGAAATTCTATTTGTGAGCATTTACCGTTTGTTGGCCTCTTTTTGCCTTTTTCCTCTTAAGGAATCGCTCGGCTTGCTCCCCACGCACCTTCAAGTCTCTCCATGTCTTAGATGGTGCCGTTCTCATTGCTTCCAGCACGTCCAATGAAAGATTGTTGTGGCAGGTCTGGAGAATGAACTCCTCAGTTATCGGGTCCCGACAATTCATTGCCTTGTTCCGGAACCGCTTGATGAAGCTGTCTACCATCTCTCTGTCCTTCTATTTTTCATCTAACAACATCTCGATGGATATCTCGGTATCGTCATCGAAGAAATTGGTGAGGAACATGGCCTCCATATCGTCCCAGCTGTTAATGCTCCTCGGCTTGAGATGGCGGTACCAATCGAAGGTAGCTCCTCGAAGAGTGCCAACGAATGACCGAACCATCAAGGGCTCGTTACCGGAAATAACCCCCAGGTGGGACTTGAAATAGATCCGGTGCTGAGTGGGTGAGCCCTTCCCGTCGAACAACATAAAGTTTATTAGATTGAACTTCGCGGATACGGGATTGATTCCCACCCCCTTGGGTACGGACACGGTATACCCGTCTTCTTTACCTCTTGGGCGGAAATCAAGGTGTTGATCTTACTCTCGAGGTCCTTTATCTTTTCATTCTCACCTACGTCTCCGTTCGGGTGATTTTGAGGAGGGACGACGGTGTTACAGCTGGCGTTTTGTTTATTAGGGGGATTATTGGCATTATGGTCTTCATCCCCGTCCGTGTCGCTGTCCATCTGGTTAACGTTATTGCAACGACTTGACTCACCCTGGCGATTCGTTAGTGCTTGGATTTGCTGGTCATGCATCTCTCTCATTTGCCGCATGGCCATCTCCATCTCTAACTTGAAATTCTCCTTTTGCCTGGCCATAGCCTCTTCAAGCATCTTGGCTACTTGTTCTGCACTGATCATTAATGCCTCACGGGGTTGTCCCTCACTGGAAATCGTATTATCGGAAGCAATTGCAGAGCTAGCGTCCGACACTTCATCATCTGAGGGTAACCCCCTATGCACTCTACCATAGTTAGGTCGTCTGATAGTCCCGGACCGCAACCAAGTCATTCATTGAGATACCCCGGAAATGGCACGTGTCGACGTCCCTTTGCTAGTCATGTTGATAGTGACTCTTGGAAATTCATCACCTTGAGACACCGATCTTCTTCTGCGGAAGCGTCTCGACCTGGATTTTGGCATTTCGGTGCTAAGCCTATCAAAGATCGACACCTTCTCCGGAGCTGTCTTAGTGCAGTTACATTCCGACAACACCGCCCTGATCAGCTTGGAACACGGACAATGTGTGTTCAACTCTAGGGAACTCTTTTTTCGAGATCTACTCGTACCCCCAGCACGATAGTACAACTCATCTGCATGAATGCCGGAGCAACCCATCGTGTGTTGGTATGACTTCTCAGGTATAACGTCATCGTCGTCAGACGAAAACGTTTCCTTCTGAGGATGAACCGCGTTATCAGAGCCTTCAAAAGTCACTCATCTCAATGTTCTCCCTTGCGGGTGTGAAGTTTCGATGGGCTCTTGAACTTCAATTTGCAACCCGGTGCAAGCAGCTACAGAAATCTTCCTATCGTGGTGGGTGTGACCCCCAGTACTGTGAGTTGTCCGGGACTTCTTCAACGGGCCAAAACGTTCCTTAACCAGAATTTTGCCTCGATCATCGTGCAACGGACTGAGGTGCTCTAAACCATTTTCTTGCTTCGGGGTAAGCCAACGGGATCGACCGAAGTGGGATCAGAGCTAGATGGAGATTCGGATGTGATCGCCGGAGGTGGAATCTGTATTGGGGTGGCCTTTCTTTAATTCAGGTCACCCTATAGCGGCCGAGCCTTAGTCAAATCAGCCTGAGGTGGCTGATCCTTAGTTGACGTTTTTGCCCTTGTCCGAATCGTCGTTCCGGATTTCGGCCTCCTAACTTGGCGCATCTTTGGTGGCTTCTTGGCCACTTCTTCTTCCTTCAACATTCGGGCCTCTTGAACTAGAGCCCGTGCGTGCGCAAGCAGTGTGCGGTGCTTTCGGATGCGCTCCTCAAGCGTTGAACGGTTCCGTTTGACGAAGACCCATTCACTTGCTAATGACTTGGAGGAGCCGCCCACCATCTGTTGTTGAGGCCTTTGACCTCTTCTGAGCCTGAGATCTGTCTCATAGCGGACCCCGTCAACCGATTCTAGGGCCTTGGCGAACTGACGCGCTAGGCGTTGGCGTCGCCGCTGGCGGGCTCTCTTTGAGAGAGTCAGCACGCCATCGGTGGTTATCTCCTGCACAGAGGAGTTCAGATCTGCAGATCCGACCATCTTAGATGCCGGAAGGACGCTGCTTACTGTGACTTTGGCAGCAGCGGGGTTGGGATCCTCGCCATGAGATTCCGGATCCGAGGACCAGCGGATCTTCCTTGCAGCGGATATCTTCCTGGACTTGCGGGGGGAGGACGATCTGGACGAGGATGATAGATACTCCTCGAACTTTTGTTGGTCAAACTCGTATTCGACCTCCTCTTTGACCGGGATCACTATCCGCGGTTGCGACACGACGATCTCATCAGCTAGATCGTTGGCTCCCACTGTGGTCGCCAGCTTGTTCACGGGAAAAGTCGGGTTGATCTTCATTAATGAACTCATTACAGCTTTATGCGTTACAATGAATTCAAAAGTTCATCTTTTTATAAGACTTGATTACAATGAAAATCAAAATAAAAAATTGTAACTTTTTTCTCGAACAAAACAGACCCCGCTTATCGACTCGCTATGCGGGATCTTTACCGCGTCGGTTTATCCGTGGACCACCGTGTGATCTGATCTGGTGTAAGATCTACACGATCAAGGGGATTATTTCATGAAGGAAATGATCACTAAAGTGAGTGAAATCGACCAAGCAAAATCACCACTTTTCTCGATCAAAACAAAGTTTGATCCGTAGGGTCGGTAGATCCGATCCTTAGATCTCTCAACTTCTTCGCTTTATGCCGACGGATTCACCAAATCTCGGCCGGATCTAAGCGTGGATCGCTGTTGAACTGCAGAGCCTCCCTTCTTGTTAAAAAGTCCCGCCTCTAAAAATGAGACACCCCTTGTATTTATAGGCTATAAAGGTAATGGGCCGGACTGCGCCTAGCCACCTCTTGGCACCGAATCTCAGATCTCGCACGGATCTAAGCGCGGATCATCATGAACTAATCTCCTTCGCAAAAGTCCCGCCCTCTAAAAATGAGACACCCCCCTTGTATTTATAGGCTTTAAAGCGGGTACGGGTCAGATCTGTGCCTAGACACCTCTTGGTGGCTCGGCCACCGAGCCACCACTAGGTGGTTTCGGCTTGTCGATCCACCATTTGGTGGTTTCGCCACCGAGCCACCAAATGGTGGCTCTATTCACTGAGCCACCAATCGGTGGCTCGGCTTTTGGCCGAGCCTCCAAATGGTGGCTCGCCACCGGAGCCTAAGTGGCTTTTCTTCTTGTCATTTTCGAGTCCGACCGGTTCAGCCTGATGTTCGCTAATCCAAGCTTCATAGTGTTCGCGGAAAAGTCGGGTTGATCTTCATTGATGAACTCATTACAGCCTTTATATGCTTACAAATGAATTCAAAAATTCATCTTTTATAAGACTCGACATAATGAAAATTAAAGATAAAAATTACAACTTTTTCCTTTAACAAACGCAGACCCCGCTTATCGACTCGCTATGGGATCTTTACCGTGTCGGTTTATCCGTGGACCACCGTGTGATCTGATCTGGTGTAAGATCTACACGATCAAGGGGATTATTTCATGAAGGAAATGATCACTAAAGTGAGTGAAATCGACCAAGCAAAATCACCACTCTTCTCGGGATCAAAACAAAGTTTGATCCAGAGGGGTCACGTGTAGATCCGATCCTTAGATCTCTCGAACTTCTTCGTTTTATGCTGACGGATTCACTGAAATCTCAGTTCTCGCTGTCGGATCTAAGCGTGGATCGCTGTTGAATCCGGCAGAGCCTCCCCTTCTTGTTAAAAAGTCCCGCCCTCTAAAAATGAGACACCCCCTTGTATTTATAGGCTATAAAGCGGGTACGGGCCGGATCTGTGCCTAGCCACCTCTTGGCACTGAAATCTCAGATCTCGCTGTCGGATCTAAGCGTGGATCACTGTTGAATCCGACAGAACCTCCCCTTCTCGTTAAAAAGTCCCGCCCTCTAAAAATGAGACACCCCCCTTGTATTTATAGGCTTTAAAGCGGGTACGGGTCAGATCTGTGCCTAGACACCTCTTGGTGGCTCGGCCACCGAGCCACCACTAGGTGGCTCGGCCTTGGTCGATCCACCATTTGGTGGCTCGGCCACCGAGCCACCAAATGGTGGCTCTATTTCCGCTGAGCCACCAATCGGTGGCTCAGTTTTGGCCGAGCCTCCAAATGGTGGCTCGGCCACCGGTTTCCAAGTGGCTTTTCTTCTTGTCATTTTCTCGAGTCCGACCGTTCGGCCTCGCTGATGTTCGCTAATCCAAGCTTCATAGTGTTCGCGGAAAAGTCGGGTTGATCTTCATTGATGAACTCATTACGCCTTTATATGCTTACAAATGAATTCAAAAATTCATCTTTTATAAGACTCGACATAATGAAAATTAAAGATAAAAATTACAACTTTTTCCTTTAACAAACGCAGACCCCGCTTATCGACTCGCTATGCGGGATCTTTGCCTGTGCCTAGGTTTATCCGTGGACCGCCGCGTGATAGGATCTGGTGTAAGATCTACGCGATCGAGGGGATTATCTCACGAAGGAAATAATCGACGAAGTGAGTGAAATCGACCAAGCGAGATCACCACTCTTCTCGGGATCAGAGCAAAGTTTGATCCGGAGGAATCGCGTGTGGATCGGATCTAAGATCTCTCGAACTCCTTCGCTTTATGCTGATCGTCGCCGAAATCTTGGATCTCAAGTCTAGATCTAAAAGTCCCCCTTTTTCATCAAAAGTCCAGATCTGAATCCGGCAGAGCTTCAGCTTCTTTTCAAAAATCCGGATCTCCCCTTGTCTAAAGTCCCGCCTTTGTCGTCCAAAGTTTAGATTTGAATCCGGCAGAGCCTCCTCATCTTGTCCAAAATCCGGATCTATGAAAATGAGACCCCCCTTGTATTCATAGCCTTGAAAAGTGGATAAAACTGGTCGGGTCGAACAATCACGCCTAGCCACCTCTTGGTGGCTCGGCCACCAAGCCACCATGTGGTGGCTCAGCCTTGACCGAGCCACCATTTGGTGGCTCGCTTTGGCCGAGCCACCATTTGGTGGCTCGCTTTGGCCGAGCCACCATTTGGTGGCTCGCTTTGGCCGAGCCACCATGTGGTGGCTCAGCCTTGGCCGAGCCACCATTTGGTGGCTCAGTTTTGGCCGAGCCACCCAATGGTGGCTCGGCCACCGAGCCGCCCAGGTGATGTGTTTTTCATCATTTCGAGTCAAATCCGGTTCGGTCTTATCAACATTTGTTAACCTGAAGCTTCATAGGTGGGTTTATCCTGTTGTTCGCATGCGGTTCGTCGCTTCGCTGACTTGAACATTTTGTCGACTCACTTCATGCATTTACGTCACTTCGCTTGTTATTACGTCGTCTACGCTTCGCCATTACGTCGCCGGATGGCTCGTTGATTGTCAACTCATCGTCACGAGTCGTGTTCGGGGACTTATAGGAAATTTTCAACGCCTACAAAGACTTTTTGTGGGAAGATGATTTATCACATAGATGAATGTTTTAAAAGCAAAGTCCCAATACGGTAAAGGGGCACCCGATTGGTGAAGAAGAGCATGACCAATGTTGACAATATGGTGATGTTTGCGCTCAGCAGTGCCGTTTTATTGTGGTGTGTGAGGACACGAGATGCAATGACCAATGCCATGAGTGAAAATTCATTCTAAAAATGTTTGGAAAAGAATTCTTTGGCACTATCAATTTGTATACATTTGTATATATTTAATTTTCATGTCCAAAACACTTTCAACATGTGTGCAAAATTTAATAAACACATCATAAATATCAGAACAACACATAAGGGGATAAAACCAAGAGAATTTAGAGTAATCATCCAAAAAATAAATATAATAACAAAATCCAATACTGGTAGTTATAGGAGCAGGCCCCCAAATGTCCAAGTGAATTAATTCTAATGGTCGTGGTGGTGATAAAGATGAAATAAAAGGCAATCGATGACACTTGCTCGTGGCACAAGCAAAACAAAAATTGTTGCTAGACTTTGAAAAGGAAATAGGTCCACTAGCAAGAACTCTTTGGACAATAGGTAAAGATGCATGAGCAAGACGATGGAGCCATGTATTAATGGATGGTGAGATGTTAGTAGAAGCCAAAAGAGCAACAAGTGAGCTATTGGATTCTTCAACGGATAAGCAATAGAGTCCATTCTAGAGATATCCTTCAAGAAGAAATTTTCCCATGTAGCGTTCCTTCACAAAACAACAAGAGGGGTGAAACTCAAAGTAACAATTGTTATGTTTAGATAATTTCGAGATAGAGAGTAAATTTTTGGCTATGGAAACAACAAGCAAAATATCTATTAAATGGTATAGGCGATTAAGGAAGATGTGCCCCTGTGAGAGATCATCTAACCTGAACCATCACCGATCTTGACTTGTTCAGTGCCACCATAATCCAATCGAAATGAAAGTTGAGTGAGATCATTGGTGACATGATGTGTAGCAATCAAGTCGATGCTACATATACTCACCATCAATGTTAGGAGGAGTTGGCAATAGGACTGCATGAACTTGCGGTGTTGAGGTGAATCGTGGTGCAGAGTTGAAATTTGATTGTCGAAGTTGAAACCCCTGGTTGAATCTCTCATGACAATGAGAGGCAACATATGACCATTGTTACATATTGGACCATGTGCATCTCGTTGATTGCATAGGCCTTTAGCCTTGGTTGAGATCTAGAACCAACCTCAAGAGTCCATCAGCATTGGCAAGCTTTATCGATGTATCGTTGTTATGATGGGTGAAATGTGCCATTGATGATACTACAAAGGAGTCGAGATGGTCGATGTTCAAGAAGGAGGGTTACTTTTTGGGAAGATGATTTATCACATAGATGAATGTTTTAAAAGCAAAGTCCCAATACGGTAAGGGGCACGATTGGTGAAGAAGAGCATGACCAATGTTGACAATATGGTGATGTTTGCTCGTGATCTTGGTTTATTGTGGTGTGTGAGGACACGAGATGCAATGACCAATGCCATGAGTGAAAATTCATTCTAAAATGTTTGGAAAAGAATTCTTTGGCACTATCAATTTGTATACATTTGTATATATTTAATTTTCATGTCCAAAACACTTTCAACATGTGTGCAAAATTTAATAAACACATCATAAATATCAGAACAACACATAAGGGGATAAAACCAAGAGAATTTAGAGTAATCATCCAAAAAATAAATATAATAACAAAATCCAATACTGGTAGTTATAGGAGCAGGCCCCCAAATGTCCAAGTGAATTAATTCTAATGGTCGCGTGGTGACTGATAAAGATGAAATAAAAGGCAACTGATGACACTTGCCTGTGGCACAAGCAAAACAAAAATTGTTGCTAGACTTTGAAAAGGAAATAGGTCCACTAGCAAGAACTCTTTGGACAATAGGTAAAGATGCATGAGCAAGACGATGGAGCCATGTATTAATGGATGGTGAGATGTTAGTAGAAGCCAAAAGAGCAACAAGTGAGCTATTGGATTCTTCAACGGATAAGCAATAGAGTCCATTCTAGAGATATCCTTCAAGAAGAAATTTTCCCATGTAGCGTTCCTTCACAAAACAACAAGAGGGGTGAAACTCAAAGTAACAATTGTTATGTTTAGATAATTTCGAGATAGAGAGTAAATTTTTGGCTATGGAAACAACAAGCAAAATATCTATTAAATGGTATAGGCGATTAAGGAAGATGTGCCCCTGTGAGAGATCATCTAACCTGAACCATCACCGATCTTGACTTGTTCAGTGCCACCATAATCCAATCGAAATGAAAGTTGAGTGAGATCATTGGTGACATGATGTGTAGCACCGAAGTCAGGATGCTACATATACTCACCATCAATGTTAGGAGGAGTTGGCAATAGGACTGCATGAACTTGCGGTGTTGAGGTGAATCGTGGTGCAGAGTTGAAATTTGATTGTCGAAGTTGAAACCCCTGGTTGAATCTCTCATGACAATGAGAGGCAACATATGACCATTGTTACATATTGGACCATGTGCATCTCGTTGATTGCATAGGCCTTTAGCCTTGGTTGAGATCTAGAACCAACCTCAAGAGTCCATCAGCATTGGCAAGCTTTATCGATGTACTGTTGTTATGATGGGTGAAATGTGCCATTGATGATACTACAAAGGAGTCAGAGATGGTCGTATGTTCAAGAAGGAGGGTTACTTCTTGTGTTAAGTGAACGCCATATAGTGAGTCGATGGTATGTACCACACCAGCAGCATTCAAAGCAATTTGGAATTGAGCATAGTCAGGGCCAAAGCCAAGGAGTATATGAGAGGTGATCTCGTCGTCATAAATGGGATGCCTAATCGCTACAAGACTGTACATGATCATCTCGACATGGTTGAGATATTCTGACATGGTGAGGGTTCCCTTTCTTAGATGATGGAGTTGAGTATGCAACTACATAACTCTTGTTTGGTTTTATTGCGAGTAGTTGTGCTCCAATAGCTTTCATGCATCATGTGAAGTGTCAATAATGATCAATAGAGGTAACAATTGAGTCTTCAATAGAGCTTAAGATCCATCCAAGGGAAAACTAATCACAGACCATCCAAGGCTCATAGGTTGGATTAGTTTGTGATTTTTCCTTATTGGTGCTAGCCGACAAAAGCTGAGGGGGACAGGGAAGACAACCCGCCACAATATCCAGCAATTAATGAACATGCGGAAAGGGGCAGAAATGTGTTTTCCAGAGAAGATAGTTGGTGTTGTTGATGCGAATACCAATATTAGGAATAGACCAATGAGATGAAAGAGAAGAAATAGGAGATGAGGAAGTAGGGATAGTTGATGCAAAGATAGAAGAAGAGGAAGTAGTAGAGGTCATAATCTGGAGAAGGGCATTAGACCATGGCTCTAATACCATAAAGAAATGAAGTTTTTCTTTTATTTTTGAATGCTTTAGAAGAGTTCTCTCTTCATGTCTATATATAGATTTGTTTTACAATATACATGGAAAGATTTTCCACCATTACTAACAAAATATACATGGCAGTTGTTGATGTATATAATCACAGTCACTAACCTCGGGTGAGTTTAGCTTTTAAGAGAGCGGAGTCCGCCTTCTCTCCTAATGCCCAGTGACGCTGATTCCAGTCAAGGGATTCGCCTACAGCAGAAAGAGGGACCTGTGGAAGAGGCGGAGTTGGGATCTCCGGTGGTTCCTCCGACGGTCAAGTTAGTAGAGTGGGAGATAATCTAATGGAGCAGGAATTTACTCAAAAAAGATCACTTACTTGGTTCGCTGTCCGCGTTGTTATTTATACCTAGGGTTGAGGGGGCACTTCCGTCTTTCCATCGGTTAAGGAACCACTGATGAGTCAGCCCTTTCTCTCCATGTGTGAGCCCGTGGTTGGCCGAGCATTCTATTTGTCCGCTATGGGGGCTGGCTTTACAGTGTCAGTGCGGGTAATTTGAGGGTTAGTGTGGTCTATTCACCATTAATGGATGGGATTGACGGTCAGAGCTGCATGGGTCCGAGGTGCCTTAAATACCGCGGAGAGATGGGGAGTTAAGGGCCGCCACGATTTAATGCGATGCTAATGGGCTCGAGTACCGTGATAACCGCCGCTGAGAGGCGTGTCGCAAAGACGCCAAGGCTCGGGCCATGAGGAGTCGGTCGCCCGCGGAACGACTAGCGAGAGGCGCCAACTCAAGGAATCCTTGAGTAGGGCGGAGGAAAGGGCTAAATTACAATTACATTATAACGCCGAGTCCGCTAGACTTCTTCACTAGACTTCTTCACTAGGACTAACCAAAGCCACGGCCTACGCCTAAAACCCAAACAAACTTGTTCTTCCAGTCTTTGTTCGAGTCCGGAATGTCAACAAACCGACCGCCCACATAGCCGAAGAAGAAATGGGCGTCTTTCTTCGCCGCCTCACCGTGATGAGATTACCGATGAGTCAAGAGTCGGCACCACCTTCACTCGATGACGATCACCAAAACGCCATTATCGTAGCAATGGCGTTAGGGGCAAACTGCATCGGGGACACCCCAAGCCGCTCGCACAGCCTCTTCACGAACGCCGGCAAAGGAAGGCGCAATCCGTTGTCCAAGTGCGCCATGTACAGTGGTAGCTTATCCGCCATGATCAACAATAGCTGTCCTTCTCGAAGAGAAACCGTAAATCCCGGGGAGATCGTACCTTTCATGGAGCCCTCCGCATCCTTCTTCGCTTCGATTGCCAAGACTTGAGTTTGGCAATCGGCCAATGGTAGAGGCGTACCATGCGTAAGACTCTTAAAAGTATTTCAGATTAAGAAGGAGACGAATCTTTAGAAAGTGCAAAGAGAAACTCCCAAATGGGGTAGGGGCATATATAGACACCCAAACGCCCACGCAGTCTATTCCCGGACTGCAGCTCAACTTTGAAATCCAACGGTCGAGATTGACTTCTGATACTGAACCGCCTTTGAAAATTGAAAACCCCTTTATGACCCACGCCTCTTTGAAATTGCTTTGACGCTAGAGTACCGCTAACGCCAAGCCTTATCCCTGGAAGATGCACTCGCTATGCCGAAAACCAAACCCTATTTGTCCTCGGGACGCTCCACTCGTGCCCATAACCAACAGACCGAAAAGTAATCTCGAAGACCAACCCTGCCCCCATGGGTCGGCCATCTCACTAAGACCATGCTAGCCCTTCAAGGCACGAAGCGATCAAGTCACGACGCCCAACCAATCAATTCACCGAATCGCTCACCATAGAAAGCAACACAAAGCACAACTACGAAAACGAAAGAACTTATCTGCATTCATTTATCGATAACGAGTACAAAATATGTTTAGCTTTTAAGAGAGCTGAGTCCTTCTCTCCTAATGCCCGATGTGTGATTCCGGTCAAGGGATTAGCCTGTGAAGAGGGACTGTGGAAGAGGCGGAGTTGGGATCTCCGATGGTTCCTCCGGCGGTCAAGTTAGTAGAGTGGGAGATAATCTAATGGAGCAGAATTTACTCAAAAAGATCACTTACTTGGTTATTTGTCAGCGTTGTTATTTATACCTAGGGTTGAGGGGCACTTCCGTCTTTCCATCGGTTAAGGAACCACCGATGAGTCACCCTTTCTCTCCATGTGTGAGCCCGTGGTTGGTAGAGCATTCTATTTGTCCGCTATGGGGCTGGCTTTACAGTGTCAGTGCGGGTAATTTGAGGGTTAGTGTGGTCTATTCACCATTAATGGGATGGGATTGGCGGCCTGTAGGCTGCATGGGTCGAGGTGCCTTAAATCTTGTGAGAGATGGGGAGTTAAAGAGTGTCGGCGCATTTAATGCGATGCTAATGGGCTCAGAATGCAGGTATAACCGTGCAGAGGCGGTGTTGCATGAGAGCTTCGAGTTGGCGGAGGAGTCGGTCGCCCGTGAACGACTAGCGAGGGAGTGCGCTCAACTCAAGGAATCCTTGAGTAGGGCGGAGGAAAGGGCGAAATTACAATTACATTATAACGTCGAGTCCGCTAGACTTCTTCACTAGACTTCTTCACTAGGACGAACGGCAAGCCAATTCGGCGTCGGCGCCGAAAACCCAAACAAACTTGTTCTTCCAGTCTTTGTTCGAGTCCGGAATGTCAACAAACCGACCGCCCACATAGCCGAAGAAGAAATGGGCGTCTTTCTTCGTCGCCCTCACCGTGATGAGATTACCGATGAGCTGAAGAGTCGGCACCACCTTCACTCGATGACAGATCACCAAAAACGCCATTATCGTAGCAATGGCGTTAGGGGCAAACTGCATCGGGGACACCAAAGCTTCGCCGGACCTCTTCCGCGAAACGCCGAAGGAAGGTGCAGTCCGTTGTCCAAGTGCGCCATGTATAGTGGTAGCTTATCCGCGCCATGATCAACAATAGCGCTGTCCTTCTCTGGAAGAGAAACCGTAAATCCCCCGGGGAGATCGTACCTTTCATGGAGCCCCTCCAGATCCTCTTCTCTCGCCTTCGATTGCCAAGACTTGAGTTTGGCAATCACATCAATAGAGGCGAGTAGAAGCGACCATGGCGAAGACTCTTAAAAGTATTTGATTAAGAAGGAGGCGAATCTTTAGAAAGTGCAAGAGAAACTCCCAAATGGGGTAGGGGCATATATAGACACCCATGCGTGTCTATTCACGGGCGGCGGTTCAACTTTGAAATCCAGCGGTCGAGATTGACTCTCGGATACGAACCGCCTCTTGAAAATTGAAAAACCCGCCTTTATGACCCACATCTCTTCGCTCGAAATTCGAAGCGCCTTTGACGGCTAGAGTACCGCTAACGTCAAGCCTTATCCCCTACAGTAGCGACCCCTGTTGCGCCTGGAAAACCAAACCCGTTATTTGTCTGGGCGGGGACGGCTCCACTCGGCCGGCCCAGCGAACTAACAGACTGAACAAGTAATCTCGAAGACCGACCCCGTCCCCATGGGTCGGCCATCTCACGGAAGACCATGCTAGCCCTTCAAGGCACGAAAGCGATCAAGTCACGACGTCCAACCAATCAATTCACCGAATCGCCTCAGCCATAGAAAGCAACACAAAGCACAACTACGAAAACGAAAGAACTCTTACTGCATTCATTTACTGGATAACGAGTACAAAATATACACACCGCCAATTACATTACAAATGAATGATTAAAACCTAAGCTACTGACCCGAGTCGGCTTCACTCGAAGAACCATCACTTGATGACCCGTCCTCCTCTCCCTCCTTGGCGTCGTTGTCACCTAGGTCGAGCTCGCCTCGCCGCCAAACCTTGAGAGGAGATCTATCTGGCCGGCTATACCCGGAGAGTACCGAAGCCGACCTGGGACACCCTGATACTCAGGCGGCAGTTGCTTAACCATGAAATCGCAACCCGCCTTGCAGGCCAGAGCGACTTCAACCTTCCCCTGCGCACTCTGCCGGTATTCTTCGATGATGGCCGGTCGGCTCTTTTCCCCGGGGGCGACCGATGTCGGCGACTCAGATATTTCGACCTTTCCTCCGCCCTACTCAAGGATTCCTTGAGTTGGCGCCTCCCTCGCTAGTCGTTCACGGGCGACCGACTCCTCCATGGCCAGGCCTTGGCGTCTTCGACACTGCCTCTCAAGCGCGACTGCGCCATCGCCAAATCAGCTCTCTATAAACCGGCCGGATGACCGAGTTAGCCCCGCCATTTTGAAGCGCGAGTTCTCAAGCTCGGCCCGCATTCTCTCGCTGGGCGCTTTAAGTCCGCAATGACTTGGTCCTTAACCTCGTTTTGCGTCGCCAATCATCGAGCTCGGCTTGCTTAATCGAAAGTTCCTTGACAACTTCGGTCAAGAGTCGGCACCACCTTCACCGATGACGATCACCAAAACGCCATTATCGTAGCAATGGCGTTAGGGGCAACCTGCATCGGGACACCCTGCCGCCGCACGGCCTCTTCACTTAACGCCAAGAAGGAAGCAAGTTGTCCGCGCGCCATGTATAGTGGTAGCTTATCCGCCATGATCAACAATAGCCTGTCCTTCTCGAAGAGAAACCGTGAATCCCCGGGAGATCGACTTTCATGGAGCCCTCCGATCCTCTTCGCCTTCGATTGCCAAGACTTGAGTTTGGCAATCCTGTCAATGGGGGCGGAAGTAGAGGCAGCCATGGCGAAGACTCTTAAAAGTATTTCAGATTAAGAAGGAGACGAATCTTTAGAAAGTGCAAAGAGAAACTCCCAAATGGGGTAGGGGCATATATAGACACCCAAAACGCCCACGTGTCTATTCCTGGACGGCAGTTCAACTTTGAAATCCAACGGTCGAGATTGACTCTCGGATACGAACCGCCTCTTGAAAATTGAAAAACCCGCCTTTATGACCCACGTCTCTTCGCTCGAAATTCGAAGCGCCTTTGACGGCTAGAGTACCGCTAACGTCAAGCCTTATCCCTACAAGATGCACCGCGCTGGAAAACCAAACCCGTTATTTGTCTGGGCGGGGACGGCTCCACTCGGCCGGCCCAGCGAACTAACAGACTGAACAAGTAATCTCGAAGACCGACCCCGCCCCCATGGGTCGGCCATCTCACGGAAGACCATGCTAGCCCTTCAAGGCACGAAAGCGATCAAGTCACGACGTCCAACCAATCAATTCACCGAATCGCCTCAGCCATAGAAAGCAACACAAAGCACAACTACGAAAACGAAAGAACTCTTACTGCATTCATTTACTGGATAACGAGTACAAAATATACACACCGCCAATTACATTACAAATGAATGATTAAAACCTAAGCTACTGACCCGAGTCGGCCTCACTCGAAGAACCATCACTTGATGACCGTCCTCCTCTCCCTCCTTGGCGCCGTTGTCACCTAGGTCGTGAGTTCGCCTCACCTCAAACCTTGAGAGGAGATCTATCCGCCGGCTATACCCGGAGAGTACCGGCCGCACTGGACACCTCGATACTCAGCGGTAGTTGCTTAACCATGAATCGCGAACCCGCTTTGCGTGCCGAGCGACTTCAACCTTCCCTGCGCACTCTGGGGTATTCTTCGATGATGGCCGGTCGGCTTTTCCCCGTGGACGACCGATAATCGAGCGACTCAGATATTTCGACTTTTCTCCGCCTCTACTCAAGGATTCCTTGAGTTGAGCGCGACTCTCGCTAGTCGTTCACGGGCGACCGACTCTCCGCCAACCGAGCCTTTGGCGTCACATCGTTTCGCCACTCAAGCTTATCGCTGTCGCTGGCTTATAAACTTCGGGATGACCTGTGTCGCTTCGCCATTTTAGCGGCGCTGCCGAG
Organism: Asparagus setaceus; assembly: GCA_012295165.1. NCBI lineage: Eukaryota > Viridiplantae > Streptophyta > Magnoliopsida > Asparagales > Asparagaceae > Asparagus > Asparagus setaceus. Next base: position 14,449,167 of record CM022703.1, on the reverse strand, counting down.
TTCTCAAGCTCGCCCGCATTCTTCACCGGACGCTTTAAGTCCCGCAATGACTTGGTCCTTAACCTCCGCTTTCGCCGCCAATCATCGAGCTCGCTTGCTTAATCGAAAGTTCCTTGACAACTCGGTCAAGATCCTCGTGGAGCCAGCTCGAAGATAGATGCTCTTTTCGAAGCCTTTCATAGGCTTGGTGGCCCTGACGCAACCGACCAAACAGCTCTTCCTCCACTAAATGCCCGGTCAAGTAACTCCGCAGATGATATGCAGCCGACATCGGAATCACCTTCAAAATCTCCCGTCCGCGGCAAGTTGAACCGCTTCCGCTTTCCTTGTACCGTAACTCGACCTTAATACCGATGAGCGAGCATCCATATACCATCTTGGCCTATACCGATGCTCCGCATCAGGCTCCCCATCATAACGGCCATGGGAGAGAGAGTCCCCATCATCAGGTTCACTCACTTTGTTCCAGTCCCCACCCTCAACCGCGTGATAGGGGGAGGGCCATCCCGCTGGAACAAAACTCGTTCCCCGACCACCGGCTGGTTCTTTTCCCTCGCCGTGAGGAGCCCCGATGGTCGACCCCGCGTCCCGGCTCTGCATCACTCCCACGTGGGATATCCCCCCACGGGAGTCTCCCCCGGCATAGCTTCAGGGGCCACACCTGTGACTCGGGGGCCGACCTCCTCCCCCGCCTCGGCCGATGGTCGGTCGTCCTCCTGTTCCTCTGATTCTAATAACTCCTCTTCTATCGGATGCTCCACACTTTCTCCCGCCTGCCTAGCACCTCGGGACCATGGCTGGTCTTTGCCGTCCTCCGTAACCGGTTGCCACCTGCGACACCTTCAGATGTATGCTCGATCCCATAACGGCTGCCCCATCGCCGCCTTCGCCTCGACCGCGAACTCCTCCAAAGACGACTCCGCTGCTTGGCCGACCGAGCTAACCCCTCTTCGGATTCCTCCAGGAACTCCTCATCCAAAGTGGGCTCAGCCCTCAACGCTCTCCCAATTATCCCCCCGAAAGTCACGTTGTGAGCCCTCGCCTCATCGGAAGGGCCAGGAGGGGTGGAAGAAATCCCATGGAGCCGCAAGACTGATTTGTCAAGCAAAGCGTCCATTGTACGTGGCCCCGTGTATTGAAGGATCTGCTCCAACTCGCGCCGGTGCTCGGCCGACAAGGGTTTAGACTCCAGGGTTTCTCTCCTAATCTCTGGCCAAGACGCGCACCCTAAGTTCGAGTCGTCCCCAGTGACCCAAACAAACCTATCTTTCCACCCCTTGATCGATTTGGGCATTCAAGGACGACCTTGAATTCTGCCGACATCTGAAGATAGTAGTGAGGCGTCTTCTGGACCGTAATGCCGACCAAGTGGCTCAAGACGCCATCGCTGGTCAATCGAGAGCCGATGATGACGGTGAAGCCGACCAATATGGCTATCGAAGTTTACGCCATTTGTACCGAGACACACCTAGCTCATCAACACTTTTCAGAAAGGGATGCAAATGGTAGTCGGTCCGCACTCCAAGTGCTTGAGATACGAGGAGCCCTCTGCTCACCATGGTCGTATTAACGAGATGATTTCACGAGCTCCAACTTGTAACCCTTCTAATGTCAAACTGAAAGAAAGACTTCATCTCATACCGAGTAACCTTCAACGAACTCGCCGTCGCCGATGACGATCGAATCCATCCCAGATTCGCACCACTCACCAAGAATCGCCTGAATTGTGGATGAAGGGAAAGCTAATGCCTCCTTCACTCACCGCCCGCATTTATATGGTGGGACCCACTAACGCCACACCTTTTGGCGATCAACGGAGAAGATTGAAGCCCCACTCCCGAGGCACCGCCTCGGGAGATGAAAAGCAACCCTACCTATTCCCAGAGGGCCCCCACTTCGCACCCAGAAGGCAAAACGCCAATGGCCGTGGAACCGCTCACGACATCGCCCACGCCCCATCGATGAAACGCTCAACCCCTCGAATATTCATTTCACTTGGACTCGCTTCCAACCAACTCCAAGCGAAAGGGGCCAATGTTATGGTCATAACCACTAACCGTGATTAAGGAGAAAACGAGACACCGCACGGATAAACGCTTGCGTCAACAAAACCGACAGCGCGTCACCACCCACAAGGCGGCCGACACTTACCGACGCAGAGGCGGCAGGCGAAGCCTCCACAAGAACTTCTCCCGCGGACGACGCTGAAGGCGGTGACGGCCGTCCGCCTCGCCTGATTAACGGCCGAGGCCATTTCACGCCGCCGTCCCATCGAACGGCGGGAGGCAACCAGCTATCACCTTCCGACGCTGCCTCGCCGGACGACGCGAAGGCGGTGACGGCCGTCCGCCTCGCCTGATTAACGGCCGAGGCCATTTCACGCCGCCGTCCCATCGAACGGCGGGAGGCAACCAGCTATCACCTTCCGACGGCCGCCTGCCGGACGACGCCAGGCGGTGCTAGTCGCCCTCCCAACCCTTCACCCATTATAGCCCCGCCCTACCAATTGTCGGCCTTTTCCAACGATGCGTTTAATTCGCACTCTTATCGACCACCCGCCCTCGTGGACGACACGGTGCTGTCGGTCGCCCTTCCAGCTGATTACCTCGGCGAGCGCCCCGAGGCCGAAGGAAGTCGGGCCAACCGCCTCAGCTCCCACCAACCTCGTCTGCGGCTTCCTCGACCCAAACAAACCTATCTTTCCACCCTTGATCGATTTGGGCATTCAAGGACGACCTTGAATTCTCACGACATCCGAAGATAGTAGTGAGGCGCCTTCGACCGTAATGCCGACCAAGTGGCTCAAGACGCCATCGCTGGTCAATCGAGCCGATGTGATGACGGTGAAGCCGACCAATATGGCTATCGAAGTTTGGCCATTTGTACCGAGACACACCTAGCTCATCGAACACTTTTACGAGAAAGGGATCACGGTGATGGCCGAGCCGCCTCAAGTGCTTGAGATACGAGGAGCCCTCTGCTCACCATGGTCAGACACCGAGATGATTTCACGAGCCTCCAACTTGTAACCCTTCTAATGTCAAACTTGACGCAAAGACTTCATCTGCGCTGAGTAACCGAGCGGAACTTCGTCAAGCTGCGATGGCGATCGAATCCATCAGTCTGCACCCTCGCCCGAAGAATGCTTTGAATCGTGGATGAAGGGAAAGCTAATGCCTCCTTCTCACTCACCGCCCGCATTTATATGGTGGGACCCACTAACGCCACACCTTTGGCGATCAACGGAGAAGATTGAAGCCCCACTCCCGAGGCACCGCCGAGATGAAAAGCAACCCTACCTATTCCCGAGGGCCCCCACTCGCACCCGTAAGGCAAACGCCAATGGCCGTGGAACCGCTCACGACATCGCCCACGCCCCATCGATGAAACGCTCGAACCCCTTCGAATATTCATTTCACTTGGACTCGCTTCCAACCAACTCCAAGCGAAAGGGGCCAATCGTTATGGTCATAACCACTAACCGCTGATTAAGGAGAAAAAGCGAGACAGCGCGGATAAGCGCTTGCACGTCAGCAAAAGCGAGGCCTCCAGCCAGACCCGCCGGCGGCGACACTTACAAACGAGGTCTGCGTCGGCCCGTCGCAACTCTCTCCAGCGACGGCGCGAAAGCGGTGGCGATCGTCGCCCGTGATGCGGCCGAGGCCATTTCACGCCGCCGTCCCATCGAACGGCGGGAGGCAACCAGCTATCACCTTAGGCCGCTCGTGCGCTTTGGCCAGCGAAAAGCGGTGCTAGTCGCCCTCCCAACCCTTCACCCATTATAGCCCCGCCCTACCAATTGTCGGCCTTTCCCAGCGATGCGGCGAGTGAACCCTCTTATCGACCACCCGCCCTCGTGGACGACACGAAGCGGCCTCGGTCGCCCTTCCAGCTTGATTACCTCGGCGAGCGCCCCGAGGCCGAGCGAAGTCGGCCAACCGCCTCAGCTCCCACCAACTCGCCCCGCTGCTTCCTCCACTCAAGCAGCGGTTATCGATTTTCGAGCCCATCAAGATCGTGATTAAATGCGCCGACAGCCCCTTAACTCCCCATCTCTCACGGTATTTAAGGCACCTCGACCCATGCAGCACAGGCCAATCCCATCCCATTAATGGCGAATAGACCACACTAACCCTCAAATTACCCGCACTGACACTGTAAAGCCAGCCCCTATAGCGGACAAATAGAATGTTCTACCAACCACTGCTCACACGGAGAGAAAGGGCTGACTCATCGCTGGTTCCTTAACCGATGGAAAGACGAAGTGCCCCTCAACCCTAGGTATAAATAACAACGCGGACAAATGAACCAAGTAAGTGATCTTTTTGAGTAAATTCCTGCTCCATTAGATTATCCCTTTTACTGACTTGACCGTCGGAGGAACCACCGGAGATCCCAACTCTGCCCCTTCCACAGGTCCTTCTTTTCACAGAGGCTAATCCCTTGATCTAATCGCCATCGGGCATTAGGAGAGAAGGCGGACTCCGCTCTCTTAAAAGCTAAACTCACCCGAGGTTAGTGACTGTGATTATATACATCAACAGCAGTATTTTCAAAAAAAATTCAAATAAGATTATCCTAATGTGTTGCAAGAAATCACTAAAATCTTGGAGGTAATATATGGTCAATATCAATTGCTTAATTGGAGGAGCTAATTGATATTGATGGACTCTGGTCAATACATGTGTGACCCTTTGCTACAAATGTCATATGGGGCATCTATAACAATCTAACATGTGAACAACACTACAATGCCACACAATTTGAAACTAGAGTGTATAATACATTGTTGGACAAAATGTGTGAATAACTGTTCTAGACAAAAAGAAAAAAAAAATTAAAACAGTTACAATAACAAATTGAAACAGCAATTACAAGAAAAATTGAAATAACAAATTCATGTAATAACTTGCACGAAAAGGTAAAAGGAAAAAGGAAAGGTAAAAAACCACTAGATGGAATAATAAATGCAAGGAATTAGATAACACACATAGTGGATAATACAACAATGATCTGTCGTTCACTAAGAATTTTGTTTGCTCACAAAATTATTATCTCAAAACAAATGCCTACATTAATCGTGCCATAAAACGTGGACATCTTAAAAATAAATTGAGAAAAATAAAAAACACCCAAAAAGATTAGGAAGAGAAAGGGAAGATTGTTAAAGCAAAGGTAGAGATCCTGTTCGATGAGGTAGTCTCCAAGCCTCTCTACAGCCAAACAAGGTGTCATCGGTGTCATTGATGAGGTAATCTCAAAACAAATGCATTGTCCTGGTGTCATCAGTTCATCATAGATACCAATGACCAAAGCTTGATTTGTCTTCTTAATGGTGATTCCTCCTAGCCCCTGCCCAAAAAAGAAAAGGTTATTTTAGGGTATGTTTGGATACCATGGTGATTTTTGTATGATGTTTTTAAAATACCATGAAAAGTGTTGTTGGTCAATAATAGTTTGACCTTTTATAACATTAATGTTAACATATTATTTAATATATTAAGTATCAATTATAATATAATCTACTTTAAATAACATATTATAATATTAAATATATAATTAAGATGTTATAATATTATATATAACTAATAAATTATAATGTTCTACTATACATATTTGTAATATATGTTAAATCATAATACTTAAATAATATTTTCAAATATTAATATATTTAGTTATTTTTATATAAATATGTTATTGTTATTAATATATTAACTTCTATTAAAATAATGGGCTAAAATACCAAATTGTTATTTAAAGTAGGACCACTTAACCAATAAGGTATTTAAAAAAGCTCCGGCGTCTTTATGGTATTAAAAGTAGGACCACTTAACCAACTAGGTCCTTTTTCACGCCGAAGATCAAATTCCGGCAGGAAAATTTATTTTAACGCCTTACCTTCCAAAATTATTAAACCTATGCCCAAATTTTTTTTAAAAAAAAGCCTCTCCTCCCCTCCATCTCCCTCTCCTCCTCCTCCTCCCCCCTCCTCCCCCATTCCCCTCTCCTCCCCTCCTCCGCAATATCACCACAATATCAACATTCTCATGTTGACTCGGCAACCCAGGTAAGTTGAAGCAATTCACAAGCGAGGCATACAAATCTAGCTCCCCCCTCAGCTGCATATTCAACGAGCTCACTCCTCCGCCAACCGGCGCGCTAGCACCCCTTCAAGCAAACCTTGTTCCTCTGAATTGAATCCATCAAGTTCATGTGGCCGTGGACCTCGAAGGCCTCGAATTCTATTGGAGCGTGCATCGACGCGAAGACTTGTTGGACTGCGTCAGTGACGAGAGGGCCAATTCCATCGTTAGGGATTAGGGTTACGGTGCGGGACCCACCTTCGCCTGGGCGGGGCATGTAGGTAATGGATTGGCGGTGGAGAGGAGAGGGGAATGGGAGAGGAGGAGGAGGAGAGGAGAGGGGAATGGGAGAGGAGGAGGAGGAGGAGAGGAGAGGGGAATGGGAGAGGAGGAGGAGGAGAGGAGAGGGGAATGGGAGAGGAGGAGGAGGAGAGGAGAGGGGAATGGGAGAGGAGGAGGAGGAGGAGGAGAGGAGAGGGGAATGGGAGAGGAGGAGGAGGAGAGGAGAGGGGAATGGGAGAGGAGGAGGAGGAGGAGAGGAGAGGGGAATGGGAGAGGAGGAGGAGGAGAGGAGAGGGGAATGGGAGAGGAGGAGGAGGAGGAGGAGGAGGAGGAGGAGAGGAGAGGGGAATGGGAGAGGAGGAGGAGGAGGAGAGGAGAGGGGAATGGGAGAGGAGGAGGAGGAGGAGAGGAGAGGGGAATGGGAGAGGAGGAGGAGGAGGAGGAGGAGAGGAGAGGGGAATGGGAGAGGAGGAGGAGGAGAGGAGAGGGGAATGGGAGAGGAGGAGGAGGAGAGGAGAGGGGAATGGGAGAGGAGGAGGAGGAGGAGGAGGAGAGGAGAGGGGAATGGGAGAGGAGGAGGAGGAGGAGGAGAGGAGAGGGGAATGGGAGAGGAGGAGGAGGAGGAGGAGGAGGGGAGGGGAGGCAGAGGCGAGGAGGAGAGGAGAGGGGAATGGGAGAGGAGGAGGAGGAGGAGAGGAGAGGGGAATGGGAGAGGAGGAGGAGGAGGAGGAGGAGGAGGAGGAGAGGAGAGGGGAATGGGAGAGGAGGAGGAGGAGGAGGAGGAGGAGGAGGAGAGGAGAGGGGAATGGGAGAGGAGGAGGAGGAGGAGGAGGAGGAGGAGGAGGAGAGGAGAGGGGAATGGGAGAGGAGGAGGAGGAGGAGGAGAGGAGAGGGGAATGGGAGAGGAGGAGGAGGAGGAGGAGGAGGAGGAGGAGAGGAGAGGGGAATGGGAGAGGAGGAGGAGGAGGAGAGGAGAGGGGAATGGGAGAGGAGGAGGGGGAGGGGGAGGCAGAGGCGGAGGAGGAGAGGAGAGGGGAATGGGAGAGGAGGAGGAGGAGGAGGAGGAGAGGGAGAGGGAGGGGCGGAAAGGTTTTTTAAAAAAAATTTTGGGTATAGATTCAATAATTTTGGGAGGTAAAGGGGTTAAAATTAATTTTCCTGTTGGAATTTAATTTCCAGCGTGAAAAAGGACCTAGTTGGTTAAGTGGTCTTACTTTTTTTTTCGGAGTAACTCGGTGGTATCCACTCGCAATTGCGAAGTGACTAGTCCACAATTCGAGCTGGGAGGCACACTCTGGCCCGAGAGGTATTTTTTAGAGGCATAGGAGTTCGAACACGGGTTTCCTTGCCCCCTACGGGCGTTAGCAACGAGCGCCACCCTCTCGGGTTAAGTGGTCCTACTTTTAATACTATAAAGACGCCGGAGCTTTTTTAAATACCTTATTGGTTAAGTGGTCCTGCTTTAAATACCAATTTGGTATTTTAGCCAATAATAATGTATTAATATTTTCTTTTAATAATATAATATAATATTATTATACCATGATAATATTTTTATTATATTAGTATTTGTTATAGTATATGTAATTTATAATTAATAAGTTATTTACTTTATAATATATAATTATTTTTTATTTACTAATGAAATATATTATAATTATTATATAGTATATTACGAATATGTTGAATATATTAATATTTAATTTTTATGCTTAGTAGAGTTATTATTCTATTAATAAATATTATTATGCTATAATATATTATTCAAACATTAATAATATATTTTAATAATTAAATAATATAATAGAATGATTTTTGTTATATAATTCAATATTTTATCATTACTATAGGATTATTTATTCATAATAAATTGTTATCTATTGTTTTATGAATATATTTTCTTTTATTATTATTTGCTATTAATTTAATATATAGCATATATATATATAATAGTATTTAAACTATAATTATTATATTATATTAATTATAATGTTATAGTATTATTAAGGGTTTTTTCTAGAAGCCACTTTAAAAATAGGGTAATTATATGGAAACCACCTTTCATTTTCAATTTATACGTAAACCACCTTAAAAGTTGGATTTTGTTGCAATTAACCACCTCGAGTCAAATTCTTCACTTAAAACCCAAAATTACCCTTAAAAAATTCAATATACATGACACATTTTTTAGTATTTGGATCTTATTAGGATACAACTCATATACCTTGAAATTGAATTTTCTAAGCTTATTTTTAATTTTTTGTGAAAATTTGACTAGGAGTGGTTGATTGCAACAAAACTAACTTTTAAGGTGGTTTACGATAAATTAAAAAGAAAAGGTGGTTTCGTATAATTACCCTATTTGTAAGGTGGCTTCTAGGAAAACCCTATTATTAATTAATGGTATTAAATGCAATATTGATATATTAGGAAACTAATATTATAATGTAATAAATAATTTAATCTAATATTATGTTGTATTATATTATATTATGTTATGTTATGTAACAAATATAATATATTATAATATATTTTTATGTTATTATTAACTAATATACATTCAGATCTTTAGCTTACTGTTCAAGGATGAAATTATTATAGGATGCGTTATGGCACAGAAGTTTCATGTCTGACTAGGTGTCTGGGGCTTATTTTTTCAGTTTGAGGGGAATTGATTGCACAAATATCTACTAATTGTTCATATATTAAATATCCTGCCGTTCAAAGCAAAAGATGGTTTAGCTCATTTGTGACGATATAAATCTACTTATTGCCCATACAATTATGTATTAGAAAACATTGTTCTCCTGCATCTGAACTTTGAAAATAAAGAAGTCTTCCAGCTAAACTTCCGATCAATGACGTATATTGGATGCTGGTAGATCACAGTAGTGTTTTATTTGAAGAATGATCAATTGTAGCATTGTGTGTTCGAAATCATATCCCGGGATTGATATTAGATTCAGTTGTTATGTCTTTTTTTTTTCTTATTTGAAAATATTGTGTTTGTGGCATTTTTCTGTTATATTTCATTTGATGAGTAGTTCTTCCTTTTGTATTTCTTCTATTCTACTCTAGTCTATATTGGGTGGAGATTGTATTATAACGAGTCAGCAAAAGTTTCCTACTAAGAGTACTCTTTTTCTGAGATTTACTTTTATGAAACGGAATGCTTGAATGTGAGCAATACGACCTATTTTAAGTTGGTGGGTCTTTGTTTCTGTTCTACTTATTAGTATATTTCACATTGATTTGTGAAGGGCTGTTAACTATGTTGTTAACCAACTATAGCTTAACAGAAATTATTGTGATCTAGTTCCATTCTACCATAATACCAGAAAAAGAACATTTGAAGGAATTTCACTGATTATTTCAAGGGGAAATTGCTTCTGGCCCCCAAAATCGGAATAAGTATTCCCCAAAGACTTTTTCAACGCTCCCCAAACACCCAAAATCGGATTTTTTTCTTCCTTTAGCCCCCTCCTGTGTACTTTGAAGCATGAGATGACCAAATTACCCCCCAAGCCACCGGTTCTTTTCTCTAGCCGGTCACCCATCTCTCAGAGAGGTACTGTAGCTATTAATGGTGATTAGAATGCGGTTTTGGAGGGAAAAAATCCATTTCCCTCCAAATAATTACCATCTTCTACCTCTCTATCGACAGTGACCCCCCCCACGAACAATAATTCCTCTTTGCTTACCCCAACTACTCTCTCCCGGCCATTTAATCCTCCATAACTCATCTTTGATTATTCAACTACTTTTCTGCAAAATGACGGATAGCTCCCTCCTTTGCATGGTTACTAACACTAAAAGCAACGATAAGGGTGAGGGTATTTTCGTAGTTATCAACCAGTCTACGGAAATCATTGGCTTGAAGTATCAAGTGTCCCAAAGGCTTAAAATACCGTTGCATTCTCTTTCACTAAAATTCATATCCAAAAGGGAAAAGAATTTCAGTTTTGCAATTGATAATGACGACGACTTGAGGTTGATGTTCGAGTATTGTGGTCGTAATGGTTTTACAGACATAAACTTATATGCTACCTCCGCTAGGGAATCCTCAAATTCTCAGAACACCCAAACCTCTCCAGAAAATGTGTAAACATTTCAATTATAATTTCCTTATGTTTTGGATGTTAGGTTATGATTTGGTTGTTAACCTTGTACATTAGTTGTTAAGGTTATGGGTTGGTTGTTAAGGTTATCGGTTGGTTGTTAAGGTTAGCTGGTTGCTGTTAAGGTTTTGGGTTTTTGTTATCCTTATGAGTTTTTCCTCACTTTTACAGCACTATCCCGACCGAAAATTCGCGATGCGTCGCTGCGTCACTCATCCAACCATATAATGACGAGCGTATTCCTAATGACAATCCCACTGGAGACACGATCATGATGATAGAAGACATGGTTAACAACAAAACCAAGATCCCAGCTGAGTGGCACACAGCCCTAAGTCAAACTGGACAGAAATTTAACAGTGCTGATGAAGTAAGATTAGCACTTCAATACTACTCAATTGCGAAAAGGTTCGAGTATGATTTTTACCATAATGAACAAAGACGTATAAGAGTCCATTGCCGATTCAGGAAGAAGAAGGATTGCCCTTGGATGTTGTTTGCTTCCCCACTCCGAAATTCCTCAATTATGACTATAAAGAAGTTCTGCTCTACCCACATTTGCGGTCAACATGGAGCTAATGCTAGCAATTCAAGGGCATCACGAAAGTTCATTGCAAACCAAATATAATCTGTTCTGAAGGTTAGGCCAGATCTTCAGCCAATTGATATCAAGAAAGACTTATACTCAAATTACGACATCAATATTAATTACAGTAAAGCGTGGCAAAGCAAAGAGAGGGCACAACAGGACTTGTTCGGTGACGATGATGAGGCTTACGACTCACTAAGATGGTAATACTTATATTATTAAATAAGTATTTATACCTTAGCTGTCATGCCTTTGTTATCCTAACTAGTTGTCAAGGTTATGCACCGGCTGTTAAGGTTATGAGTTGATTGTTAGGGTTGTTAGTTGGTTGTTAAGGTTATGGGTTGGTTGTTAAGGTTTTGGGTTTTGTTATCCTTATGAGTTTTTCCTCACTTTTACAGCACTATCCCGACCGAAAATTCGCGATGCGTCGCTGCGTCACTCATCCAACCATATAATGACGAGCGTATTCCTAATGACAATCCCACTGGAGACACGATCATGATGATAGAAGACATGGTTAACAACAAAACCAAGATCGGTGAGTGGCACACGTTCTAAGTCAAACCGATGAAATTTAACAAAGGTCGATGAAGTAAGATTAGCACTTCAATACTACTCAATTGCGAAAAGGTTCGAGTATGATTTTTACCATAATGAACAAAGACGTATAAGAGTCCATTGCCGATTCAGGAAGAAGAAGGATTGCCCTTGGATGTTGTTTGCTTCCCCACTCCGAAATTCCTCAATTATGACTATAAAGAAGTTCTGCTCTACCCACATTTGCGGTCAACATGGAGCTAATGCTAGCAATTCAAGGGCATCACGAAAGTTCATTGCAAACCAAATATAATCTGTTCTGAAGGTTAGGCCAGATCTTCAGCCAATTGATATCAAGAAAGACTTATACTCAAATTACGACATCAATATTAATTACAGTAAAGCGTGGCAAAGCAAAGAGAGGGCACAACAGGACTTGTTCGGTGACGATGATGAGGCTTACGACTCACTAAGATGGTAATACTTATATTATTAAATAAGTATTTATACCTTAGCTGTCATGCCTTTGTTATCCTAACTAGTTGTCAAGGTTATGCACCGGCTGTTAAGGTTATGAGTTGATTGTTAGGGTTGTTAGTTGGTTGTTAAGGTTATGAGTTTGTTGTTAATATTAGGAGTTTGTTGTTAAGGTTATGTGTTTGTTGTTAAGGTTATGGGTTTGTTGCTAAGGTTATTAGTTGATTGTTAAGGTTACAGCTTCTTTACTAGGGTTCAATAATGAGGTTAAAATACAGTGAATACTTGTTATATTTATGCAGGTATGAAGCCATGGTTCAAGCAACTAATCCAGGAAGCCGTGTTGCTATTGACGCTAATGACAGCATGTTTAGGCATTTGTTCATAAGTTATAATGCTTGTATCGAAGGGTTCATTGCTGGATGTAGGCCTCTGTTGTTTTTGGATGGAACATTTCTTAAAGACTGCTACGGAGGTATATTACTTAGTGCCATAGGATATGATGGCAACCAATGAATATTTCCTCTTGCTTATTGCGTATGCGACCAGGAGAATGAGGAAAATTGGAAATGGTTCTTACAAGGAGTTTGGACCATACTATATGATAGGGAAAAGCCTTACAATCCTCCACATCAACTGGTCAAGATTTCTGATGCCGACAAGGGTATTAGGTTAGCAGTCGAGGAATTCTTTCTAAATGCATTCCATTCAAGGTGTGTTCTACATCTAGTCGAGAATTTCAAAAAAAATGAAGGAGTTGGGTCACAAAGCAAATGCCGCTCAAATATTGGGTGATTTATTACAAACCGCGGCTTATAAGTACACAATTTCTGAATGGGATGATTACATGAAAGAAATTGCAGCGATAGATCACAGGGCTTATGTTACTGCAATGAATTACTCGCTGGAGAGATGTGCAAACGCTCATTTCCTTGGTATAAGGTATGATACCATTGTTTAAACTTTAATTGTTAAGGTTAGGATTGTGTTGTTAAGGTTAGGGGTTTGTTGTTAAGGTTACTGATTTGTTGTTAAGTTTACGATTTGTTGTTAAGGTTCTGATTTGTTGTTAAGGTTCTGATTTGTTGTTAAGGTTCTGATTTGTTGTTAAGGTTAGGGGTTGGTTGTTAAGGTTACTGATTTGTTGTTAAGGTTGGGGTTGGTTGTTAAGGTTATACCTTTGTTGTTAAGTTTATGGGTTTGTTGTTAAGGTTATGGGTTTGTTGTTAAGGTTACATATTAGTTGTTAATGTTACAGTCAAACTTATGATTTTTTTCATTTGATTTACAGGTATAGCCATGTTACTTCCAATGTTGCTGAGTCCTTCAACAGTTGGATAAGAAAGGCACGAATGTTACGAATCTTACCTCTGGTGGAGACGATACGAATGCAAATCATGGAGCGTATGCATGAAAGAAGGCTTATGGCAGCAACATGGTCTGGATACTTATGTCCGGAAGCGGAGATGGTCTTGAGTGATAATATTCATCATGGAAGCTCCTTACCTATTAAACATTCAACAACATATATTGTGGAGGTTGAATCTAATAAAACTTTCCGTGTAGATTTGACGAATCGGACATGTTCATGCAGGTCTTGGGATATCACACGCATTCCTTGTAAGCACGCTTGTGCTGCAATTAATTGGATGGGACGAGATATTTATCACTATTGTGATTGGTTTATGACTGTTGAAGCATTCAGAGCATCTTATGAGCCGATCCTCTATCCTATTCCAGATTACGAGAAGCGCGTTGTACCTCCAGAAGACCGTCTGTTAAAACCTCCCATTACTAAAAAAAGACGTGGAAGACCATGTACTAGACGAATTAATAACAGGTCGCTGAACACCCGTCCTGTTAAGTGCTCCCGATGTCACACGGAAGGTCACAATCGACAAACATGCAACGAGCCTATCTAGTTGCCAAACATATGTATTATCAGCTAACGTTTTGTATTATCAGCTAACAATATGTACCCTTTTGGGAGGCCTGTTATAATGTTGTGCATTCAAATTATGTCTTTGTATTGTCAGCTAAAACTTTGTTGTTAAGGTTATGCCTTTGTGGTTAAAGTTAGGGGTTGGTTGTTAAGGTTATACCTTTGTTGTTAAGGTTGGGGGTTGGTTGTTAAGGTTATGCCTTTGTTGCTAAGGTTAGGACTTGGTTGTTAAGGTTAGGGGTTGGTTGTTAAGTTTATGGGTTTGTTGTTAAGGTTAGGGGTTTGTTGTTAAGGTTAAGGATTTGTTGTTAAGGTTAGGCCTTAGTAGTGTTATTGTTATCTGAGATGATCTTAACAACTTCTTAGTAGTGTTATTGTTATCTGAGATGATCTTAACAACTTCTTAGTAGTGTTATTGTTAAGGTTAGGGCTTTGAGATCATTAGTTATGTTCTCATCTAACAACTCCTTAATAATTATAATAATTCAGTAAGTAAATACAACAATTATATACAACATGTTTATTATAATATTTACACTAATTTAGTATTTCCAATAATTTTGTATTCTGACAATTACGTAAGTAAATACAACATTTTTGTATTTTACAATAATTTTGTATTTACAAGTAAATATTTACAATATCTGAGGCTTTTTTTGAAAAAAAAAGTAACAGTCTATGACCAAGAGCTGCTTTCAATGTCATCATCGTCAAGTGCACCGAGGTCTTTTTTCTTCTTTCTCCCTTCAATTATTAATTTAGCTGCTAGCCTCGACCGTATGACCCATGTGTTATGAGCTTGAGGTGTGAGTTCCAGGACGCTTTTACCTCGAATAATAGCTTTTATATACAAGTATACGTAGATCCCGCAGTCATACCTACACATAAAACAAATATACACCATTAAAAAATGTTAAGAAGCTCTAATCTTAACAACCAATGCCTAATCTTAACAACCAATGCCTAACCTTAACAACCATTCAATAACCTTAACAACCAATGCCTAACCTTAACAACCAATCCCTAACCTTAACAACCAATGCCTAACCCTGACAACTAATGGCTGAGCTTAACAATCATACGTGAAAAATAGTTTCAGAAAACTTACGATCCCTTTTGTATCTCGCATGGAACTGGGATTGGATTGAAAAAGCTATACAAATTATTCTCGTCGAAGCCAGATTTAATGTAGTTGAAGGCTTTAACGATTTTCATCACAGGTTCCATATGTCCAGTTCGATCTAACAAGGAGTCATAATGGCGCGCAATATTATTTTCTAGATCAAACTCCAAGAGATGCCAATGATCATTTTTGACAATGGGAACTAATAGGTTGGTAACTCCTTGATCGACGAAACTTTTGATGAAGATATCATATGCGCCCTTGTAGTCAGGTTCTCCTTTCTCCACATGTATTGTATGCTGTAATCAAGAATTAGACTGGTCAGCCACTTTTAACATGAATTGAATAGACCTACCTCTGCAAAGATATAGATACTTACTGAAAAGAAAATAGAGACCAGCCCATATTTTTGGCGACATGATTAGTTCTGAGGCATATTCTACCATTCACGTATTGTTTCAATTAGCGATTCATTAACCTAGAAGATGTCAAACAAACAAAAATAAATAATAGTAACATAAAATAAGAGTAACATAAAAGCCTCATTCAAATTAAGTATTAAGAATAAATTTTAGCTTACAGAATCATCAAGTCGACCACCACGTAAGATGTTCAGAAGCTCAAATTTATCAATAGTGGCCCGCTGAGTTTTGTACACTTTAATCACTCTGCAAAAAGAATGAAACAATTAATATACCTTAACTATAAATCCGTAATAAATCAGTAACCTTAACAACAAATCAGTAACCTTAACAACCAATGCCTAACCTTAACAGCCAAGCCATAAACTTAACAACCAAATCGTAAAGTTAACAACAAATTCGTAACCTTAACAACAAATCAGTAACCTTAACAACCAAATCGTAACCTTAACAACCAACCCGTAACTTTAACAACCAAACCGTAAACTTAACAACCAAGCCGTAAACTTAACAACCAAACCGTTAACTTAACAACCAAACCGTAACCTTGCCAACCAAGCTGTAAACCTAACAACAAGGGGATAACCTTAAAAGAAAAATAATAAAATTATAATATGAGATAAATACTTACTTGTTGCACCTACAAATACAGAAATGATTGAGAGCTTTATTCTCCTCTTCCGTCAGCAGGGTAGCAACATCTACCGATACCTTATAATTATGAAAAAATGTGGGGTGCTCATCATAAAATTTTATGATGAAACCTTCAGGAAAGGGAATGCCTTTGTTTAAGTCATCCCTGAACTTTTCTTCTTCCTCACTCATAGGAGAACTCATGACGGTTTTCCAAAGTGAGCGGGGATCACCATGTAGCCCAGTAGGAGGAGGCAATTTCGATCCCTTTTCCCCCACTTCTATTATTTCCTTTTCCCCCAAAATTGCATTTTCTTTGTCTGCCTTCTTCTTCCCCTCAGTGTAAGGGGTAATTACATATTTGGAAGGCTTCACTCTTCTTTTTGTTCTGCTTCTTTTAGGGGGTACGGGCGCCCGTGCAGCCCTCTTTCTCTTATTCATCTGAAAAATGAGAGGAACGTTGTCATCTGCCTCCTCCAAAAATAAGTCAGCTCCTGGTGGAGGATGGACTTCCTCTGGTCGAGGAGCTTCCCTCTCAGTATCAATGTCCATGGTATCAGGTGGAGGGAAACTCTCTGTTGGAGTGCCTGAGTCAAAAATAATAATAAAATAAAAGTAATTAACATTTACTTAACAACGTATCTCTAACCTTAACAACCAATCCGTAATTCACACGTACTAACCTATACAAGCTTGCTTCTCAATGTCAGTAAAAGTATCAACTAGAGGGAATTCCTTTGTTGGAGGGACTTCCCCTTGTCGAGGGCCTTCCCTCTCCGTATCAATGTCAAACAAGTCAGGTTGAGGGAATTCCCTCTCCATCTCAATGTCAGTCGTGTCTCGTGAAGTGCCTGAGTCAAAAAATTATAATTATTTAAAATTTTAACAACCAACCTTAACAATCAATACATATACTTAACAACCAATCGGTAAACTTAACAATAAATCTTTAACCTTAACAACCAATCAGTAACCTTAACAATCAATCCATATACTTAACAACCAATCTGTAAACTTAACAATAAATCTATAACCTTAACAACCAATCAGTAACCTTAACAACCAATTCATATACTTAACAACATGTACATGTTGAGAGAAAAGGGTCTAACCTGTACATGTTTACTGCTCCATTGTTGGGCTGGACATCTCTCCCGTTTGCCTCTTATTGTTATATACAGTGAGGCTTCTGCATCGGGCATTGCTGAGCTCCTCTCTTAGCCTTCTCACTTGTGCAGCCAGAGAAGCCACTTTTACAGATAGAGAAGATATCTGTAGTCGGTCGGCAGCACTCTGATCTTTGTATTTATTCTCTTGGTCGCGATGTAATTTTTTATTATGTATCGCGATCATCTTCCAATAACTCAGTTGCTGAGGCAAATCCATTTGATCAACTGCCTCGTTGTGCTGCTTGACCTCATCAATATTATGTGGCATGGTCTATGCAATAGGCAGATAGAGTATTATTTAAAATAAAAAATAATTAAAATTCAAGAAACCAAGAGACAAGATTAACAATAAATTTACTATAATGCTTACCCATCCTTCAATAGTGATATCATCTTCTAATCCCCTCTTCTTTTTGTTTTTGGGGATAGGCTGTCTTGGGCTACGTGCCCTGCCGGTGACTCTAGCAGCCGGCTCCTTATTCTTCTCTTCTCTCTCTCTCTCTCTCTCTCTCTCTCTCTCTCTCTCTCTCTCTCTCTTCTTCTTTCTTCTTCTCTTGGAGCCTCTTCTTCTCTTTCTCCTTCTCCTTCTCCTTCCCCAGCACCCCTCTACCTGATACTCTAAAAACATTCTCAAGCATTTGAACTTGGCCGTGGAACTCTGGATGCTTTATAGTAGCTTGCTTAGCTCTAGCTTTCACTGTGGCCAATCGAAGGGATCCCTCAACTTCTCCCAGTTTCACCTAATTTGTGAGGGGAGGCCGTAACATACATCCCATTACTGGCTTCTTGATGCCAGTAAGGTCATAGTACCACAACTACACATGAGAGAAATAGATGATTAACAACCACTCTATGACCTTAACAACAATTACGTAACCATAACAATAAATCCGTAACCTTGACAACCAAACCGTAACTGTTCGCGGGAAAAGTCGGTATGATTGTCATTATTTTGAATCTGTTACACCTTTATGGGTTTACAAACGAGATTCAGAAGAAAAAGATCGCCTTTTTATAAGGCTTTACCACGAACAATCAAAAAAGATTACAACTTTCTCCTTTTTGAACAAACGCGGGACCCGTTTATCGGATCCTCGCTTGCGTGGATATCTTTGCCTATGTCGGGGACTTCTTTTCCGTCCGTGGACCACCGCGTAACCCGGATCCGGTGCGAGATCTACACGATCAAGTGGGGTTATTTCACGATGGAAACAAGAGCCCAAGCAAATGAGATCGACTAAGCGAAATCAAAGCTCTTGTCGAGATCAAAACGAGGTTTAATCTCGAGGAAACGATGTAGATCTGATGTCGAAGTTGATCGCCTCCCCAAAAAGTTAGATCTGGATCTTCAAAAGCCTCGCCTTTATCGCCAAAACTCAGATCTTGATCCGGCAGAGCTTCCTCGTCTCTCTAAAATTTCGGATCTGCGCAAATGAGCCTTGCACCTCATATTTATAGCCTTCAATGCGGGTAACGGGTCAGAACTGGGCCCGAAGCCCGCCTAGCCACTTCCAAGTGGCTCGGTTTTGGCCGAGTCGCCCAAGTGTCTTGTATTCCGGTCTTTTTCACCGTCCTCCGGTGTTCCGAGCCCGATTCGATTCAGGTTTATCGGTTTTCGCTGATCCGGAGCTTCAAAGTCGGGTTTATCCCTTCGCTCGCACATGATTCGTCACTTTATTAGTCTTACACGCTTCGTCGACTCGCTTTATGCGTTGGCGTCGACTCGCTTTATGCGTTGGCGTCGCGGTGACTTGTGGTTGTATCATCGATGGTTCGCCGTTATGTCGTCGGATGGCTCGCCGATCGTCAACTCCTTATCACAAGCTGTGTTCGGGAGCTTATAGGCAATTTTTGACACCTACAGATACCCCCTCCAAAGTATTTTGGTCTCGCTCTTTTATAGAAGAAGCCGAAATACTTTGGATATGATAGGCTCCAACCTTCAGTCGGTATAACGGGACCTGAAATTGGCTTCGAATCTTGACTTCTCTAATTCTTTCGGACTATCCAGTGCTTTGTAGGATGACTGAAAGTATTACGGTGCTGCATTTATTATCTGACCGCTGTTGAAGTCTTGACCCGAGGCTGATGAATGAACTATTTACTTTAGCTCGTGTTGGTGAGTTGTCGTCGAACTGACCATCCAATTTCGTGAGGCTTAACCTTGAATTGGTAAATTCTCCGTTGCGTCGCTTGGCGTAGGCCTAACCACAGTGGGAGGAGATTGAGGGTTCGCCCTTTAATCGGTGGACTCCCCGTTGTGACGCTCATTGCAGGACTGATCACGGCGGGAGGAATTTTCTTGAGAGGTGACGCGTTGACCGGCGTCAACACAGTTTATACTCATGCGTTCACTGGAGTTTCGGGAATTAGTTTATCCTCATATACCCATTCGGAGGTGGTCGAGTTATCCTAAAGATATTTTCTAGGAACTTCTCACCAAAATAGGAAATAGTTTATACTCGTATACCTTATTGGAGTATCCCCGTGGGAGAAAATTGGGGGTTGGCGAGTTATCCTTAAGAATATAAAACTATTCTCTAGGAACTTCTCGCCGAAAATTAGGAAACAGTTTATACTCATACACCTAGTTGGAGTAGGATCGGGGTTCGCATAACTCGAACAGTATGAGAATTGACCCTTGATGGGTGACGACCTCGTGTGGGAGAGAGAAAACTGATGAGGCAAGTGGATGGGGATTCGAGTTTGGTCGAATCCTACTTTGACTCTTGGCGGCTCCTTCACCTGAGTAGTGGCCGTTGCCCATCTGAGTCAGTGTTGGAGTTTCAACTGTTCCCTGGACTCTGCCTCCCCATGCCACTGTATTTACGTCGAGGAACGGGAAAACTTTGAACGAGAAATATCCGACTGGCTCCTCGTTCACAGCAACCCACCATTTGTCAAAATTTGCATCCTACATCATCAAATTTTAATACATAATTAATAATCAAACAATTTGGATGTACATTTGGCTAATTTCTATTAGATTATGAATTGAATTCTAATTATTATTTGTTTATTATTAATGTCAAACGAAATACCAAATTCCTACAACCAATTAGATGAATAATTAACATGCTAATATTTAATTACTAATTTGGATCTTTTCCGCCCTAGTGATGGGTATATATCAAAAGCCCACTTAATGAATCGGAAAAAAGGGAGAAAATATAAGCTTCTAGCTAGGTAAAGAACGATATGAAGCTCAAAGTACGGTCAGTATTCTAATTTTTTTAATACTCATTTGAACATAAACAGAAGAGAAACAAAAAATTGTTATGGAGTTAATAAAATACCATGTATATGTCACAAGTAATCGAGAATTGTGCCTCAGGATCACCATAAACTGATAGCGGCTTAATGATAGTACCGGGAGCATATCTATTGTTCACTTGAACGAAAGTATTTTGGCCACAAGGTTCGTTAACGAAACACAAGGCTCCGTTATCCTTCTGTGTCAGTAGAAATAACCATGTGTTAATTACTTGAGTGGCAATGCAAGATCTTCAAGATGAAAGAAATTGAGATCACAAAAGAGCTTACAATTGAAGCAACAAAAATCCTGCTCTTATTATCGTTATATGTTGGGCGCAGAGTCACGCCCACACGCCGCGGAAGCGATATCACCTGAGAGAAGGTCCTGTTATATTCCCGTTTCGCGAAGGAAATAAGAATAGAAAGCAAATATCTCAACAAAGTGAGATATCCACTCTTCCTCTCAACAGTTCTAGGACTGAATCAAGGGAACCTACAAACAATAGCCAACACACCGTAAACAGTAAAGACACGAGATTTACGTGGTTCGGCAAATTTGCCTAAGTCCACGGGAGGGGTGAGGGGAGACTCTACTATGAAGAAGAACACCGACGACTTGTACAATCCACAAGCTCGTCCCAAAGATAAAGCTTTAATTTTTACCTAAAAGAAATTGACATATCTCTTGTAAAATCTCTCCAAGCTCTCTCTTTTTTTTCTCTGCTCTAGCCGCCGCCAAACCCTAGATTTCCCCCTTTTTCTCCCAAAAAACCCTAGGTTTTTAGATACATATTTATAGGGAAATAAAATAATAATAATAAACCTTCTCTCTGTTTATTTTTGTGTGTCGCGCATGGGAACAAACCGGGAGGGTTTGTTCCGTGTCGCACAGGCCACGTGGGTGGTCCCCACCCACGTGGGTTCACAATTCTCCACCTCGTACATGTTCGCGGGGAAAGTTGCTGATTTTTCCATTGCAATTAAATCTGTTATACCTTTATGGAATTACAAACAAATTCAAGAAAAAGATCGTCTTTTATTTAAGGCTTACAATGAAAGAATCAATTGACGGTGACAACTTAAACCCTAAACAAACACGAGAATCTCTATTTTCCGGGATCCTCGCTTGTGTGGGATCTTTGCCTGTGCCGGGGACTTTTTATTCATCCGTGGACCGCCGCGTGATCAGATCCAGGTGCTAGATCTACAGATCTGAGGGGCTAGTTTCACGAAGGAAATAAAGCGCCTACGGGGATCGCACTCACGAAGGAGAGGATCGCCGGAGCGGGTGAGATCTACTAAGAGAAATCACAGCGCTATCCCTGAAACTAAGACGAAGCTTAGTCTAGAGGACAGATCTGATAAACTTCACATTAATCCGCTTTGGCTTTGTGTAGATCTGGGCTGCAGCAAGCTCTTCAAGATCTGGATCTTGTCTCTTGTCTCGATCGAAGCTCGGATCTGCGCCTAAGTCTTGGTCTGCAAAACTCCAAGAATTCCGACCTACAGAGCTCTGGCCAATCTTCAAAAAAAATCCAACCTCCTTCCGAATTCCCCCACCCCTTTCTATTTATAGGGTTCAAGAGGAGGGGGGTGAAATGGCGCGGCCAAGGGACGCCACCCGACAAACCGCGGTGGCGGTGCGCAGCGCCACCCTCGGCAAAGCGAGAAGGTGGCGGGCCTTGGCGCGACACCGACCAAGGCGAAGTAGTCGCGACCTTGGCGTGCCACCTCGGCCAAGGCCGAAGCCTTGGTCGGGTTCGGTTCTTCGTTTCGCCCGCCAAACTCCGATTTCCGGGATTTTTTCCCCGCCGTTTTCCGGCGTAATTTTCCTCCGGGGATGTCGCCGTTGTGTTTGAGTCCGTATCCGATTGGCTCATTTGCGTTGACGGACTAAGTACGGTTAATTCCGTCTCGTCGGCGTTTGAGTTTAGTCAACTCGCCTTGTCGAATCTCGCTAGTCTGAAACTTCGTCATCGGGTTTATTCCACGATACGTCGTTTCGTTGACTCGTGCGCCTTGCCGACTCACTTCATGTGTTCGTCGACTTGCTTTATGCGTTTTGCGGTGTAATCACATCGTCAGCAGTTCTGGGTCTCGATGTCGGATGGGTCGTCGGTTGTCATTACCGTCACGGGTCGCTTCGAATGCGATAAGCAATTTTCAACGCCTACAGATACCCCCTCCAAAGTGTCTCAGTCTCGATTTTTGACGAGTCTAGGATACTTTGGATATGATGAGCCCTCCACCCTTCAGTCGGTGTGATAGGACTTGTGAATGACCTTGGCGTTTGATCTCTCCACTCCTTTCAGTCTTTCCAGTGCTTTGTAGGATTGAAAGTATCGCGATCTTGCATTACATGAGATCTCGACCGAAGTCGATAGATAAATTTATTCTTAAGAATAGCTTCAATATCTCGATTCCTCCAATCCTTGATTCTCCGGTGCTTTGTAGGATAGGCGTTACGATCTTTGCATTTATTGCCTGACCGTTGTCGGAATCTCGAGTTGCAGCTGATTGAGCTCACTTGTTATTGACTCGTGTTGGTGAATTGTCATTCAATTAACCACCCAACTTTTTACGAGACTTCTCCGTTTGTCGGGAATTCTTGCATCTTGACATTGATTGGCGTCGAAATATGTGGAATTTGGCCTTCAACCGGCGAGTGCGACGCGTTGACCGTTGTTGGGATATGATTATCCACAGCGGGAGGAATTTCTTCGAGACTAGACACGTTGTCCGGTGTCAATGTGATTTTCATGCCTCTTCAAATTATTCCTTTTTTTGGGATATTACAGTGGGAGGAAATTGAGGGTTGTCGAGTTATATAGAAATATTCTCCAGGAACTTCTCGACGAAAATTAGGAAATAGTTTATACTCATGTTCCTGATTGGAGTAGGATTAGGCGACGCGTTGATTGGCGTCGATATAATTTCACGCTTTATGGGCGTTCATCGAGTTATCCCTAAGTATATTTTTGTGGAAATATTCTCAGGAACTTCGACAAATTAGGAAATAGTTTATACTCGTGTTCCTAATTGGGTAGGATTAAGCGGCAGCGTTGATTGGCGTCGATATAATTTCACGCTTTATGGGCGTTCATCGAGTTATCCCTAAGTATATTTTTTGTGGAAATATTCTCCGGGAACTTCTCGACAAATTAGGAAATAGTTTATACTCGTGTTCCTAATTGGAGTAGGATTAGGCGACGCGTTGATTGGCGTCGATATAATCTCACGCTTTATGGGCGTTCATCGAGTTATCCCTAAGTATATTTTTGTGGAAATATTCTCCGGGAACTTCTCGACAAATTAGGAAACAGTTTATACTCGTGTTCCTAATTGGAGTAAGATTAGGCGACGCGTTGATTGGCGTCGATATAATTTCACGCTTTATGGGCGTTCATCGAGTTATCCCTAAGTATATTTTTGTGGAAATATTCTCTGGGAACTTCTCGACAAATTAGGAAATAGTTTATACTCGTGTTCCTAATTGGACTAGGATTAGAAATATCGAATTAAACCGAACTTGAAGCGGCCTTCGTGGGACAATAATCTTGCTGGAAACATGTTCGGCGTCCCTCAGATGTGTGGGGGAGAGAAGGAGCTAATTAACGGGCTGATTTGGCACTGTTTTAGCATCCGAATAAGGTTCTAATTAGGACTCCTTATTGGGGGCTGATTAGAGTCCTAATTAGAATTGGCTTGGGCCTCATTAGGGATTGTTATAAATACCCATCTCCTCTCTTTTGTTCTGACCTAGGCCGGCCCCCTTCTCTGAGCTTTTTCCCTCTTGTTTTCATCTTGCCTCGTGCCGTCTCGTCTCTCTCAAACTACGAGGTATATACATGAGGCTTTTACAATTTCTTTCTCTTCTTTTTTTTTTCTTCTCTCTTTCTTTTCTCCTCTCTCTTTTTTGTTTTATCTCAGTGCATGCAGGTGGTGCGCGAAACGGCGAGGCAATTAGCGAATCTGGCGTCGGCGGTAGCCCGGCGCTTCGGTCACAGCGCTGGGCGTCCGGTCAGCCGGCGCTGGCTTCGGTCTTAGCCGTCGCCTAGGCGGTCTCAGTTGAGCCGAGGCACTCGTTGGCGCCTTGGTCATGGCCGGCGAGCCACGATCTGACCAAACGGGTCTCTTTTGCTGAATTTGCTGAATTTTCAACTGCATATCTGACTTTATTTTGTCCTTTTGCGCTTTCGATGTCATCGCGGAGGTCTCGGCGCAAGGGGCGATTAGCTCCGCAGCGCGTGAAACGCGCCTCCCTCATTATTTGAGTGCGCCGACGTCACCATCCTCTCATGCATATACACATTACATCCCCGCTTCGTTCTCCTTTGTGAGGCGATTGGGAAGAGCTGAGATCCTCCCTTGTGGGGATTGACGCTTCAGAGATTGGTTCTGCTTGGTCATTACCCGTCTCAAGATCTTTAATGGGGCGATTTAAATGCATGTCCAGTATTACGTAGAGCGGGATATATTATCGCTTTGTTTATACGATGATATATATCGTTCTCTGAGTATTCGATACGGATGAAATCGTCGTACCCATTATAAGGTCGTGACTCAATCTGTGTAAGATGAATTCAACGCCTTATATTACCTTTAATAACTGAATATTTTGCAGTTGATTATCCCTCCGGAGTGTTTCCACCTTACGCGGTTGATGGACGCCATAGTGAATACTATTCCATGTATGATGATCCCGCTATTTTCATTTCACCTCGATTCGCATCTGATACATCGGCGGAGACTATTGGTATTAGCGGGGAGTTCCCGCATTCTCAGACTACTGGTCACCGATGCTCCACTTGTGAAAGACACCAGCTCTACTCAATCTTTGCGAAAGACGGATTATCTGTTCGGCGATTCTGTTAACGATCCGGATACAGCTTTTATCGAGAGTGAGCGGTGGCTGAACACGGACGAGGGAGGCCTTTATATATCCCCCGGATACCTCGTCAACTTTCCCTGACCGATTTTAGGCACCACGCTGTGACACACCATATGTCCTGGCGATTGACCGAGGAGCATGATCATATCCACTGTGGATTCATTACCCAGCGGCCAGTTCCGGGTTCCAACAGGAGTCGCATCATCGGCCTTCACCTTGGAGTTGTGGGATTAGACACACCGCCCCGTGATGAGCTTTTCATTACTGCCTCGACTTTGAAGAACCGTCTTGCGAAGTTGGGGCGAGAGATGCCGTCCTCCAGCCATAGATTTTATGGCTGGGTTCACTCGTCAGATAGGCACTGGTGGGGTCGCCTGACCAATTATGTCCTTAATCGGTGGGATGAAGAACTTCATGCTTGCGGCTGTATTGATTACGTGCCACCATGCGGCCTTCAATCGGTGCCAACCATTTCTTTGCCTTATTCGAGCTCTACAATCCGGACTTCGAATCGTTTTCACCAAACATGGTGAGTTGGGGCTGGCTTTACATGAGATGTACCGAAGTTTCAGTTTACCCATGGGGAAGATCTTTGTATCGAGTACTTTCCTCGAACCAGAGTTGATTCACCAAGGACCGCGACGCCGATCGTTACACCACTTTATGGGATCTCACCTGTCATTATCATATAGCTCTAGCCCAATCTGAACCTCATGTCAAAAAGAAATCACAAGTGAGCCTGAAGCAGTTTGCCAACTACTTGTTCAAGCACTTGGAGGATAATTCTGGCGAGAAAATATGTGAACTGTCGCCGCTCACTCCTTCGGCAATTAATGAGCTCATTGAGAGATTCGGTGCTAACTCCTACACATTCACCAGTGCCAAAGATGGTTTTTCCCCAGGGACCAAGTTTGCAACCTTCCTATGGCATGCAGTGAAGCCTATTCAACCTACAACTCTTCTAGCCGGCTATCTTGTAATCTGGCTAAAGAAATGCGTGATTCCATATCAAACTGGTGATGCCTTACCTTTGGAGGTCCTTTATCCTGCAGTTCAGCTTGCCCACAAAAAGGAACTCTCTCTTCTTCCGGTGATGGTGGCCAATATTCACCGTGGATTGCGGCATATAGCCCGGGCGTTTACTCAAGGGAAGGATGAGCCCTCATCTCGTATTCCTTCCGTCAGAGTAGAGCTTCCATACACCTATTTGATGGCTTGGCTGGTTTTTCATCGTCCTGACATGATGTCAGCACCGGGTTCCGTAGATTCGTCCACTCCTTTCTTGCGGTTGATAGAGGACTGTAAATGGAAAGGGCGTGGCTTTCTTGAGTCAAGAAAGCAGTCTTGATTTACAAAGGGTGGATCTTTTCGGATGCTTCCCGATTCTCCGGTCAATATGGTGAGTCCTTGATTGGCGAAGAGGTTTCGAGCGGCGGACTTCACTTGACATTGGTACGCTTCAATTGGCTAGTGAACATCAGGCCAGGGTACCTCACTTTCCGAGTAAAGGAAGAATGCTTCATTGAGCCTTATCTTCCTTGCCGTTTTGCTCGCCAGTTCGGTTACGATCAACTTTATGTTGGGAATCGAACCGCTGGTTCGGTTCGTGGTGGACTTGTGGATGGCCTTCGGCTTGGTTGTGGGCGTTGCGGGATGTCTGCGGCGCTAGATTGATCTACCGAGCTCCGGACCCGTGGTGAGTCGACATTCCTTTATTGCGGTTGGCTATTAGTAGCTAATGAGTCGGTCCTGTGAGGGCTATCTCAGATTTGGCGGCTGAAGCATCGTTGCGAGCCGACACTCAAACACTCCAAGATGCCGCTCAAGCTCAGAGGGAGCGCCGCCAATCTCATCGGCCAGGGCGAGGCCGAGGAGGAGTTCCACAACTTCGGCTGGGACTTTAGGAGAGGACCAGCGGAGGCTGCGGTTTATGAGAAGAACCTCGGTACTCTCTCCTTTTCCGCTCGCTTTCTCATCCTCTCTATTGGATTTCTCATTCAACTAAATTTTCGTGAAAATCGCTGAAGAAGAAGAATTCGACCTTCTCGAGGGGTTAAACAAAAGAAGTTAGCCCATAAGACTTCGCGTGAATCCTCGGTCCTTTGATATAGACTTGACCCGCGATGATCCGGTCGGTGTGGAGTAACACTTCACCGTAATGTAATCTGATTTTTTAAATTTTTGGCTTTTGAGACTGACATTTCTCCGCTTCCATGCGTGAGATTTTAGAGATTATGATTCGCTTTGATTTTCCTCATCATGATTCTAGCGGGCCTAGTTACGCTCATCTTTGAGCCAAGTTTCACTCAACAAATGTACTGAGCTATGGCGAGGAGACCGAGAATACTAATGTAGGACCTGATTCGCGAATCCGTGTACATCTAATATCGATAATTCCTCTTCTAGATGGCGAATCACGAGAATTAAGCGACTTCGGTCGTTACCCCTCTAATTGCCTCTTTGCTTTTGCTCTTTTAGAGAAATTGCGGAGACAAGTGTACAACCGAGACTAAGAGGGTTAACTCACAGAGGAAGTAAGTAGCTTTACCTATTGTTCGCCAACTCTTAGTGGCATTAGTTTTCCTAATGCCCTTTTTTAGACTTCTCAATGGAAGACTTAGGTAGGCTGGTTTATCGACAACACTTCCATGGATGACTGATCTGGCGCTTTGTCACGGGATGGCCTTGCTCTTAGTGAAGATTTACCCGGCCACAATCCCCAAGGAAGGTATGAATTTTCTCCACGGCTAATTATAGGACCAGCCCCTTGGCTAATACTACTATAATTTAAAGGGCACGAAAATTCTTTTAGATGCGATGGCGGGCACTCCTCTTCATTGCCTTCTGGAATCGGCTACCACGGCTGCTGAGATAGATGAGCACCGGAGGAGTCGGTGCCGTGGATAGTACTCCAGTGATAGGTACTCCTCTGATAGACTCGCCAGTCCCTGAAACTATGCTGAAAGAGACGGGTAAGAGTCCCTTAACTGAATATGTCTTCACTAATTTTTTGATTGAAGATTCTAAGGTCCTATTTTCTTTCGTGTAGAGCCTACATCTCGACTCCATGATTTGGCGAGGGCGCTGATGCTGGATGAAGATCCATCCCATTTTATTATCTGTTTGGAAGTACGCTCGTTCTTTTCCTTGGTGAACACGGTGATCGAAAAGGTTCTCCATGGCGGGCTTTCTCTTCATCAGTTCAGGCCACTGCTTGATCCCCGGACGGCCTTGATATGGGATATGGATTATCCTGAGTTGGCTCAGGCCATTGCTGACGACCTCACTCATCTGGAGAGAAAGCTTCAGAGACTACAAGAACTGCGGGCAGCTGGAGCTTCCTCATATGTAGCTGTTTAGACCGACGCGCGTTTATAGGCATGGCGCGATGCTCGTGTTTTTACTAGGCTCGAAGTCCAGATGCAGAGAGATCGAGTGGATCATATTGGAGCCATTGTCGCCGAAGCATCTTCTTCTCTAAGCCACCTCAACTCTTGTCTCGCAGCGAGTGAAGAGAGGATAGCGCAGCTCAGGAGGGAGCTCCAAGCAGAGGAAGAAAACATAAGCGTTTTGGAGCTGACAAGGGCCAACAAGGAAGAGGCTCTCACTATCGCGTCTAAGGAATTCGAGCTATCAAAGCAGAAGCTGGTTGATCTTGAGGAGGGAACCACAAAGACATTGAATACCGATGAGGAGTCTTTCAGGGCTGAGTTGCAGGGAGAACTCCACCAGGCTTATAGTAATGAACTGTCTCAGTTAGAACAACAGATCTTTTGTCATAGACTTGATGTTTGAATAATTGTAGCTCCATTTATCTTTCCCTTTAATTGAATAAAATTTGCTCCTTTTATTCTTTATTACGATTCTTTTACTTCGTCAGAAATAATTAACCATAATACTCATAGGATTTTTGGCAAACCCTCAGCCATCAACGGGTTTGATTTGCCTTTACCAACTACCGTTTGAATTGGGCTAGCGTGCGAATTGTCTAAATCCATTCCGCACGTGACGTTGTGCTAAAAGAATAAAACTCTCTTAGACTTAATGCTATGATGTTTAACTAGATAGACTTTGTCATCTTTTACGGGAATAGACTACCCGAACGGTTAAGAATTAACCGGTAATGCCTGTTAGGCATAGGCTTATCCCTACTTAGGCTTCGGGATAAAATACCCCAGAATCAAATTCTGGTGTCTTCTTCAATCGGAAAAAGACTAAACCGGCAACGCGTGGTAGGCGTTGGCTTTATCCCTTCTTAGGCTTCGGGATAAAATACCCCAGAATCAAACTCTGGTGTCTTCTTCAATCGGAGAAAGACTAAACCGGAAGAAGAACGATTGATGTGGGAAAGGAAGAATGTGTTCTATTTCCCGAAGGTGGAAAGAAAGGATTTTATATCCTATTTCCAGGTAAAATCAAATTTAAAACAGGAGAGGAAGAATGTATTCTATCTCTTGCTGATGGAGAGGAAGGAGGATCTTGTCTCCTATCTCCGGGTGTTGGAAAGGAATGATTTTTGTCCTGTTTCCAGTGGAAGAAATTAAAAGTGGGATCTCCACTTTGAGACTCTTGAAAGGTGAAACTAAGAGTGGGATCTCCACTCCGAGAATCTAGGACAAGAGAGGAAGAATGTATTCTATCTCTTGCTTCTGGAGAGGGAGAATGTATTCTATCTCCAGATGAATGTGATGTGTAATGTGGGAAAGGAAGAATGTATTCTATTTCCCGGAAAGAAACTAAGAGTGGGGTCTCCGCTCCGAGAATCTTGAAAAGGTTCAGATAGCTTGGACCAGAAAGATCTTTTAGTGGACCCGCCGTCAATGAATTTGATCGGTGAGAGAATTTTGGAGGAAAACAAAATAATTTAAGGTTATCCTCAAGGGACATGGGTGAAATATTCCCTAAGGAGCTTCCCATCCAAATGGGTTATCCTGAATGTACTGTTCGCGGGGAAAGTTGACTTGTTATTCATTGTCCTTGAATTCGTTTACAGCTTCTTTGGCCTACAACAAAATTCAAAAGAAATGCCTTTTATTTTAAGGCGTACAATGGAAACAAACAATTACAACTTTTTCCTTTATGAACAAACACGAGGATCTCTGTTATATCGAGATCCTCGCTTGCGTGGGTTCTTTGCCTGTGCCGGGGACTTAAATCGTCCGTGGACCACCGCGCAATTCGATCGGTAGAGACCGGGTTACGGAACTTCTGAGGCGTGAAGGGGCTCGTTTCACGAAAAGCGAAGCGCCTAAGGAGATCACACTCACGAAGGAGAGGATCGCCGGGATCACACTCACGAAGGAGAGGATCGCCGAGCGGTGAGATCTACTAGGAGAAATCAACTGCGCCCGATCGTAGCCGACCGAGTTTGCTTACCTCGCGATTTGTAGATCGGCGTCGGCGGGACTTGTGCTGCGCCGGTGCTTTCGGAACCGTCGTCGGCCTTTCGTAGATCTCGCGAGCTCTCTCGATATCGTAAAATCCAACCTTTTAAAATGAAGACCCTCGGCCTATTTATAGGCAAATAATCAAGAGGGGAATGCTTGGCCGTAGGACACCATTTGGTGTCCGGCAATCTCGGACACCTCGGGTGTCGGGTCAAACGGACACCTTTGGTGTCCGTAGCTGAACACTTCTCGGCGTCCGAGTTTTGGCCAGCCACTGTTTTGCCCAAGTGAACACGAGGTTCGACTGAATGAACACGAGGTTCGCAAAAAGTGTGAGATTCGCCAAAATGAACCGAGGTTCGCAAAAGTGTGAGATTCGCCAAAATGAACCGAGGTTCGCCAAAAGGCGAGGTTCGCCGAAGGCGAGGTTCGCCAAAAGGTTATGAAAGCGAATCCGCGAAAGGTTCATAAGTTAAGCCAAAGTCGGAAGTTAGCGAGGTTAAGCCCGGCGAGGTTAGCGCGAGAATGAACGAGGTTAAGCCAAACATGAGGAGTTAGCCGGGCGAGTTAATAAAAGCGAGTTGCCCGAGCGAGGTTATGCCAGCTGCGAGTTAGCCCGGCGAGTTAAGCCAAAGGTGAGTTAGCCGGCCAAGTTGGCCGAGTCGCCCGTTTTAAATCGTTTCCGCCGTTTTCTCGGTCTTAGGGCTTAGTTTTCTCGATGATGTCGCCGTTGTGTTTGAGTCCGTATCCGATCAACTTTGAACTCAAGCGGCTCGTTTGCATTGGCGGATTAAGCGGAGTTGATTCCGCCTCGCCGGTGTTTGAGTTTAGTCAACTTCGCCTCGTCGAACCGTCGGGTTTCTTCCGCGACGCGTCGTTTCATTGATTTGTACACCTTGGCGACCCACTTCGCGTGTTCGTGGACTCGCTTCAGCGTTTTCGCGGCGTTGGTTTGTCGAATGGATCGTTGGTTGTCAACCCACCGCCACGAACGAAGTTTCCGCACCGATAAGCAATTTTATCGCCTCGGATACCCCTCCAAAGCGTCTCGGTCGATTCTTTGGCGATGCGGGATGCTTTGGATATGATAAACCCTTCACCCTTCAATGCGGTGATAGGACTTGTGAATGACCACGGCGTTTGATCTCTCCATTCCCTTGATCTTCCCGGTGCTTTGTAGGGTTCTTTGAAGGTGTTGCTGATCTTGCATTTTTGTCGACCGTTGTGAAATCTTGACCGTAAGTCGATGAATTTCTTTTGAGATTGGCTCGATATTTAATTCCTCCAATCCTCTCGGGTTCTCGGTGCTTTGTAGGATACCCGAGGGGTGTTACGGTCTTTGCATTTATTGCTTGACCGTTGTTGGAATTTCAAGCGTAGCTAATTAAGCTCCCTTCGCGTACTTCGTGTTGGTGGTGTCGTCCAATTGACCATCGGGATTTCTCCGTTGATCGGAAATCCTTCAACTGCGGCAGCGTTAATTGGCGTCGAACTACATGGATTTTAGCCTTCACTTTCGGCGAGTGCTAGCGTTAATAGGCATCGCGATCTTGCGTGGATCGAACCGTTGATCGGTGAATCCTTGGCGGCAACTGGCGTTGGTTGGCGTCGCTCTTGTATTACTCCTTGTTGGAGCATAATTATCCTCGGTGGGAGGAATTTTTCTTGGGACTTATTCCAACTCTAAGCTGTTGACCGATGGGCCTTACGGCGGCATGAATCGGCATTGATACGGTGAGAGGAATTCTTTCAAGGTAGAGCAGCTGTCGGCGTAACATAAACCTTGTCGAGTCGTCAATTTATCCTCTTTGAGGTTCCACAGTGGGAGGAAGTTGAGGGTTATCGAGTTATCCTTAAGAATATGGTAATATTCTCGGGAACTTCGTTAAAATTAGGAACTAGTTTATACTCATAATCCTATTTGGAGTAGCATCGGTAGCGTTGATTAGTGTCAATGCAATCCGCACGATCGAAGTTATCCCTAAGAATATTTTTATGGAAATATTCTTAGAAACTCTCGACAAATTAGAAAGCGATTAATACTCGTGTTCTGATTGGAGTAGGATCGGCGTCATGGGAGAATATTTGGAAGATTGAGTCCGCCTGTGTCATTGCCGATGATTTCACCATTTGGAGGTTAAACTCCAAAGTCTACAAGATTTTGAGATAGCGGGCTCTCCTCATACATAGAGGCAGAGAGCTGCTTTGGCGACTTGGCGTGATGCTGGCGTCATTCTTGGACTCGAAGTTCAGATCGCGGCAAGACGGGTCGTCTTTTGAGGCTATTTGTCGCTGAAGCCGTCTTCCATGGGACATTTTCAATCTTGTGTGCATTTCTTTGGAGAAGCGAGAATAGTAGACTCGAGCAGGAACTTCAAGCGTGAGGAGAAGTCGATCATCTTGAAAGGCGAAGGCCAACAAGGAGGAGACTCTTGCGGTCATGTCAGAAGCTTGAATTTTCAAAGCTGGAATTAGTCGAGAGGAAACATAAAGACCCTTAATAGCGGCGAGGAGACTTCGGGGCGAGCCGGGAGAACTTCAACAAGCTTTCCTCAATAAAGTATCGAGTTAAAGCGACAAATTCTTTGTCACAAATTTGATGTTTAGAGAGCTTGTAACCAGTCTTTTATCAATAAAACATATTCCTATCCTCTTTTATACTTTAATATGCATGATTCTTTTATTTCATCAGAAATAATTAACCATAATACTTATAGGATTTTTGGCAAACCCTCAGCCGTCAATGGATTTGATTAGCCTTTTACCAACTACCGTTTGAGTTGGGCTAGCGTGTAGATTATCTAAATCCGTTCTACACACAACGTTAGCTAAAGAATGAAACTCTCTTAGACTTAATGCTCACGATGTTGAATCGCGAGCTTCATACTCTTTACGGGCAAGAGAACCCACGACGCATAGCGTGTTACAGCGTAGACTCATCCCTTCTTAGGCTTGGGATGAAATACCCCGAATCAAACTCGGTGTCTTCTTCAATGGAAAAAGACTAAGCCGGCAGCGTGTGGCGTTGGCTTTACCCTTCTTAGGCGGGATAAAATACCCGAGTCGAACTCGGTGTCTTCTTCAATCGGAGAAAGACTAAACCCGGCGGAGCGTGTTGGCGTCGGCTTTGAGGTTATTGCCAAGCCTCCAGCGGATTTGATTAGCCTTTACCAACTACCGTTTGAGTTGGGCTGGCGTCGCGGATTATCACGGATCCGCTCATGCGTGGCGTTGTGCTAAAAGAATGAGACTCTCTTAGACTTAATGCTACGATGTTGAATCGTGAAGCCGTCTTTTCACGGGCAAGAGACGCCCGGCAGCAGCATTGCAGCGTAGACTCATCCCTTCTTAGGCTTAGGGATGAAATACCCGGAATCAAACTCGATGTCTTCTTCAATGGAAAAAGACTAAGCCTTGGCGTGTGAAGCGTTGGCTTTATCCTTCTTAGGCTTGGGATAAAATACCCAGTAGTGCGGTGTCTTCTTCAATCGGAGAAAGACTAAGCCCGCAGCGTGTGAAGCGTTGGCTTTATCCTTCTTAGGCGGGATAAAATACCCCGAGTCGAACTCGGTGTCTTCTTCAATCGGAGAAAGACTAGCCCACTAGCGTGTGAAGCGTTGGCTTTAGGGTTATTGGCCAACTGACCCTCAGCGGGTTTGATAAGCGCTTTACAATTACCCGTTTGAATTGGGCTGAGTGTCGCGGATTATCTGGATCCGTTCATGCGTGATGTTGTGCTAAAAGAATGAAACTCTCTTAGGCTTAATGCTACGATGTTGAATCGTAGACTTCATACTCTTTACGGGCAAGAGAGACCGCGACAGCGGCGTGTTGCAGCGTAGACTCATCCCTTCTTAGGCTTGGGATGAAATACCCGAATCAAACTCGGTGTCTTCTTCAATCGGAAAAAGACTAAACCCGGCAGCGTGTGGCGTTGGCTTTACCCTTCTTAGGCTTGGGATAAAATACCCCGAGTCGAACTCGGTGTCTTCTTCAATCGGAGAAAGACTAAACCCGGCAGCGTGTGGCGTTGGCTTTAGGGTTATTGGCCAACCCGACCCTCAGCGGTTTGATTAGCCTTTACCAACTACCGTTTGAGTTGGGCTGGCGTCGCGGATTATCACGGATCCGCTCATGCGTGGCGTTGTGCTAAAAGAATGAGACTCTCTTAGACTTAATGCTACGATGTTGAATCGTGAAGCCGTCTTTTCACGGGCAAGAGACCACCCGACAGCGGCGTGTTGCAGCGTAGACTCATCCCTTCTTAGGCTTGGGATGAAATACCCGAATCAAACTCGATGTCTTCTTCAATGGAAAAAGACTAAACCCGGCAGCGTGTGGCGTTGGCTTTATCCTTCTTAGGCGGGATAAAATACCCCGAGTCGAACTCGGTGTCTTCTTCAATCGGAGAAAGACTAGCCCACTAGCGTGTGAAGCGTTGGCTTTAGGGTTATTGGCCAACTGACCCTCAGCGGGTTTGATAAGCCTTTTACCAATTACCGTTTGAATTGGGCTAGTGTGCGGATTATCACGGATCCGTTCATACGTGATGTTGTGCTAAAAGAATGAAACTCTCTTAGGCTTAATGCTACGATGTTGAATCGTAGACTTCATACTCTTTACGGGCAAGAGACACGCGACAGCGTGTTGCAGCGTAGACTCATCCCTTCTTAGGCTTGGGATGAAATACCCCGTAATCAACTCGTGTCTTCTTCAATCGGAAAAACTAAATGCGAGCGTGTGAGGCGTTGGCTTTATCCCTTCTTAGGCTTGGGATAAAATTCCCCAAGATGAACCTTGGTGCCTTCTTTTGTGGGAGAATGGCGAGCAAAGCGGCGTGACCGCGTAGACTCATCCCTTCTTAGGCTTCGGGATGAAATACCCCAAGAAGAATCTTGGATTAAGGAGTTTTGATTGATAGGATCAAATTGGTGAGAGAGGAGGAACTTTATGTTCTATTCCTCAGAATGAAACCAATAGCAGGGACCTGCTGTAGGAATCGAAAAGACTTCGGGTGACCTTGATCCGGACAACACAGTGCGAAACTCGGTGCATACCTTGATCGGCTACCTAGGAGAGAGATGGAACTAAGAGTGGGATCTCCACTCGAGAACGAAAAGACTTCGGGTGACCTTGATCCGGACAACACAGTGCGAAAATCCAGTAGCATACCTTCGGTCGGCTACCTAGGAGAGAGATGGAACTAAGAGTGGGATCTCCACTCGAGAACCGAAGAAACTCGTGACCTTCAAAGGACAACCTGGTTTGAAAATCCCAGCGCATACCTTCGGTCGGCTACCTAGGAGAGAGATGAAACTAAGAGTGGGATCTCCACTCCGAGAAGCCGGGTGACCTTGGTGGACAACACAGTGCGAAAATCCCAGCGCATACCTTCGGTCGGCTACCTAAGATGAGATGAAACTAAGAGTGGGATCTCCACTCAGAACGAAAAGACTTCGGGTGACCTTGATCCGGACAACACAGTGCGAAAATCCCAGCGCATACCTTCGGTCGGCTACCTAAAATGAGAGATGGAACTAAGAGTGGAATCTCCACTCCGAAGCTGAAAAGACTTCGAGGCGACCTTGATCCGGACAACACAGTGCGAAAATCCCAGCGCATACCTTCGGTCGGCTACCTAAGATGAAAGATGGAACTAAAAGTGGGATCTCCGCCGAGATCGAAAAGACTCGAGCGACCTTGATCCGGACAACACAGGCAAAAATCGGCGCATACCTTCGGTCGGCTACCTAAGATGAAAGATGGAACTAAAAGTGGGATCTCCACCCGAGAACCGAAGACTCAAAGCGACCTTCACGGACAACCTGTTCGAAAATCCCTACAAGATACCTTCACGGGCTACCTAAGATGAAAGATGGATAGAACCCTTTAAACATCACGAAAGGGATCTTATGCTTGGAGAGGAAGAATTTCATATCCTATCTCCGGTGTGAAAGGGACTTTGAGTGGACCTCTTGTTCATAGAAGGAATCAAGAGGGGACTTGGGTAATGTATCAGAAAATTTGTGGACCTACCGTCAAGGAATTTGATCGGTGGGGAATTGTGATGGAGGATAAATTTAGGGTTATCCTCAAAGAAGTGGGTTACTGCGTCCCCACGAGAAACTTCCCGTCGAAACGGGTTATCCCGAAGATACTAAGGGTAGTATTTCTTCAGGAACTTCCCATTAAAACGGGTTATCCTGAATGTACTAAGGATAATACTTTTTCAGAAACTTCCCGTTTATTGGCATTAACTGCCGGTCGCCATTTTGTGTGATAAGGCGATATGCACCGTTTGAATAGACTGTGTCTATTATAAACGGTCCTTCCCATTTGGGTTCGAATTTACCTTTCTTCTTGGAAGTGAGGATTATCGGTCGTCGAGCAGCGAGGACCAAATCTCCTTCTTTGAAACTCCGTTGTCGTACTTTCTTGTTGAAAGCTCTCGACATTCTAGCTAGGTAGAACTCAATGCATTGTTGAGCTTCGGGCGCTTCTCATCTAACATCTCAAGCTCTTGAGGCGTTTTTGATGTTATTCTTTGGTCGTCATCTCTGTTGAAAGGCGTCTGAAGTGTGAATCGGATTTCCAGCGGGAAGCGCTTCACGCA
The DNA here is from genome assembly GCA_012295165.1 of Asparagus setaceus. Classification (NCBI taxonomy): domain Eukaryota; kingdom Viridiplantae; phylum Streptophyta; class Magnoliopsida; order Asparagales; family Asparagaceae; genus Asparagus; species Asparagus setaceus. The sequence continues at coordinate 14,411,643 of CM022703.1, read as the reverse complement.
GTAAACCCGAGATGCGGGGTGGCTCCGTTGGCGTGCGTCTGCGTTATGCGATATGCGAGTGCTTCTCGAGTTTATCGTCCGGTCTAGCTTGTTGTTCTTCACAAGTTTTGACAAGATCTTGATAATCATCTTGTTAAGCGCCTCGGCTAATCCGTTCTTCTTTGGATTATAGGTTTTATTGGCGAGGCGTCTTGTATCTTGAATTTCATAAAAGCGGGATGAAGGAATTAGCGATGAATTGGGGACCATTATCATGCACGATCCGTCTTGGGACACCGGTGTCGATAAATAACATGGTGTTTGATAAATTTGGCGATGGTACTTCGCATTGACTTCTTTTAGCGGGATTGCTTGACCCACTTGGAGAATGTCGGTGTCGCTAGAATAAATCGATCGCCTTTGGTATGAGGAGGAAAAATGGGACCTACAACGTCCATTCCCCATGTCTCGAATGGCGGGATGTGAAGGATGCAAGCTCGGGGAGGCGATGCATATAATTAGCGTGAATCGACAGCGTGGCATTTCGGCGTGCTCGTGTCATTAATCATCGTGGCCAAAAGTAGCCCATTCTCGATTCGATCGTAGAGCTTGGGACGGTAGTTAGCTCCGCATTCACGCCGTGTGCTTCGAGAAGGACCTCCTCCGCCTCTGTTTGAAAGGCAGGAGTAAAAGACCATATAACATCGGGTCTACGTGGTAAAGAACACAGGAGCTCTTGGCGGGATTGACTCTCTCATTCCGTCTTGTGGCGAGAATACCATGCAAGGCGTGGCGTAATCTCGGGGCTCCAATTTGGTTTGGGTTGCATATACCTCTTTGGTAACCACCTCTTTGTCTTCTCGTACCTCATCATATATTGATCTGAAGAGTGGTGAGTCGGCCGTAACCGGTTGCTTGGTCTCGGAAGGTTGTGCTAGCGACCATGCTAGCCCGGCGCATCAGCGTAAAGCGTTTTGGGCAGCGGGATATATTCGATGAAGAACTCTTGAGCAGGCTTCGCCATTTCGATTGCTACGATGATAAGGAATGATCAGTTTCGACCGTAGTCTCCACGGATCTGTTTAACTATCAATTGCGAATCGCCGTGCGGCGAGATACTCTACCCCGGCTCTTTGGCGGGCCGGATAAGTAGTAGCGTTATATTGGCTACATTATTGGAGCGACGATTGGTGTGAATAAACACGGGGCATGACATGATTCCACAGAAACTAAGACAACCCGACTCGGTGGAAATCTTAGAACATCAGGGGCACTTGCCACGTTGGTAGCTTCGAAGCCGTCAAAATACATCGCCATATTTGTTGGTGCGATGTAGTGTTGACTTCTTGGACTTCATCGGGAAGATCATCATATAGCTCAAGCTGCGTCGTTGTCGGGTTGGCGAAAGAGATCATAAATCGCTTGTCCTTTGACCGACTTTTGTTGTTTGAAGTGCAAGTCATATTGGGACAAAAGCAAGGCCCATTTAAGCCAGCCAACTCATTGAATTTGGGTCATAAATATTGGTTGGATTTACGTTAGAGATAACATAAATCGTCATCCGGCTAAATAATCTTTGAATCGCGAACACTAATGCAAAACCTTTGCTTCACGACCATTGGGTATCGAGACTTCGGCCAACTAATGTTGGCTCGGGTAATACTTGCACATTACGTGACCGCTGTCGTCGTCTTCTTGCGATAAAGGCTCAGCGAATGGTCGATGCTTTGATGTAAATCAAGAGCGGCTTTCTGGCTGCGGTGCGACAAGAGCGGGGAGGTTTAGAGATCGACTTAATCTCTTCAAATGCCTTTTGACAAGCGTCATCCCAATAAATGACGCCCTTCTTGTTCAACAGAAAATGGTTGGCACTTCCAAATAGGTTGATATGAACCGTCGGATGTATCTGTCGCCCTTATAACCGAGTTCTCTCGATTTCGGAGGTTGCAATTCTTGAATCGCCTTTACTTTGTCGGGATCGACATGGATTCCTTTGTTGGTGGCAGCGAAGCGAACCTTTGGACATCCCAAGGAAGGATTTGGCGGGGTTCATCTTTAGTTGATGAGTCATGAGTTCGAATACCGTTCTAAGATCTTTGATGTGATCTCCTTTGTCCGCGGCTTTTCACGACCAAGTCGTCGGTAGCATTCGACCGTTTTTCGGAGATGATCTGGAAAATCTTAGTCATTGCTTCGGTATATGTGGCGTAGGCATTTTTGAGGCGAGCGGCATGGCCGTGTAGCAATATATACCGATGGAAGCGTTACGGTGTTTGGCATCATAGGGTGCATTTTGATTTGATTGTAGCAGAAACCATCCATGAATGACATTCTTTCAAATCCTGCGTATTGTCGACTATGACATCGGTGATTGGAAGTGGAAAGTCGTCTTTGACAGCGGCATTAGTCTCGTAGTGGACCACGGATCCTAATCGAACCATTCTTCTTCATGGCCAGGGACTATATTAGCCACCCAATCCGGATGTTGAATTTCCTTGATGAATCCGATTCTATGAGTTTCTTTACCGTCAGCGATTGCACAAGATCGTGAATGGCGAAACCGTCTTCTTGATTTGCTTGGCGAGTTTGACATCCATCTTGATGTTGGTGATGTGTCGCCCGCATTAGTCGAGTCTGGCATGTCCTCGTAACTCGGTGAATACATCGATATACTCACGATTAGAGGCGATCAACTCTTCCTTCTCTTAGAGGGAAGAGTATTCTGATGTTTATGAGCTTAGGATGTTCTCGTTACCCATATTAACACGGACTACCTGCGTCCTTAGTGGGGGTTCTCTTTGTTGAATCTATCCCCAGCTGCTCTTTGAGTTGATGGATCCATGGGTCTTCCCATCTTGGCATATCTTCATCATCCTCAATAGTAGCGGGATCGTAGTAGTATTGACATCAAAACCTTGAAAGCTTCTCAGAGTGGTGTGGAATCAGCCGAAGAATGGGGCGAATGTCCGTCCCCTCATCGGGTGGATTATTATCAATCGACCATGAGCATTCATCTTTGAAGAGGATTAAGTAACCCAATCCCGTCTAAATGCATAGTAGTTATCGGCTTCCCTCTTGGGACATATGCGCTTTAGGAGGGACTCGAGGACCGCCCAAAACATAGACCCTCCCCTTGTGTCAAGTTGTACCCCGTTTCTTCATGATACCCGGTGTCTACGGACTATATCTGAATGTGTGGGCGATAGGCCCATTGTCATCTTCATCTTCTTCTAAGAAATGATTAGGTTGGAGCTGCATCTCTTCTTAGTAAACCAAGTCTTTTCACTACTTGATCTTAGTGGGATGGCGAGTGTTGTCCCAAAGGAGTCGGAGCTGCTTTTGTGTAAAGCAAAATGGCCCGAATTGGTAGGTGCAACTCCGGATTGTTGTATAAACTGTCATCACATCATTCAAAGACAAAGGATACTCTAAATCGTCATTTATTGATTCGCCGGCAATTTGCCATTGCAATGTTCATCGGCGATTCTTTATCGTCAAGATTGATTACAAGGGGTACAATGTCATTTAAAATAAAACCACCACTATAACCAAGCCGGCCGTTATCGGCCTCTTCACGCTGTCAGTGCCTTGGGCGATGATTGATTTAGGACTCATTCAGTAGAGGAGAGAATCGTGAAATAATTCTCCATCCCTTAAGCGGTTGTTTGTCGTGACCACCGTCTTGACCTCATTATTAGGTGTCTACATATTTGAGACACGTGAAGAGTAGATGAGACTATAGCGTTCTTGTGTGGATCCAAGGTCGACCCAACAATAAGTTATAGGAAGTCTCGCGTCAATCACATAGCGGTGACTTGGACTTTAAGTCCCCATTTGGCACTTTATCCGGTTTTACCAAGGCGAGACCGCGGTGTTAAATCCGTAGATCACCGTGCTGTTGGCCTTGACTTCTTGGCGGGAATTCCAGATGATACATGGGCGCGAGGGCATGATGCTCCAGTGAACGGATCGACTTGGATCGGTTAACTTCACTAGAGCCATATACCGGTGAAGTATAGCGGCCTATCGTGCTTGGAATTCCTCGTCGCATATCCTCCTTTGTAAAAGTGATCGCGAAGTGTTTAGTCATAAGGTTGCATTGTTGGGCCGACTCTTGGACTTGGCCTAATCACGGGTGAAAGACCTACGAATCGTGAGGGCTTCTTGAAGGAGCTTCTCTTGTCTCTTTTGACAATGCATTGATTAAGTAAAGTGATCCTTGCGGGAATATTAGCCAATTGGGCCATAGCGTCGGCGATATGGGGTGTTGGAGCTTCGGTTTGTCTCTTCTAATCGGGTGATTGAGCAAGGCGCCCGGTTTGAACTTCTTGTGGTGCCGGCTGTGGCTTCTTTGGCGACCACTGGCATTGCGCCTTCTGGTGCGAGTGAGAGTCGTTGGCACGGTTCGATAAGCGTCTTGGCATTAGGGTCGGGGACTTCCGGGTACTTGTATTTGTACTCATGTCCACTCCTGGTGGCGTGGGCTTCAGGTTCCCCTTCGGATAACTGGAATGTTACCACCTGTTCGTCATCTCCCTCCAGAATTGCGAAAGTAGCCTGGCATGCCTTTCCCTTCCGCTTTGATTTTTTCTTCAATGAAGAAGAGGTTACCCATTGCTTATCCTCAAGCAGGTCTGGGTGGATCCACAGGACTTCGCCATTTGGGGCTGTATATGATACAAGTCCTTTCTGGCGTTGTTTGTGTGGGTCGTCATTCACCGTCTTCATTGTGACTTTGACCACTGTAGGCGTTAAAAATACTTACAAGATCCCGAAACCAACTTCGTGGCGAAGTGTGAAATGACAACCCATCCGGATGATCTGAGCGTCGCGCCGGACCTGGCCATTTGGCGAGCCTGCGTGTTCACTTGGCGGCCTCGGCTCATTCGGCGAACCTGCGTCTTACGGCGATCCTCGCTGTTGGCGAACCTGCGCTCCGGCGAACCTAAGCCTTTTGGCGAACCTGCCATGCCAATTGGCGACACCGATGTTGGCGAAGCCCGGTTCATTTTGGCGAACCTGCGCCTTTTGGCGAACCTCGGCTCATTTCGTGAACCTGCGTCTTACGGAGAACCTGCGCTGTTGGCGAACCTGCGCCCGGACGAACCTGCGCCTTTTGGCGAACCTGCATAATGGCGAGCACCATTCACTTGGCGAAGCCTCGGTTCATTTTGGCGAACCTGCGCTGTTGGCGAACCACCGGCCCGGCGAACCTGCGCCTTTTGGCGAACCTGCGCCATTTGCGAGCCTGCGTGTTCACTTGGCGAAGCCTCGGTTCATTTTGGCGAACCTGCTTTTGGCCGAACCTGCGCCTTTTGGCCGAACCTGCGCCTTTTGGCGAACCTGCGCCATTGGCGAGCCTGCGTGTTCACTTGGCGAAGCCTCGGTTCATTTTGGCGAACCTGCGTCTTACGGCGAACCTCACCATCGGCGAACCTGCGGTGTGGCGAACCTTGGTTCCTTACGGCGAACCTGCGCCATCGGCAAACCTGCATTATTCACTTGGGCAAAAGCGGTGGCCAAAACTTCGGGCCTTGAAGAAGTGTCAGGGCTTGGCGGACACCATTTAGTGTCAGGCCAGGACACCAATGTATCGGTGAAAAACCCCTCTCCTTTGAGCATTTGCCTATAAATAGGGTGGGGGTCAGTTCTAAAGGGGATTTTCGAGATGAGAGCTGTGAGATCTGAGCGTCGGCCTTACGATTCCAGAGCACCGGTGAGCACAAGTCCGTCGGTCGGATCTACAAATCAGAGGTAAGCAAATTGGATTGACTCTGGTCGTGTGATGATTTCTCCTAGTAGATCTCACCCTCGTGATCCTCTCGCCGTGAGTGTTGATCCCCAAAGCGATCCTCTCCCGTGAGTGTGATCCCTCCCGTTTCCTTAGAAGCGAGCCCTTCATATCTGTAGTTCGGGGCAGGGTCTCTACGGATCGAATTGCTTGATGGTCCACGGACGATTCAAGTCCGCACGGGCAAAGAACCCATGCGAGGATCCAGATATGAGAGATCCTCGTGTTTGTTCCTCTGAGGAAAAGTTGTAATTTTTGTTTCCATTATGCGCCTTAAAATAAAAGGCATTTCTTTTGAATTTTGTTGTAGGCCAAAGAAGGCATAGCAATTCAAGGACAATGAATAACAAGTCAACTTTCCCCGAACAAGGCTGGCGACCACGATGGGAGCCACCGGACTCCCGAATCGAGAGGTCGTGGAGTGCGCAACATGGATCCCTATCGGTGGAGGAAAGGAGTCGAGTTCGAGTTCGACCGGAGAAGTTCGAGGAACTGTCCTCACCCTCTTCGAGATCAGTTCTCCCGCCGCTCCAAGAAGGTCTTTATGGGGAGAGCGATGGGCCTCAGCGTAGAGCCCGGGCGGCGAGTCCAACCCGCTGCCCAGGTGGCGAAAAATCCCCGCCGGTGCCGAAGTTCCGACTATCGGCGAAGTTCCGACTATGCATGGCCGAGATGAGCGTAGCGATGTGCCCGCTCTCAAGCGAACGCCAAAGCGGCGACAAAGCATGGCGCCAAACATGCGAAGCCGTGCAATCCATGGATGGGGTCGCTATGAAGGCGGATCTAAGATCGAACTTATCACGAGCTCGGCCTCAAGGGATCGGCGGCCTATCCAAGCCGTCAACCAGCGAGTGGGTCCGTGTCAGCGGAACCGCTCCACGCTTCGAGGCGTATCCGGAAACACCAGCGCCTCCTTGCGCAGGCGACGAGCTTTAATACAACAAGCTCGTGAATTGAAAAGAGATGGTAAAGCGCCGGCGTACCACGGGTTTGGAGGCCCAAGTCTAACGGTGTCCCAACCCGATTGCCACGCTCTGTCACCGGCACAAAGCCCGAAGGCTATAAGCGTCTCAAGTTCAAAACAAAGCCAAGACCGAGCGCCTCAAGGTCAAAGGTGCTGCACAGAGCGATGGTGAAGCCAACTCCGTCATCACCACCAAACCAACTATCAAGGATCGCTTGGGTCCTCACGAAGGGATCGGGTCACTCCTCATACGGGGTGCACGGTTCGAAGGACGGGAGATTCCGCAACCTGGCCGGATTAAAGATCGAAGTCAGAGAGTCCCTGAAACTTCCGGCTCACATAGCGGAAGTCAAGGCGAGTTACTTCGGTAGTTTTGGCCATTCGGAAGGAGCGCTCTCGTCGATGGCAGCGGCGTTATACTCGAGATCGGCGCCAACACGGCCGATTCCTCCGGTACACATCTTTGATGAGCAATATTAGGCGAAGTGCGAGGAAATCTCGGAGGATTCCCCAAATTCATATGGTCATGCTTGTGCTCTAAGCTCATCAAGCGGTGCTCTCGAGTGCAATTGCCGAGAAACTCGAAAAAGTATCGGTCTTCGAGCTTAGCACCAACAGCGATACCTAGGTCAAAGCGATTATGAAGGATGGCATCGAAGATGAATTGCGAGGTCACTAATAATATGACCGAAAGAACCATCGTCCGCGGGCTATTCCCGGCGCATCGCAGCGGCTAACTTCGTATGCGGTCGGGACTATCCGGTCGAATCGACAAACTTTGAAAGGATACCAGCGGGAGGATGGCAGCGGGATATTAGCTCCATGTCGCCTCGATCATCTGTGTCTAGTGAAGGAGCCCCAAGCGCTTATGATCGTCTGAGATCAAGTGGCTAAAATGCTAGGCGGCGTTGGCTAAACAACGGGAAAACTTTAAGCTAGAGATGGATTTGGCCATCGCGGGCGATGAGAAATGCGACCAGCAGATCAAGCCTTGACAAAGCATCGAGGTGAATCAGTGGCGCATCGGCGTCGATCAAGATAGCGCCATTGGACCGGGAGGAAGCACAAGAGGATGATAACCCTCTGAACCACGCACCAGCCTGCATGCGTAGATCTTTGTTGCTCATGAGCGAGAAATCAAAGACCTCGAGAGCAAAATCAACTCATTGATTTCCTCGAGGTGAAGAAAGATAGGTATTCCTTGCCCATACAGGGAGTGGGAATCAATCAATACATCAAAATTTAACTTAATAAACTTTACAGTTTGGCGGAAGGGTTCCCAGGCTAGCGACGCGATTTACTTCAAATTAAGCACCTGAGTCATATCAGAAAGCGAGCCCACGATGGTTCGGTCATTCGTTGGTACCACAACGGGGGCTGCCGGTGGTACGCGTCTCAAGCGAGGGCATTCATAATTTGGGGCGGGAATCTAGTTTCCTCACCAATTTCTTCGATGATGATAGAAGTATCGATCGGGACCTTGCTCGGCGAAGCGAGAAAAGCGGAGAAACTATAGATATCTTTGTCAAGCGATTCGAGGAACAAAGGCAATGAAGCTGTCGAGGTCCGATAGCAGAGAGTTCATCCTCGAACCTGCCATAACAACTTGTCGATAGGCGTGTTAGAGCAATAGGGGCAGCACCATCTATAACATGGAATTTGAAGGTTCGTGGAAACAAGGCGAAAAGATTCCTCAAAGGAAAAAGGCGGAGAAGAGGTCGAGCCGGCGGGAGGCCCGAGCGTAACTTTGTTCCGCGTGGCAAAGGAAAAGCGAGGCCAAGGCGGCGGTTCGCGAACAAGCGTTCAACTCAACCCGATGGCGGCCCGGCCAGCAGCTGAACAGCGCCGCGAGGGCACAATCGCGTAACAGCGGGCCCACGAAGCGAAAGCACCTCGAGCCGAGATTCGAAGTCCCTATTCCTTTAGGGACGACGAGATTCGGTCTCTTCAATATCTTGTCGAAAATAACAAGATCAAGCTCCCTCAGATTAGGAATCAAGAAGCAATGAGGGCGAATGACCCAAAATGCTGCGGCGTATCCGCAGGGCAATTCATCACCCCACTAAATCTGTTTTGGCCTTAAGGATAAAATCCAAGCTTTAATTGGCGTAGGGTCATTACTATGAAGCCAGATCCGAAAAGAATTCGAACAAATCACGGTGTCCATAAGCTTTGGGTTGATGCCGTTGACATGGTTCGAACCCAACCCGGTGGTCAAAGTGCATAATGAAGGCGGTGAATGGCGACCCACACAAACAACGCCGAGAAAAGGACTTGTATCATATCTGACCCCAAATGGCGAGAATCACAATGAATCCACCGACACAGCGAGGATGAGCAATGGGTAGCCTCTTCTTCATTGAAGAAAATCAAAGCGAAGGGAAAGGCATCTTGCGTGCTACATAATTCTGAAGGAGGAGATAATGACAGTGGTAACATTCAGTATCCAGAAGGAACTGAAGCCAGCCACCGGGAGGCGGACCACAGTACAAATATAAGTACAGGAAGTCCCGACCCTAATGCCAAAGCATTTGTCGGGCCGGGGTGCGACTCCCCTCACTCACAGAAAGGCAAATAGCGTGTGGGCGCGAGAAGCCACAGAAGCGGCCACAAGAAGTTCAACTCGGCGGTCTTGGTTCAATCACCGTTAGAAGAGACAGCCGGAAGCTCAGCATACATATAAACCGGCGTTATGGCTGAATTGGCTAATATTCGTAAGGATCACTCTTCTGAGCTGTTGCGGTTGTCAAAGAGACAAGAGAAGCCCTTCAAAGCCCTCGCCCGGTTCGAGAGGTCTTCCTCACCGAATCGAGGCCAAGTCGAAGAATTCGGCCCAACAATGCAACCTACTGGCTAAACACTTCCCTGCATCACTTACAAGGAGGATATCTGAGCGAGGAATTCAAGCGATAGGCGCTATACTTCACAGGGTATATTGGCTTTAGTGAAGTTAACGGATCCAAGTCGTCGAGGGTTCCTTTGTGAAGCATCATGCCCTGCGCATGTATCATCTTGGAATCCTGCCCGATGGTAGGCGTGGCGGTACGGTGATCTGATTTAACACGGTAGTCACCGGCGCTTGGTAAAAATCGGGATAAAGTGCCAAATGGGGGACAAAGTCAAGTCACTTTATGTGATTGGCCGAGACTTCCTATAACTTATTGTTGGATTAGACCTTGGATCCCGATAGCGTTATAGTCCCATCTACTCTTCATCGATGTCTCAAATATGTAGACCACGAATAATGAAGGTCAAAGGCGGTGGTCGCGGACAAACAAGTTTAAGGGGATGGAGAATTATTTCAGCGATTCTCTCCTCTACGGTAATGAGTCGGCGGATCCTCGGCCCAAAGACACGGACAGGCGGTGAAGAAGGCGTCGGCCGGGCTTGGTTATAGTGGTGGTTTTGTTTTAAGCGACATTGTACCTTGTAATCAATCTTGGCGATGAAGAATCGTCGGATGAACATATAATGGCAAATTAGGATGAATCAATAAATGGCGATTTAGAGTATCCTTTGTCTTTGAATGATGTGATGCGAGGTTTATACAACGATCGAGTTGCACACGCCGCTTCGGTCATCGCTTTACACAAAAGCGGTTAGAGAACTCCTTTGGGGTGACTTTTCGTCATCCGAAGATCAAGTAGTGAAAAGACTTGGTTTTACGGAAAGAAATCAGTTCTAGCCGAATCATTTCTTTGAAGAAGATGAAGATGATAATGGGCCTATCCTCCACACATTGGATATAGTCGAGAACTGGGTATCATGAAGAAGTGGGGGTACGACTTGACATAAGGGAAGGTCTATGTTTTGGTGAGGTCCTCGAGTCCCTCCTAAGCGGCATATGTCCCAAGGGAAGCGGGATAACTACTGCATTTAGAAGGGATTGGGATCTGAATCCTCCTCGAGAAGATGAATGCTCATGGTGATTGATGGAGATGGACATTACGTGCGATTCTTGACTTGGGATTGACACCGGCCTTGGAGGCTTTCAAGGCTTTGATGTCGAATATGGCTTGATCGATCACACTCTTGTTGAGAGTGATGAAGATGCGCAACATGGGAAGACCCATGATCCATCAACTCAAGCGGTTTGGGGATAGGTTGAACAAAGAGACCCCCACTAAGGGCGAGTAGTCGAGGTTAATATGGGTGACAAAGAGCATCCTAAGCTCATAAACATCAGCAATACTCTTCCCTCGGAAGAAAGGAAGAGTTGATTGCCTTAATCAGAGGTATATCGATGTATTAAGCACGGAGTTACGAGGACATGCGGGACTCGACCTAATGTGCGACACGCCTCAACATCATGATGGATGTCAAACTGTCAAGCAACGGAAGAGCGGTTTCGTCCACAAATCTTGCAAGCAATGGTTGAAGCGAAGTGAAGAAACTCATAGAATCGGGATTCATCGAAGAAAATTCAACATCCAGTTGGGTGGCGAATATAGTCGGTCATGAAGAAGAATGGTTCGATTAGGATGCGTAATGGAGCTCTGAGACCTAAGCGCCCGCTTGCCGAAGGATGATTTCCCTCGCCAATCCCCGAGCGTCATAGTTGACAATACATGTGGATTAGAGAGGATGCCTTTATGGATGGCTTTTGAGGTATAATCAAATCAAGATGCACCCGATGGCGCTAAACACCGTTGAGCGCCCATCGGTATATTTTGCTACGGTCATGCCGTTCGGCTTAAGAAACGGCCGTAGCGACATACGGCCGAGCAATGGCGGAGATTTTCAAGATCATCTCGGGAAAGCGATCGAATATTCGTTGGCGATTTGGTGCGTGGCGGTGACAAGAGATCACATCAAAGATCTTAGAGCGGTATTGAACTCATGCGGACTCATCAACTAAGATGAACCCGCCAAATCCTTCCTTGGGATGTCGATGGCAAGTTCACCGGCTTAAGTCGCAGGCAAAGGAATCCCGTTGATCGACAAAGCGAAGGCAATTCAAGAGTTGCAACCTCAGAAATGCGAGAGAACTTCGAGTTACAAAGGCGATTGGCGTACATCCGGCGGTTCATATCGAACCTATAAAGGAAGTGCCAACCGTTCTCTAAGTTGAACAAGAAGAGCGTGTCATTTATTTGGGGCGGCGCTGTCGAAGCGTGAAGAGATCAAATGTATCTCGCTAAACCTCCGTTCTTGTTGCACATGATGGAAAAGCCATTCACGATTTACGTCAAGACGGATCACTTTCGTTAAGCGCTTTACCATGCGAGGGCGGCGGACGTGATCCTGAGCAGTGATGTATTACGGCGAACATTAGTGGTCTGAGTCGATACCCAATGGTGAAGCGATTGCGCTAACGTTAGTGTTAGCGATTGAAAAAATCACGACACTATTTAGTGGACGAGGCGATTTATGTTATCTCTAATGTAAATCCGGTCGAATATTTATGATTGGCCGGCCTCAATGAGTTGGCGTTTGGCAAAATGGGCTTTACTCTTGTCCCAATCTGACGCACTTCAAACAACGAAGTCGGTTAAAGGACAAGCGTTGCGATCTCTTGGTACGCCAACCGACAATGGGCCGGTGGAGCTATATGATGACACGCGGATGAAGTCCGCAGAAGTCAACACTACATCGCACCAATAAATATGGCGTACTTTGGCAGACTTCTCGAGCTACCAGCGTGGCAAGTGCCCGGATGTTCCAAGATCTCGGCGGAGTCGGAGTTGTCTTGATTTCCCAGAATCATGTCATGCCCGTGCTTATTCACTCACGAACCTTGCTCTAATAGCGTAGCCGAATACAACGCTACTTATTGGACTTAACCGCCAAGGGTGGGGTCAGTATCTCGAAGCATCTGGCGATTCACAAGCCCGATAGTCGGAGCAGATCCGCGGAGACTTCTGAAGTCAAATCGAGATCTAATTCCTCGTTGAAGAATTCTTCATCGAATATATCCAGCGCCTCCAAAGCGGCTCGCATATGCCTTGGCGTTATTTATGTCGTTAGCACAACCTTAGAGACCGAGCAATGGTGCGGTCGGGACTCATCGACTTTTGTACCAATATATGATGAGGTACAAGAAGCGAAGGGTAGTTACCAAAGAGGTATATGCAACCCAAACCAAGTTGGAGCCGAGATTGGCTTTCCTATCATCGACTACGTCTTGCACATGATACTGAGAAGGCGTAAGGGAGAGTCAATCCGTGAGCTCCAGATTCTTTTCGACGAGACCCGGATGTTATATCGTCGAATGCGATGGTCTTTACTCCGATGCCTCTCAAACAAAGAGAAGAGGTCCGCCGGGAAGCACATGAAGGTGAATGTGGCGCACATGCAGTCCCAAACTCTGATGAATCGGAGAATGGGCTACTTTTGGCCAACAATGATTAATGGCCAGCGATCGCGTATGCTCGGAGATGCCCGCGTGTCAAATTCCGCAGCGAATTATATGCATCGACCTCGAGCGGTTGCATCCTTCCGGCCACATCACGGCCATTGAGACATGGGGAATGGGCGTTGTAGGTCCCATTTTCCTCCGTCGAGTCAAAGCGTCGGTTTATTCTAGCGATCACCGACTACTTCTCCAAGTGGGCGGCAATCCCGCTAAAAGAAGTAAAAGCACCGTCGTCAAATTTATCAAACACCATGTCATCTACCGACGGTGTTCCAAGGCGGATCGTGCATGAGCGGTCCCCAATTCATCGGCAATTCCTTCATCGGGTTTTGCGAGAAATTCAAGATACAAGGCGTCGTCAGCGGCCTATAATCCGGCGGCAAATGGATTAGGCGTTCAACAAGACAATTATCAAAATTACTGTCAAAGCTTGTGAAGAATAACAAGCGGTGGGGCGATAAACTTCGGGAACTTTCACGGGCATATCGCTGCTTGATGCATGCGCATGGCGGGCGACCCGTACTCCTTGGTTTCACGGGTGAAGCGATTCTCCGTTAAAATCGGTCCGATCGCCGCATAGCCCTTTCAGCAGAGATGGCGGCCGAAGAACAACATCAAAAGCGTCTCGAAGAGCTTGAGATGTTAGATGAAAGCGCTGGAAGCTCAACAGCATTGAGTTCTACCAAGCTAGGATGTCGAGGCTTTCAACAAGAAAGTCACGACAGCGGAGTTTCAAGAAGGAGATTTGGTCCTCATTTGCTTTCGGCGAGATAATCCTCACTTCAAGAAAAGGTAAATTGAACCTAAATGGGAGGTCCGTTTATAATAGAAGCGGTCTACTCAATGGTGCATATCGCCTAATAACACAAAATGGCGGCCAGGCAATTAATGGAGATAAATGGGAAGTTCTGAAGAAATACTACCCTTAGTATCTTGGGATAACCCGTTCAGCGGGAAGTTCCTCGTGGGATGTTTCACCCACCTTTCTTGAGGATAACCCTAGATTTGTCCTCCATCATAATTTCCCTCACCGATCAAATTCCTTGGCGGTAGGTCTACAAATTTTACGGTACATCACCAAAATCTCCTCTTGATTCCTTCTATGAACAAGAGGCCCACTCAAAATCCTTTTCGTGGGAGATAGAATATAAAATTCTTCCTCTCCAGCGTAAATCCTTTCGTGATAAGCGGAAGGGTTCTTTCCATCTTTCATCTTAGGTGGCCATTGAAGGTATCTTGTAGGGATTTTCAAACCGGGTTGTCCTTTGAAGGTCACTGAGTTTCTTCGGTTCTCGGTGGAGATCCCTCTTAGTTCCACCCTTTTCCGGTGGCCCGGTGAAGGTAACCTTTGGAACTTTCATCTTAGTAGCGCCGGTGAAGGTATCTTGTAGGGATTTTCAAACCGGGTTGTCGCTGAAGGTCACTGAGTCTCTTCGGTTCTCGGAGTGGAGATCCCACTCTTAGTTCCATCTCTCTCTCTTAGGTAGCCCATTGAAGGTATCTTGGGGATTTTCAAACCGGTTGTCCGCTTTGAAGGTGCTGAGTCTTTCGGTTCTCAGTGGAGATCCACTTTTAGTTCCATCTTTCATCTTAGGTAGCGTAGAGAAGGTATCTTGTAGGGATTTTCGAACCGGGTTGTCCGGCCCGAAGGTCGCTGAGTCTTTTGGTTCTCGAGTGGAGATCCACTTTTAGTTCCATCTTTCATCTTAGGTGGCCGTGAAGGTATCTTGGCCGGGATTTTCGGACCGGGTTGTCGCTGAAGGTCACACGAGTCTCTTCGGTTCTCAGTGGAGATCCCACTCTTAGTTCCACCTCTTATCTTAGGTAGCCGGTGAAGGTATCGCCCGAGATTCGGACCGGGTTGTCCGACTAAAGGTCACTGGTCTTCGATTCTCACCGACAGAATCTGGCTGTTAGCTCATCAGGAAATAGAACACATTCTTCCTTTCCCTCAATCAATCTTACGGCGGTTGATCATTCTCGGTCAAAGGCCACCAAGATTCATCTTGGGGCATTTTATCGAAGCCTAGAAGGGATAAAGCAGCCTCCCCTGCAGCGTCGCGGTTTAGTCTTTCCCGATTGAAGAAGACACGAGTTGATTAAGGGTATTTTATCCGAAGCCTAAGAAGGGATAGAACCAGCGTCTAACTGCGTTGCGGTTTAGTCTTTCCCGATTGAAGAAGACACGAGTTGATTACGGGGCATTTTATCGAGGCACGAGAAGGGATAAAGCCAGCGCCTCACCGCAGCGTTGCGGTTTAGTCTTTCCCGATTGAAGAAGACACGAGTTGATTACGGGGTATTTTATCCGAAGCCTAAGAAGGATAAATCCAGCGTCTAACTGCGTTGCGGTTTAGTCTTTCCCGATTGAAGATGACACGGAGTCGATTAAGGGCATTTTATCGAGAAGCCTAAGAAGGGATAAAGCCAGCATACCGCGCGTTGCTTAGGGTAGTCTATTCCGTGATAAAAGGCGAAGCCTACATATTCAACATCGTAGCATTAAGTCTAGAAGAGTTTCATTCTTTTAGCACAGCGTGGTGTGTAAGACTGATTTAGAAAATCTACATGCTAGCCCAACTCAAGCGGTAGTTGGTAAAGGCTCATCAAACCCGTTGAAGAAATTTGGGGGTTGGCCAATAACCCTAAAGTCGGCCTAGCACGCGTTGCTTGGGTTTAGTCTTTTTTCGATTGAAGAAGACACGAGTTCGATTAAGGGTATTTTATCCGAAGCCTAAGAAGGGATAGAGCCAACGTCTAACACGTTGCGCGGTTTAGTCTTTCCCGATTGAAGAAGACACGGAGATGCGATTACAGGGTATTTTATCGAAACCTAAGAAGGGATGAAGTCGGCCTGCCTAACAGCGTCGGTTTGAATCTTTTCGATTGAAGAAGACACGGAGATGGGTCACGGGGTATTTCATCCGAAGCCTAAGAAGGGATGAGTCTACAGCGTAACAGCGTTGCCGGAGTGGTCTCTTGCGGTAAAGAGTCGAAGCCTCATTATTCAACATCGTAGCATTAAGTCTAAGAGAGTCTCATTCTTTTAGCACAACGTCATAATGTGAACGGATCGGAGATAATCCGCCGCTATTGACTCAAGCGGTAGTTGGTAAAGGCTTATCAAATCCGTTGGCGGTGAGGGTTTGCCAAAATCCTATAAGTATTATGGTTAATTATTTACGACGAAATAAAAGAATCATAATAAAGCATAAAGAGGGAAATATGTTTTATTGATAAAAGACTGAAGTTACACAAGTTTTCTAAGCGTCAAATTTGTGGACAAATTTCTTTTAACTCGAGATACTTTATTGAGGAAGGCTTGTTGAAGTTCCTCTTGGCTTCGACCACGAAAGTCTCCTCTTTGCTATTAAGGGTCTTCTGATTTCCTCCTCGACCCGACCGGCTTCGCTTTGAAAACTCAAGCTTCTCGGACATGGCGCAAGAGTCTCCTCCTTGTTGGCCTTGTCGGCTTCAAGATGATCGGACTCTCCCTCGCGGCAGAAGTTCTGTTAGAGCTCTACTATTATTCACGCTTCTCTAGCGGTGACACAAGATTGAAAATGTTCCACGGGAAGTGAGCCATTGGCAATGATCTCAAAGAGCGCGCCGGTCTTCTATACGAACCCGAGTCGGTAATAGCGAGCATCCGCCAGTGTCGAGGCTGACCTGCGATCTACGTCTCTATATGGGGAGCGGTGCCTCAAAGTCTTCCAGAACTTTTGAGCTTAACCTCAAATGATCGAGATCATCGGCGATGGTGGGCCAACTCTGAATAACCGCATCTCGTATCGTGGTTACCCTAGGATCAAAGGCCGAAGCGGAGAAATGTCAGTGTAGAAGTGTGTCTATCACTATGGCTAAATAAGAAAACGGCGAATTTCCACGGGATAATCGGTAGAGATGGATCATCGTCGGAACATCAAAGCTCTCACTAAGTTGTGAAGAGTCGTTGTAGACCACGCAAAAAGGAAGAAAGGGGTGAAAACTCCCAAAACCAAAAATTCAACATGAGTATCGGTTGAATGGTTCATACTTATCGAGTGGTTTCTTGCCTTAATGAAGCCGCGAAAGCGGCGGTCGGTGGCGCATCGGCGGTCTCGGTCGGTATCTCGACTGCGTCCAATGTATTGGCGGTTGCGAGGAAGTGGACTCTGGAAGAATAGACTCAATGTCACGGGGCGGGTCTCGTTATCGAGCGAGAACATTTTCAATCATAGGCGTACTAGTCAAAATCGAATAGTCCTATGATTATCGAGGAAGGGATTTATACCTTCAAAGAAATCGACCTCGATATCTAGGAATTCCTAGCTTTCGGTACGGATATCGCCGGGGAAAGAGCGTCTGCGGGGTAAATCAGCATCAAATCCTCGAAGTCCTCCATTGAAAAGTGACGGCGAAGTCTGAGATGTGAGTTGGAAACAAATTTACGTATCTTTGCAAATTGCTTGACGGGTAGAAAAATTACCGGTGTTAGATGTACACGGATTCTCGATCGAGGTCCTATGTTAGTATTTTCGGGCTCTCACAAATAGCTCAGTACTTGCCTGGCTGGACTCGGCAAAGTCGGGGAGAAAAATCAAAATTGGCGTCGCTACCAAATTCTCTGCACAAGAGAAAATTGCGAGATTCATAAAGGCGAATGATCGAAGATTTGGTCGGTCGAGACATTACCTTTATCACCGTGAGTCTTCCTTGTCGAATCAAGATAATGGTCGAGCGGGGCGAGATCGTGAACCGGTTTCTTTAGCTTAAAGGGGCTCCATTGCGGAGTTTATCCCCATCGCAGAGGCGGACCGCCTCTCTTTACAGTATTCTGAAAGATAAATCAATATCGATTCGGATATCTCAAGGATAAAGAGATTCAAGAAGAAAGTACCGGATTTTCTTCATGAGTTGCAACTTCCTCTGGTCCTCTCACGAAGTATGCATGCGAGAACTATGAATCTCCCATCGGACACAATGCGATTAGGTAGATGCTGGCGACGCTTCCTTTGTGCGGCGACCTCTGAACGACTTGAGTGTCATTTCGGGAAACCTCTTCGGCCGGTTTGTCAAGGGACTTTCACGAGCGAGCTCGCGGCCAAAGCGATGCGGTATAAATATGTCGACTCCGACTTACGTCGGTACACGGGAGGCTAAATTTAGCGTTAGTACACCAGCTATACTCCACAACCATGCCCGACACCATCGATCAAACCGCCCTGAGTCAGGAACTCCCGGTTCGGGTTCCCAGTAAAGTTGTTAGTAACCCGGCTGGCGGTAGCGAGAGGGAAATAAGGCTCAATGTAGCACTCGTTTCTCACTTTCGAAAAATAAGATAACACAGTGGGATGTTGATCGGACCAACTAAAGCGACCAACATCAAGTAAAGTCCGGTTCATCTTAGGTCTCTCCTCATCAATCAAAGACTCCCGTCTTGACCGAGCCGAGGAAAACATCTAGAGAAGGCCCAACCCTTATGAATCCGCAATTGCTTACGGACTCCTAAGAATCCAGCGCCCTTGCCACTTGCATTTCTCTAAAGTTTGAAGAAAGGGCGAGATGGATCCATAAGCTTATTTGTCATCATATCACGGTCGATGAAGAACAAACCAGCCATCAAGTAGGTGTATGGGAGTTCCACCTTGACATGAGGAATCTCACCCGGTTGTTTGTTTTCCTCGAGTAAAGGCGGTGGTTATTTGTGAAGTCCCGATGAATGTTAGCCACCATCATCGGAAGAAGAGACAACTCCTTCTTGTGAGCAAGGCTGAATGCGGGATAGAGCACCTCTAACGGCAAAGCGCCGCTAGGTCGACATGGCATCACACATTTCTTCACCGGATGGCGAGGCCGGCTAAGAGTCGTCGGCGGATGGGTTTAATTGCATGCCATAAGAAGGTCGAGAATTTGGTCCTGTTGGAAAAGCGTACTCCCGGTACTACCGGGGTATAAGACTTAGTGCCTGACTTTTCGATCAACTCATTAACCTCTGAAGGGGTAGAAGGAGCCAATTCACAAATCGCTCATCGTAATCGCCCTCCGTGATGTTCAACAAATAATTGGCTGCCCGGTGATAATTGACTTCCTTTTCTGATGGCTCTACACGTGCTAGGGCAATGTGATAATGTACGTGAGGTCCCACGAGTGTCATAGCGGTCGGCAGTATCCTTGATCGACCCAATTCTGGGCGAGAAGTATTCCTGATACAACATCCTTCCCATAGGTAAGCCCGAGTCCCGATGCATCTCGTGCAAAGCCAATCCTAGTTCACCATGCCTGGTTAAGAAGGTGTTCGAATCATGATCATAGAGCTCGGATAAAGCGAAGAAGTGGTTGGTGCTGATCGGGAGCCCATACATAGTGGCACGAATCGCGGCATATAAACCCGCGAGGGCAAGTTCCTCGCCCCATCGGCCAAGAACGTGACTAGTCAAACGAGTCCACCAGAGCTTATCTGCAGAATGAACCCAGCCGAAGAATCTATGACCAGATGCCGGCATCTCCCGTCCCAACAAGGCAAGGCGGTTCTTCAAAGTCCGACCAATGACGAAATGCTGCGTCCGCAGTGAGTCCGGCTAATATACCGAGTGCGATCCGATGCTTCGGCCACGAGTGAACCGGGAACCGGCGATGAGTGATAAACCCGCAATGAATGCTGTCACACTCCTCTGTCAGGCGCCACGACATTTTCCGTGCGACGCCCTCATGCCGTAACTCAGTCAAACAACGATGACGAGGAATCCAAGGGAGATATAAGAATCCACCATCATCCTTGTGTAGCCATTGCTCACTCTTAATGAAAGCGTATCGGGTCCTCAGCGAATTAAGCCAAACAAATAGTCACATCTTGCCCAAAGTGAGAAGAACCAGTAATCTTCTCGAGTGGCGCGTCCGTCATCAGCGACCTCAACACACGAGAACCTCCTCCAAGTACTAACTGGGTCACCTCCGCGGGCGTATCCGGTCTAAACTGGGGTGAAATAAGAATAGTAGGGTCATCAGAGGAGGATAAGTGGTCACCGGCGTCCGTCAATGCATCACGAGAGCGCACCCGAAGGGTACTCAACTAAAAGAAAAATGAAATCGAAATGAGTCAGGACCGAGCAAACATATATATAAGGCGTTGAATTCATTTCACGAAATTCGTGAGATAGAGTCACGGCCTTATAACGGGAAAATCGATGCCTAACACACTACGGATTTATCGGATAATATACCCCGTCACATAAAATGATGAAGTATTCTATCCATCGACCGTGTGCGTCATGGAATAAGCTCCCGTCGTCTGCCGAAATATAAGCGTCGATCCTCACGAAGGAGGAATCAAGGCTATCTGGCGTCGATCCTCACGAAGGAGGAATCAAAGGCGTCGCGGCGTCAATCCTCTGAAAGGAGAAATCAAGGCTATATGGGCGTCGTTCCCCGAAGAAGGAGGAATCAAGGCCGTGCAATTTATGAATCGCGGGTTGTGAATGAGGAGTTTAACATGAAAATCTCACGGCAGCGATGGTGGCCGCGTCATCGCGAGGCCGGAGTAGGCGGTCGGCTCCTGGTAGCGTGATCTTCCGATGACATCGAAGCCGCAAAAACACGACGAAAGGTCAAATCTGCTGACTAAAAAATCGGCGAATACAAGCGACAAAGAAGTCCGTTTGGTCAGTCATGGCTCATTGGCCACGACCGGGCACCAGCGGACATGTCAACAAGAACAACGGACGACCGCACCCGTCGAGGTGCCGAGTGGCGAGCAATCGATAGCGGGCTCGATCGCGACAAGCTGGCCCGGCGCCCAGGCTTCAGTCTAACCAGCGCCAGCGCCGGCCTTCTGATCCTGACCGCGCCAATGACCAAGCTTCGGTCGCGACAGCGCGGCGCTGGCGGCTAGCGCCCGCTGACCGCCAGCACGGCGCGCCGCCTCAGGTAGCCACCTTCTCCGCGCCGCCGCCGTATGCTGCCGCCACCTATTCATAGCCAGCAGGTTCTTCTCCTCTCATGCATGCATGCATACAAAAAAAGAGAAAAGAAGAGAGAGGAAGAGAAAATATACATATAAAATCCTCGCCATACCTCGTTGTTGGAGAAGATGGAGCGACCACGGCGAAGAAAACAAAAAGCGCCTGAAGAAGGGGCGGCCTGGAGTGAGGAATAGGGTTTGTGGATATTTATAACAATCCCATATGGACCCAATTCTCTTTGAATAAGGAGTCCTATTTGACAACAAATAGGAATTCTAATTGGAGCCCAATTGGATATCTAAAAGGAATCCAAAACAGCCCAATAATTTATCCATCCTCTTTCCTAAATATTTGGAAAGATTTTGGAATGCTACGGCTCAATTCTCCAAATATTCTCCCATGTGGTCTAATCCTACTCCAACTAGGATTACAGTATAAGCTGTTTCCAAATTTTCAGCGAGGAGTTCTGGAGAATAAACCCATATTCTTAAGGATAACTTCGATAACCCTTAATTTCCTCCTACCATAATATCCAAAGGAACAACTGTGAGGCATGTAAATTAGGTGTTGACACGGACAACGTGTCTAGTCCGGAGGAACTTCTCCCACTATGAATAATCATATCCCAACAAAGGCCAAAGCGTCGCACTCGCCGTCTGAAGGCCAGCACGATGGTTGAAAGCCAAATGGTCTCTTGTTTCGACAAGGAATCCTTGGAGGATATTTCCATGAAAAGATTAGTCCTCGCGCTGTGGTTAAACCAACAACACACGGATGATGGAAGAAATAGCCGATCGAGAGTTATGAAATTCCATGTATTCGACACAACCAGCGTGTAAGCCAACAAGGAGTTCGCCGACATACGGATAAGTCCAAAAGTCTGATGGTTAATCAAACAACAACCAACCGACACGAGTTACAAGCAAAACTCACCCACTAGCTTCAAATCAAGATTTTAACAAGCGGTCAGACAATAAATGCAAAGACTGGATCTTATCGTAAATCCTACAAAGAACCGGATGATCCGAAGAATCGAAAACCGAAGCTAACTTTTGGGACCCTCTGCCGTGAAGGCGGGAACCATCATGTCCAAAGTATTCCGTGCTCGCCATAAAAGAACGACCAAACACTTTGGAGGGGTATCTGTGGCGTTAAAAATACTTACAAGATCCGAAACCAACTTCGTGGCGAGTGTGAATGACAACCCATCGGATGATCGGGGCGTCGCGCTGCGGACCTCGCCATTTGGCGAGCCTCGTGTTCACTTGGCGAAGCCTCGGCTCATTTGGCGAACCTGCGTCTTCGCGAGGGCTGCGCTGTTGGCGAACCTGCGCCTTTTGGCGAACCTCGCCTTTTGGCGAACCTGCGCCATTTGGCGAGCCTCGTGTTCACTTGGCGAAGCCCGGTTCATTTTGGCGAACCTCGGCTCATTTGGCGAACCTGCGTCTTCGGCGAACCTGCGCTGTTGGCGAACCTGCGCCTTTTGGCGAACCTGCGCCTTTTGGCGAACTCGCCATTTGGCGAGCCTCGTGTTCACTTGGCGAAGCCTCGGTTCATTTTGGCGAACTCGCTTTTGGCGAACCTGCGCCTTTTGGCGAACCTGCGCCTTTTGGCGAACCTGCGCCATTTGGCGAGCCTCGTGTTCACTTGGCGAAGCCTCGGTTCATTTTGGCGAACCTCGCCTTTTGGCGAACCTGCGCCTTTTGGCGAACTCGCCATTGGCGAGCCTGCGTGTTCACTTGGCGAAGCCTCGGTTCATTTTGGCGAACCTGCGTCTTACGGCGAACCTGCGCCTTCGGCGAACCTGCGCCTTTTGGCGAACCTCGGTTCCTTACGGCGAACCTGCCATCGGCAAACCTCATATTCACTTGGGCAAAACGTGGTGGCCAAGCTTCGGGCCGCCGGAGAAGTGTCGGGCTTGGGACACCATTTGTGTCGGCCATAGTCGGACACCAAAGGTGTCCACGAGCCGGACACCAATGGTGTTCGACGGCCAAAACTCCCCTCTCCTTTGAGCATTTGCCTATAAATAGGTGAGGGTGTTGATTCTAAAGGGGGATTTTAGGAATCTGAGAGAGAGCTCATGAGATCTCTGACGTCGGCATACGATTCCAGAGCAGGTGAGCATAAGTCCCGCCGACGCCGATCTACAAATCGCGAGGTAAGCAAATTAGAATTGGACTCTGATCGGTGATGATTTCTCCTAGTAGATCTCACCCGCTCGGCGATCCTCTCCTTCGTGAGTGTGATCCCCGGCGCATCCTCTCCTTCGTGAGTGTGATCCCCGGCGCATCCTCTCCTTCGTGAGTGTGATCCCCTTAAAGCCGTTTCCTTCGTGAAGCGAGCCTTCCGTCTGTAGTTCGAACCGGGTCTCTACGGATGGAATTAGCGGTGATCCACCGGATGATTCAAGTCCCGACACGGGCAAAGAACCAGCATGGCGGGAATCCCGATATAACAGATCCTCGTGTTTGTTCATCTGAGGAAGAAGTTGTAATTTTGTTTCCATTATGCGCGTAAAATAAAAGGCATTTCTTTTGAATTTTGTTGTAGGCCAAAGAATAAGCAGAATTCAAGGACAATGAATAATAAGTCAACTTTCCTCAACAACCATCGGGTTTGGGTTCAAACCATGTCAATGGCGACCCAAAGCTTATGGACACCGTGATTTGTTCGACCTTCTTTCTTTGGACGACTTCATAGTGATGACCCCTATGTCAATTAAAGATTGGATTTTATCCTTAAAATTTTGAACGAGTTTAGTGGGGTGATGAATTGCCCTGTGTCTGTAGCGATGTTTTGGGTGGATTCGTCATATTGCTTCCTCTTGATTTTGAATCGGGAAGCTTGATCTTGTTATTTTCGACAAGATATTTGAAGAGACCGGAATCTCATCATCCCTAAAGGAATAGGACTGGAATCTTGGCTCGGGGCCTTACGTTTCTGTGACCTGGTTATCGATTATTGCACCATTCGCAGTATTTCATTTGTTCTTCTTTATTCTTTGGAGTTAAGGTTAGGAGCGTTTGGTTATAGCCGTCTTAGCCTGCTCTTTCCCTTTGCCGCTGGGACAAAGTTAAACCCGACTTCCGCGTCGGTGACCTCTCCGCCTTTCCTCTTGAGGAATCTTTCAACTTGCTTTCCACGAACCTTCAAATCCTTCCACGTTATAGATGGTGCGGTCCCCATTGCTCTAGTACGCCTATCGACAAGTTGTTATGGCAGTCGGAGGATGAACTCCTCTATATGGGATCCGGCAGTTCATTGCTTGTTCAAATGCGTTTGTGAAGATATCCACGGTTTCTCCAGATCATGCGCTACCGTCGAGCAATGTCGTGATGCGGTATTAATAAAGTCGTGAAAGAAATTGAGGAAGCTAGATTCCATGTCGTCCCGGTATGAATGCTCCCGACTTGAGGCAATTGCAATCGAGCGGCCCCGAAGGATACCAACGAATAGCCAGAACCATCGGGGCTCGTTTGGGATATTACCCCAGTGCGACTTGAAGTAAATCAAGTCTTTGCGTCGAGGGAACCCTTCCGTCAAGCGGTGTGAAGTTTATTAAATTAAACTTTGCGGGTATGGGATTGATTCCCACTCCCTAGGATATGGGCGGGGATGGTTTCTTCACCTCGGCGGAAATCAATGAGTTGAGTTTGCTCTCGAGGTCTTTGATCTTCGCTTTCTTGAGCAATAACATCTACGTCTTTGTCAGTGGCGTGGTTCGGAGGGTTATCATCCTCTTGTATTTCCTCTGGTCGAATCGGCGTCATCTTGATCAACGTTGATCTGTTGACTCGATTCACCCCGATGTTTTGTCGGGGCTGGATCTGTTGGTCATGCATTTCTCTCATCGTTTGCATGGCCAAATCCATCTCTAGCTTGAAGTTTTCCGTTGTTTAGCCACCGCTTAGGTCTAGCATTTTAGCCACTTGATGCATGCTGATCATGATCGTTTCTTGGGGCTCCTTCGCTAGATACAAGATGATCGAGGCGATTATGGAGCCAATATCCGACGATCATCCTCCGTGGGTATCCCTTTGAAGTTTGTCGTTCTGGACCCGTCCGGATAGTCAGGACGAAGCAAGTTAATCGTTGCGTCTTTGGCGGGATGGCCAGATGGTTCCTTACGGTCATGTTATTAGTGACCTCGCAATTCATCCTCTGATGTCATCCTTCTGGAGTCGCTTTGACCTAGGTCTCGCTGTTGGTGCTAAGCCTCGAAGATCGATACCCTTTTTGGAGTTTCTTGGCCAGCGCTTACACTCGAGAGCACCGCCTTGAGGAGCTTAGAGCACAAACATGACTACGGCATTTGGGAGAGCTTGAGCCTTCTTACATTACTCGATGCAGAGTAGTATAACTCATCGCACGAGTGCCGAGCAACGCATCGTGTTGGCACCATCTCTCGGTATAACGCCCTCATCGCCGACGAAACGCCTCCTTCCGAGGACGGGTCAATTCATCGAAACTTCCAAAGTGACTCCGCCTAGACTTTTCGCCGATGTGAGTGAAGTCTCGTGGACTCGGACTTTGATTTTCAATCCGATAGGAGGGATGCGAATCTTCTTGTCCTTGGAAGCCGGATCGACCTCACATGAGTGACCCGTGATTCTTCGGAGGACCCGGACGATCCTTGATAGTTGGTTTGGCGGAAGTTGGCTTCGCCGCGGTTGAATCTGAGGCATGCTGACTTTGGCGCCGTTGGACTTTGGCGGCTGAATTTACAACGCCTGCGACCCTCGGCTTTAATGCCGGAGGCCGAGGCTGGAATGTTGGCGGTTTGGCTTTTGGAGCCGTATACCGGGTTGGAGCACCGTTAGTTTTGGGCCTCAAACTGGTGGTATCTCGGCGGCTTCTTTACCATCTTCTTCGCAATTCATGAGCTTGTTGCACCAAAACTCATGCCTGCGCAAAGAGGTCTTGGCGGCGTTCTGAATCACGCTCAAGGCGTGGAGGCGGTTCGCGACCGCGGACCCACTCGTTGGTTGGCGGCTTGGATGGGCGTCGATCCCAGGCTGGAGCCTCTGCGTGAATCTGGATCTTAGATCCGCTTTCATAGCGGACCCCATCCATGGATTGCACGGCTTTGGCATGTTTTGCGCCATGCTTTGTCGCCGCTTTGGCGGGCTCGCTGGAGAGTGCGGGCACATCGTTAGCGTTCATCTCGGTGGCCGTTGTAGTCGAACCGAGGCACCCGAAGGGGATTTTTCGTTACTCCAGCGGGTTTGGACTCGGCCGTCTCCGGGGCTCGTGAGGCCCATCCGGGTTCTCCTTGCGGGAGACCTTCTTGGAGCGGGCGGGAGAACTGATCTCGAAGAGGGTGAGGACAGTACTCCTCAAACTTCTCCCGGTCGAACTCAACTCGACCTCTTCCTCTCTGGGATAGGAATCGCTTTAGCACCGGCGACCTCGATCACGGGCGGTGGCTCCCTTTGTGGTCGCCCGGCTTGTTGGGAAAGTTGACTTGTTATTCATTGTCCTTGAATTAGTTTTGGCTTCTTTGGCCTACAACAAAATTCAAAAGAAATGCCTTTTATTTTAAGGCGCATAAATGGAAACAAACAATTACAACTTTTTCCTTTATGAACAAACACGAGGATCTGTTATATCGAGATCACCAAACTGCGTGGGTTCTTTACTGTCTTAGGGACTTGAATCGTCAGGTGGACCCAGCGCAATCCGATCGAGTAGAGCCGGGTTGGAACTTCTGAACATGAAGGGGCTCGTTCCGCGAAGGAAGCGGCGCCTAAGGGGATCACACTCACGAAGGAGAGGATGCGCCGGGGATCACACTCACGAAGGAGAGGATGGGGGGCGGGTGAGATCTACTAGGAGAAATCACTGCTGTCGTAGCCAGGCCGAGTTTGCTTACCTCGCGATTTAGATCGGGCGTCGGCGGGACTTGTGCTGCGCCGGTGCTTTCCGGAACCGTCGTCGGCTGCGCCGTAGATCTCGCGAGAGCTCTCTCTCGACATCGAAAATCCAACCTTTTAAAATGAAGACCCTCGGCCTATTTATAGGCAAATAATCAAGAGGGGAATGCTTGGCCGACGGACACCATTTGGTGTCGACCAATCTCGGACACCTCGGTGTCGAGGTCAAACGGACACCTGGTGTCCGCCGCCCATTACTTCCGTCCGAAGTTTTGCCAGCCGCCGTTTTGCCCAAGTGAACACAAGGTTCATTGAATGAACACGAGGTTATAAAAGTCTGGTCATGGGAAGGCGAGGTTATGGCGAGTTCATGAAGATTCGTCAAAATGAACCGAGGTTCGCCAAACCGCGAGGTTCGCCAGAAGGCGAGGTTCGCCAGAAGGCGAGGTTCGCCAAACCGCGAGGTTCGCCAGAAGGCGAGGTTCGCCAAACCGCGAGGTTCGCCGGAAGGCGAGGTTCGCCAGAAGGCGAGGTTCGCCGTATCGAACCGAGGTTCGCCAAACCGCGAGGTTCGCCAGACTGCGAGGTTCGCCGGAAGGCGAGGTTCGCCAGAAGGCGAGGTTCGCCGCCAAGTTGGCCGAGGTGCGCCGTTTTAAATCGTTTCCGCCGTTTTCGGTCTTAGGGCTTAGTTTTCTCGATGATGATGTCGCCGTTGTGTTTGAGTCCGTATCCGATCAACTTTCGAACTCAAACGCTCATTTGCATTTGACGGATAAGCGGAGTTGATTCCGTCGCCGGGTGTTTGAGTTTAGTCAACTTCGCCTCGTCGAACCGTGCGGGTTTCTTCCGACGCGTCGTTTAGTTGATTTGTACACCTTGCGACCCACTTCCGCGTGTTCGTGGACTCGCTTCAGCGTTTTCGCGGCGTCGGTTTGTCGAATGGATCGTTGGTTGTCAACCCACCGTCACGAGTCTCGTTTGTGTACTGATAAGCAATTTTTATCGCCTACATGTACTAAGGATAGTATTTTTTCAGGAACTTCCCGTTTATTGGCATTAATTGCCGATCGCCATTTTGTGTGATAAGGCGATATGCACCATTAGAGTAGACCGTTTCTATTATAAACGGCCCCTCCCATTTAGGTTCGAATTTACCTTTCTTTTTGGAGTTGAGAGTTATCGGTCGTCGGGCAGCGAGGACCAAATCTCCTTCTTTGAAACTCCTCTGCCGTACTTTCTTATTGAAAGCTCTCGACATCCTCGCTTGGTAGAACTCAATGCATTGTTGAGCCTCCAGGCGCTTTTCATCCAACATCTCAAGTTCTGAGGCGTTTTGATCTTGTTCCTCGATCGTCATCTCGTTTGCGAGCGTCGAAGTGATGGAATCTCGATCTCCAACGGAAGAACTGCTTCACACCGTGAGCCGAGTATGGGGTGGCTCGGTTAGCGTCACGTCGATGCGTGCGATATGCCCAGAGTGCTTCTCGAGTTTATCGTCGGTCTAGCTTGTTATTCTTCACAAGCTTTGACGTAATTTTGATAATTATCTTGTTGAGCGCCTACCGCCAATCCATTTGCAACCGGATTATAGCCGCTGATGAGACGCCTTGGATCTTAAATTTCTCACAAAACCCGATGAAGGAATTGCCGATGAATTGAGGACCGTTGTCATGCGATCCGTCTTGGGACAGAGTGTCGGTAAATGACATGGTGTTTAATAAACTTGATAACTACTGGCTTTCACTTCTTTTAGCGGGATTGCCCAGGCCAGGAGGTAGTGGTGATCGCTAGAATAAACCGACGCCTTTGACCGACGGAGGAAAGATGGGACCTACAACGCCCATTCCCCATGTCTCAATGGTCGATGTAGCCGAAGGATGCAATTGCTCGAGGATGATGCATATAGTTGGCGTGAATCGACAGCGTGGCATTTCCGGTATGCAAGCTGCGTCGTTAATCATTGTTGGCCGGTAGCCCATTCTCACGATCACGATCATAGAGTTTAGGACCAGGTTGGTGCGCACCACATTCACCTTCGTGTGCTTCCCGAAGGACCTCTTCTGCCTCTCTGTTTGAAAGGCACCAAAGTAGAAGACCATCATATCCTCGACGATATAACATCCGGGTCTCTCAGATAAAGAATCTTGGAGCTCTTCGCCGGATTGATTCTCTCTCCTTCACGTCTTCTGGCAGAATACCATGCAAGACGTAGTCGATGATAGGAAAGCGCCAATCTCGGGGCTCCAATTTGGTTCGGGTCATGTATACCTCTTTGGTAACTACCCCCTTGTCTTCTTGTACCTTATCACATATTGGTACAAATAATTGATGAGTCGGACCGTAACTAGGCGCTTTCGGTCTGGGAGGTTGTGCTAGCGATATCGCTAACGCCGCCAATGCATCGTTAAGTGTTAAAAGGCGGGATATATTCGATGAAGAACTCTTCGAATGAGTCCGCCATTTCAATGGCTACCTGGTGATAGGGAACTAGATCAGGATTCCTAACTTCGTAGTCTCCACGAATCTGTTTGACTATCGATTCTGCGAGTCGGCCGATGCGGCGAGATACTCGACCCCCGCCTTGGCTAAACTAAGTCCGATAAGTAGCGTTGTATTCGCCAAATTATTGGAGCGGTTGGTGAGTGAATAGGCTCGGGCATGACATGTTTTCAGGAAACTAAGACAACTCCGACTCAGTGAGGAGATCTTAGAACATCCGGGGCACTTGCCACATTAGTAGCCCGAAGTCTGGCCAAAATACAACCGCCATATTTATTGGTGCGATGTAGTGCTGACTTCATGGACTTCATCAAGTAGTTCATCATATAGCTCGGCTCCTTCCGTTGTCGGGTTGGCAGCCAAGAGATGCATAAATCGCTTGTCCTTTGGTGACTTATGTTGTTTGAAGTGCAAGTCATATTGGGACAAGAGCAAGGCCTATTTTGCCAAACGCCAACTCATGGAGGCGGTGGGTCATAAATATTGAGACCGGGTTCACGTTGGAGATAAGATAAATTATGCGTAGGCTAAATAGTGCGCATCTTAATTAGAACACTAATGCAAGGCCTTTGCTTCTCAACCATCGTGATCAAGATTGGCACAGAGCTAATGTTGGCCGGGTACTATCTTTGTTACGTGACATGGTGGTCGTCTTCTTGAGTAAGGCACTCAATGAGTGATCCGTCGCCTTGATGTAAATCAAGAACGGTTTTCCCGACTGCGGTGCGATAAGAACAGGTGGTTTAGCAAGATACGATTTGATCTCTTCAAATACCTTTTGGCAAGCGTCGTCCCAAATAAACGACACGCCCTTCTTATTCAATTTTGAGAATGGCTGACACTTCTCAGATAGGTTTGATATGAACCATCGGATATAGGCCAATCGCCCTTGTAGCCCCCTGAGCTCTCTCAGATTTCTTGGAGGTTGTAAATCTTGAATCGCTTTCACCTTATCAGGATCGACATGGATGCCCTTATTGATGGCAGCGAGCGAGGAACTTGCCACTAGACATCCCAAGGAAGGATTTGGCAGGGTTCATCTTTAGCTGGTGGGCTCGCATGAGCTCAAACACCGTTTTGAGATCTTTGATATGATCACTCTTGTTACGGCTTTTCACCACCAAGTCGTCGACGTAGCATTCGATCGTTTTCCGAAGATGATCCTGGAAAATCATCGTCATTGCTTTCGTGATACGTTGCTTTGCATTCTTCGGACGAGCGGCATGGCGTATAGCGAGAATATGCGAGAGGTGTTAGAACGCTGTGTGTTTGGCATCATCGGGTGCATCTTGATTTGATTGTAACGGCCGTCCATAGCGACATCCTTCGAAACCGGGCGTGTTATCCACAATGACGCCGGTGATCGGAAGGAAAATTATCGCCGAGGCGAGGCGGCGTTGGATCTCGTAGTCGACCGATCCTAATTGAACCCCTTCTTCTTCATGACTGGGACGATGTTTGCCACCCAATCTGGATGTTGAATTTCCTTGATGAAACCCGATTCTATAAGTTTTTTTACTTCGTCGACAATCGCCTGCATAATCTGAGGATGAAACGTCTTTGTGGTTGTTTGACAGGTTTGACATCCACTTTGATATTGAGGCGATGTGTTGCCACATTAGGGTCGAGTCCAGGCATGTCCTCGTAGCTCCAGGCGAACACGTCGATATAGTCCCGGACCGCAAACGAGTTAATCGCTGCGATGCCCTGGGGATGGCCTGTGATGATGGTTCTTTGCTGGTCATGTTGTTAGTAACCTCTGGCAATTCATTGCTTGGTTTTGTTTTCTCTGAATTGTCTTGACCTAGGTCTCGACGCTCGTGGTGAGTCTCTAGAAGACCGACACCCTTTCTGAGCTTCGCTTGGCAATTGCACTCGAAACCTTGTCTTGATGATCTTGGAGCACATGCATGGCTCGTCGGTTTGGGGAACTCCTTCGATATTTCCTTGTACCCCGGCATGGTAGTACAACTTCGTTGGCATGAGCACGGAGCAACCCCGTCGTTGACCGATCTCGGGTATAGCGTCGTTGTCGTCGGATAGAAAATCCTTCCAGGGGACGGTATTTCATCAAGCTGTGACTCGTCTTGACTTTGCTGTTTTGGGCGTGAAGTTTCAACAGTTCTCGGACCGATTTTTAGTCCGGTTAATGGAGATACTAAAATTTTCTGTCCTTCTTGAGGTAGGTGCAACCTCCCATATTAGGAGTGACCCGTGGTTCCCTCAACGGACCCGGTTCCTTAATGGTTGGCACGCTAATCGTGGCGGGGTTGGCTTTGCCATAGGCTTGGATGTAGTCACCGAGGTAACTCGGGCCAAGCAACTTTGATTGGGCGCCGGTAGATTCGGCTTACGGCAGGCGGGGAATTAGCTTGGTAGAGTTTGGCTTGGATGACGGGTTCATCGTGGTTGAAGTGTCGACGGACTTGGGCTTCCAAACTTGGCGGCTTATCGACGGCTTCTTGGCCACCTCCTCCTTCTTCAACTTGAGGGCTTGTTGCACCAAGCCGTGCTAGCGCCGGGGTGGCGCTTCGGATCGCTCACAGGCGTAGAAGCGGTTCCGTTTGACTTCGGACCCATTAGTTGGTTGGCGGTTTGGAGGAACCGACCACAATCTCAGACTTTAGTTTCTGAGTTAATCTGGACCTGAGATCCGACTTATAGCGAACCCCGTCCGTTGATTCCATTATGCAGTGGCTGTTTCGCCCGGCCTTCGTCGCCTCTGGCTCTCTTTGAGAGAGTCGACACGCCATTGACGGAAGTAACCCCTTGCAAGGATAGGGGTTACTGAGATTTGGCGCTTTAGGTCAGGGAACCACCGTTACTGCGATCTTGGCGGCGGTGGGGTTGGATTCTCTTGCCTCGCATTCGAGGCCCGGTCTTCCTTGCTGGAGACCATCTTGGACTTGCGGGGAGTTGGACTTGGGCGAGGAGGAGAGGTAACCCTCGAACTTCGTTGGTCGAACTGTTACTGACCTCTCTGAGGGATCGGATCAGCGGTTGCGACATGGCGGCTTCTTCGTTGAAGCATGCGCTCCCCATTAATTAGCCGACTTGTTGGGAAAGTTGCTGATTTTTCCATTGCAATTGAATCGTTATACCTTTATGGAATTACAAACAAATTCAAGAAAAAGATCACCTTTTATTTAAGGCTTACAATGAAAGAATCAATTGATGGTGACAACTTAAACCCTAAACAAACACGAGAATCTCTATTTTCCGGGATCACAGCTTGTGTGGGATCTTTGCTGTCTTAGGGGACTTTTATTCATTCGTGGACGCGTGATGAGATCAGTGCTAGATCTACAGTCGAGGGGCTAGTTTCACGAAGGAAACAAAGCGCCTACGGGGATCGCACTCACGAAGGAGAGGATGGCCGGAGCGGGTGAGATCTACTAAGAGAAATCACAACGCTATCCCTGAAACTAAGACGAAGCTTAGTCTAGAGGGCAGATCTGATAAACTTCACCTTAATCCGCTTTGGCTTTGTGTAGATCACGCGACAAGCTCTTCAAGATCGGATCTTGTCTCTTGTCTCGATCGAGCTTCGGATCTGCGCCTAAGTCTTGATGCGCAAAACTCAAGAATTCCGACCTCTGAGCTCAGGCCATCTTTAAAAAATCCAACCTCCTTCGAATTCTCCCCCCCCCCCCTTTCTATTTATAGGGTTCAAGAGGAGGGTTAAATGTGACCAAGGGAGCGTCACCGTACGACAGCACCGATGGCGGCGGCCTTGGCTGCGCCCGCCGGCCAAAAGGCAGTGAGTCTTGACGCTTAGCCCGTGCCACAACTGGCCGAAGCCTTGGTGGGTTGGTTCTTCGTTTCGCCCGCCAAACTCTGATTTCCGGGATTTTTTTCCCGCCGTTTTCCGGCGTAATTTTCCTCCGGGGATGTCGCCGTTGTGTTTGAGTCCGTATCCGATGGGTTCATTTGCGTTGACGGACTAAGTACGGTTAATTTCGTCTCGTCGGCGTTTGAGTTTAGTCAACTCGCCTTGTCGAATCTCGCTGGTCTGAAACTTCGTCATCGGGTTTATTCCACGATACGTCGTTTCATTGACTCGTGCGCCTTGCCGACACACTTCATGTGTTCGTCGACTTGCTTTATGCATTTTGCGGCGTAATCCGCGTCGTCGGTAGCTCACGGGTCGTTGTCCGGATGGGTCGTCGGTTGTCACCCACGTCACGAGTCGCTTCGAGTGCTTGATAAGCAATTTTCAGCGCCTCTGATACATCATTTGATAAACCTCAAATTTTGGGCCGAACACCGAGGAAGAACGCGAACATTACTAGAGAGATCTCCATTAGCCAAACCGGGCCAATCCGGTACCATTATACCATGGTTGCCTCACGTACCCTCTACTTAGGGATCAAGCTAATCGTAGTTCCGCAATTCTCCATATAATCTCCACCTCACCCCATCACCCAGAAGATCATGCCCTCTTAGGCAGATCAACGCTGGTCGGTATGAAGCAAGTCCAAGCAATGCTTAAACTTACTACCAGGACCACCTTGGTTAACATGTGCGGGGATTCTCATTTGTGTGCACCTTCATGAGAGAAACATCACCTTCCTCTATGACATCTGCCGCGAAATAAAACGACATCGATATGCTTGATGCGAGCATGATAAACTTGATTCTTCGCCAAGTGAATTGCACTCTGACTATCGCACCACAAGTTCACGTTCTCCTGCTCAATCCCCAAATCATCTAGAAGACCCCACAACCACAATGCTTCATTCACTCCCTCTGCCATGGCCATGTACTCAGCCTCTGTAGTAGAAAGTGCCACTATAGCCTGTAACATCGATCGCCAACTAACCGGAGCCCCATGTATCCTGAATACATAACCAGTAGTTGATCGTCGTCTATCTAGATTGCCCACATAATCAGAGTCCACAAACCCATCAATCTGACATGTTTCTCCACCAAAACACAGACCCATATCAACGGTACCCTTTAAGTACCTCAAGACCCACTTCCTTTGCTTCCCGTCGCCTTTCGGATTCGCCATGAATCTCGACCACCCGACCTCACGTGAAATATCACGGCGTGTACACACCATTGCGTACATTAAGGCGCCATTTGTACTAGCATAGGAAACCGCGCTCCATGCGTCTTTTCTTCATTTGTAGTGGGAGATTATTTACCGTAAAGCCTAAAGTGTGGAGCCAATGGAGTCACCACCGACTTAGCACTTTGCATCCCGAACCTCGCGATCACCGCTCTATGTAGCCCTTGACTCAGAACAATGCGCCGGTTAAACGCTCTCTTCTAATCTCCATACCCGGTATTTTCCTAGCGGCCCATGTCCTTCATCTCGAACTCTCCATGAAGCTCCAATGTAAGCGCAACAATCATGGTAAACGGAAAAATCCATGCCGGCATGAAGGGAGTCGGCTTGTACTCTTAGGAGATTGCTTCAATCCATATAGTGATTTCTTTAAGCGACACACATGATGCTCATTGTCCTCAACCTTGTAGCCCTCGGGTTGATGCATGTAGATCTCTTCATCAAGTCTCCGTGCAAGAAGGCGTTTTAACATCGAGTTATTCCGGCTCAAGATCACCATGAGCAACAATACTCAATAGCACCGAATAGAAGTGTGTTTCTGGAGAAAAAGATCTCATTGTAATCCACACCCTCTTTACGTACAAAGCCCTTAGCCACTAGCCTCGCCTTGTACCTTGTACCGAAGCTCAAAGATCTTCCTTTTTTATACACCCACTTACAACCAATAGCTTTTCTTCCCTCGGACGTGAGGACCTCCTATGTTTGGTTCTTCCAAAGAGATTCCATCTCTTCCTCCATCGCACCAACCAACTCTCACTATCATCAGAATTGCTTCCTTGAAGGAGACCGCTCGTCCTCCTCACAGAGTCGTATTCAACCAAATTAACACGCCCATAGTGCTTGAGGGTTGATCAGCCCCGGCTTCTATACACCTTGTATGCTCATCTTGGCCTAGTGGAAGCCAAACTATCCTCGGTACGCTATTATTGTGGTGCACTGTATTCTCTGCTGAACCTCCTCCCCGCCAAGCTCATCATCTACCTGACTTCCCACTTGAATACGACTAGAACCTGGTTGGTCTTTAGGTTCTATTTCAATAACCTGAGACTTAGAAATCTCAATAGTCCTAACAACATCATCCTTAGGCGCCCTAACAATCATGGATTTCTCATCAAAGGTAGCATCCTTGCTGATCACGAACTTCGAATCTTCCGTACACCAAAGTCGATAGCCTTTTACGCCCTTCGCATATCCTAAGAATATTGCCTTCTTGGCCCTCGCGTTAAGCTTTCCCTCATTGACGTGATAGAAGGCGGTACATTCAAAAATTCTGAGCCTATCATAATCTGCATGCTTCCCTGACCATACCCTATAGGGTGTATCACCATCCAATGTCGAATGTGGTGAACGGTTCACAATGTAACAAGCTGTAGCCACCGCCGCTTCCACCATTAGTTGCTCAATCCAGTATGATCGCATACTCATTGCTTTCTCCGCAATGTTGGTTCGATCTCTCTGCGACCCCATTACGCTCGGTGTTGACACGGTGTCGATGTCGAATAATTCCCCCCTGATCACAAAACTCCTTGAAAGCACCATCTGTATACTATGTACCGTTATCAGATCTCAGTGTTTTTAATTTCTTTCCCGTCCTGTTCTCAACCATTTCTTTCCACTTCTTGAATGTCTCGAACACCTCATTCTTATGCTTCAGAAAGTAAATCCAAGCATACCTCGAATAGTCATCTATGAACGAGACAAAATATCTGGAACCACCCTTAGAAGTTGTCTGAGCCGGACCCCAAACATCTGTGTGCACATAATCTAGTATCCCTCTGCTCTTAGATTTGCTTCTCAGAAACTGGACCCTGTGTGCCTTTCCATACACACAATCCTTGTAAAAATCCATGCTAGGTTTCTTCATATTCTTCAGCAAACCCTCTTTACCAAGCAAAACTAGACCCTTCTCTGACATGTGCCCAAGCCGCCTATGCATAACCGTATGTGCTCACATGGGTCTCCACCACTTCCTTCAGTTCCAACCGCTGCATCTCCCGTCACCGTCGTACCTGAGAGAGTATATAAATTACCGTGACGAACACCCTTCATCACTACAAGGGAACCCCGAATAACCTTCTTTACTCTGTTCTCCGTAACAATTCTACAACCGCCGGAGTCCAATGCACTGACTGAGATAAGATTCTTCCGCAAGTCGGGAACATGCCTCACATCCGTCAAGGTTCGGACCACTCCATCATGCATCTTGATCTTGATATTATCTAGCCCCACTGTTTTATAAGCATGGTTGTTTCCCATCAATACGGTTCCACCATCAATGTCTCTGTAGGTAGTAAACCACTTTCTATTTGGACACATGTGGTAAGAGCAACCAGAATCAAGTATCCACTTCCCGGAGATATCCTCGCCATCCGTGACGACATAGCACTCCTTATCGCTCCCTTTCTCTGAAACGTAACTCGCCTCTTCCTTACCCTCTCTTCTCTCAGTCTTGTTATTGTTCTTCTTTCCACCTACTCTCTTATTTGGATAGTCGACCTTGAAATGCCCAACTTCACCGCATTCGAAACACGATTTTCCCGCAAGAGGTCTCGATTTAGATCTAGACTTTCCTCCCTTGCCTTTTTCTCGCTCACTGCTCCTTCCTCTAGCAAACAATCCCTGCCCTTGATCTTTGTTGCCACCAGTAGTCATGTCACTGGTTGCAATCTTTCGAAGATCATCTGCTAGAAACGCCGTTCTAGTCTCATCCATCGTCAAATCGTCTCCTACAAGCATCGATTATTTGCACGGGTTCTCATAAAATTGGCGAGGCAGTAGTAAAGCTGATCCTCATCTTCAACTTTCCGTCTATGTCTTTTAAGTCCGATATGATCCTATCAAACTTATTGATGTATTCCCGGATAGATGAGCCCTCCTCCATCTTGCAAGTATACAATTTAGATTTTAAATAGATCTAGTTCGTTAGACTCTTTGTTATGAAGGTACTTTCTAACTTCAACCACACCAAGCAAATGTTTCCTCTCCATCGATACATCTTTCAAGACATTCCCGATTGACTCCTCCCAATCCTCATCAGACATATCCTTGTGCTTCTTCTCTTTTCCAGCCAAAATCTTGTGTAATTTTTACGAAATCAATGAGTTTTTCATCTGCTTCCTCCAATAGGAAAAATCATTCTTCCCATTAAACTTTTCAATCTCGTATTTTCCCACTTTGACCGATTCTTGGTAGGCGTCATTCTCCGTTTGTATTAATAAATTCGCTTCTCTCAGAAATTACCGAGCACCACCTCAAACCAGAAGCTACACCACTTCCAATCTGAATAATAGCTCTGATACCAATTATTGGTAGAGTCAGCCCTACGCCTGAGCGATATCACTGAGAAGGCCATGTTATATTCCCGTTTGTGGAAACAAGAATAGAAAGTAAATATCTCAACAAAGTGAGATATCCACTCTTCTCTCAGTTCTAGAATTTGAATCAAGGAACCTACAAACAATAGCCAACACAAGTGCAGTAAAGAACCACGAGATTTCGTGGTTGGTAAACTTGCATCACGATCCACGGGAGGGGTGAGGAAGATTCTACTATGAAAGAAGAACACCGACGACTTGTACAATCCACAAGCTCGTCCCAAAGATAAAACTTTGATTTTTACCCAAAAAAATTTGACCTCTCTCATGTAAAATCTCTCCAAGCTCTCTTTTTTTCTCTACTCTAGCCGCCGCCAAACCCTAGATTTCCCCCTTTTCTCTCAAAAAACCCTAGGCTTTTAGATACATATTTATAGGGAAATAAAATAATAAAAAAACCTTCACTCTGTTTTTTTTTTTGTGTGTCGCGCAGGGGAACGAACCGGGAGGGTTTGTTCCGTGTCGCGCAGGCCACGTGGGTGGTCCCCACCCACGTGGGTTCACATTATAAAATGATGGTATCACCTGTAAGCAACAATTACATGAATGTTTAGGTATTATGGGTCAAAAGAACTTATAATTTCAAGAGTGTTCGTCTGTTACTAATACACTTGGATCAATACAATGTGAAAGTCTGCGTGTTTTCATTGATCAATATACCTTCTGCCTTTTTTTTAGAATGAGTGTACATTTACAATGCGTTTACCTTACGCTTTTTTTGTTGTCGAATTGTAGTTTTCCCTTGGAAAAAAAAGTAAAACTTGAAGTTAATTGCAAATTAGCCCCCTGTTGTATCATTGTTTTGCACTTGCTACTTCTATTGTTTCATTGTTGCAAATAGACCCCTGCATGTTTTTTTCGCTCTTTTATCATTGGTGAAATTTTGGTAGATATTACCTGAGTAAAATAAGTGAGCTAACTGAGGGAGAGGGGGTTGGGTTTTTTTTCGGTGGGGGCGGGGGGTGGGGGGGAGGGCGTCTATATGCACCAATGGAACTACATGGTTAATTACTAAGTTGAAACCAGCAAAGCTAAGAGGGTTTACATACAAATATTAACATCCTAAATTTTATAAGAATAATTGGAAGGACTTACACCCCATCCAACCAAAATAGCAGGCTTCAATTAGGTTTCCACGGTGCCCTGATTTAGACCGACAGCAACAAAGTTGAGGCTGTGTCCATTGGGTTCTACATGTGCACTCCATACAAGCATTTTACCACCAACTCGATGAAATGGCTCACCGTAAGCATAAGCTGCAGCCCACTGTATATATATCCCAATGGAAATCATGAATAAGTTAGAGATCAAATTTTTATTATTAAAATTATATCAAAATAATTAAATAAAGTTGATGACTTAAAATATAGAGTAGTATATAGCATCCATTTACATCTTCATGAGGATTCCCAGCATTTCCGACAGAGAAACTTTTGTTCGGTGCGACATCCTCTTTAAATCTTGTGATGATGGGGATTGTTCTATTTGGGCAATTTTCACTTCTTCCCCTTGCTTGTCGAATGGGAGAATTTGCAAAATTTGCATCGCTTGAATGCTGTGCTGGCATCATCTGGATCATAATGAATATAAATCATTTTATTTAAGTGTCACTCTAGAGAAGAGAACGTTGAAATAAAAAATAAAGGAAAGAGGGAGAAAATGCCTGAATCATGTGATTTTTTAATAAAGGATTCTCAAGAGCCGGTTGCTTGTATATATCAATACATTCAATAATATCACCATCTTCTCTCTGCAGAAAGATTGCAATAATATTATTTAAGAATCACTGCAATAGAAGTTGTAAATTATGATATATTTTTATCTTGACACGATATATTTTTATGTCGCATAAATAGAGCGCGACACATACCTGGGTAGAGCATGTTTGGAGAACGTCCATTTACACATGTGAGAATGTGTCGCAAAATTTGTGATATATACTTACGTCATGAAATTTCACTAGTAGAAAAACACGCATCCTTGACGGGCTTTCCCGTCAAGGTTGCCCACAAACCCGTCAGCAATGATCATCCTTGACGGGATTCCGTCAAGGATAGGCCGTCGATAATAGTCCGTCGGAAAAACATTCGGACGAACGCCGTCGATAATGGTCATTCGGCGGTTACGTTGGCGGCATACCGCCGTGATGATGTTTACATCAGCGGCGGTATTCCCGATGATGTGGTAAACATCGTGGCGGGAATCGTCGGCGATGTGTATGTTGGCGGTAGAACCGTCGGCGATGTTTACACTTATGTGGCTACCGTCGAGATGTTCTTCACCGACGGCTTGCCGTCGGTGAAGTGTAAACATCGGCCGGCGGTGCTACGCCGGCGATACACATCGGTGAAGTCCGAATGGCCGATGTTTACCGGCAGACTAAAAAATACGATTATTTCATTCAATTCCAATACATACAAACTAAATTCCTGCATATATTACGCTAACAACAATCCTGCACATTCAAAAGCGACATATGAAATATATCAATCCAAATTTCACAAACATCTCGGTGCGCGTTCCTGCATATATTAGGTGCGTTCCGCAAAAATTTCACAAAATTAGTGCACAATCCATAACAAACTTATATGCAATCACAATTTTGTTTTGCATTCCATAACAAATTATAAATTTCCACAATCCAAATTTCATTAACAATACAAATAATATGATACGTTTTATATATTTCCACAACAAGCCACACAAAAATTTCCACAACAAGCCACACAAAAATTTCCACAACAAATCACAAAAATAAAACGAAAAGCTCTATATCCACATATATCATACGCACATACATGCCAACTCAAACAAGCTAATGTCCATATATATAATACTCACATGCATACCCACATATATCTCACAATTCCAACAAACACGAGTTTAGGATATTAAGCATACAAGCAAATCATAATATTCTCCAATATAAAGATGTCCAATATACAAACATGAGTTTAGGATATAACTCACTAAGATAGGTCACCGTCCTATCCATATCATCGTCAGCGTTGTCACCGGCGTCTCCATCCCTGACTTCGTGCTCCCAGCGATAACATCTTCATTCTAACATAAAATAAAAATCAATTTAGAATCACGAAATAAATATTGTGTGTAATCATGTTTTACGATATAATAAATATACACATCTACTACTCTCTCCACTACCACCAAATGCATTTTGAGAGGCCAACCATTTCATAATCGGTTTTGCGGCGAATAGGAACCCGCCGTCTACAAGATTTCAATATTTGCACGGAAACCATCGCAAAATAGCGGTAGAGTGGATCACTTTCGTATAAGCTCCTCTTGAATATCCTCCCACATCTCCTCAGAATCGCCATCTAAAAGATCCATCACCGAACTAACAAGTTGCATCGCTGCGAGGAGTGCAATCCTCTGCTGATGTAAGAGGGCCCGAGGGCATAGTCGATGGCGTTGAAATTGGCGGAGGTGAAATGGTGTAGACACCCTCGAGCTCCAACTCCCATCCACGGTCCTCCCTTTTTAGGAAGTCCACAAACCAAATGGCTCACATTATAATTCTCTTCTCTAGTCGGGGCTCACGGCTCATTACAACCTCAGCATATGTGTTTTCCAGAGCTTCCTAAAAGATTAAAGAATCGCATTTAAGAATTGGAATTTCTAAAATAGGTAAAATGTAAGCCTTCACGATTAGTTTCAGTTTCATGTAATTCATTGGGATAGAGTGGAAGTAAAATGTAATTCATTCGTAACTAAACTATCTATGCAGTTCTAATGTGAAGTCCGTTCTAATTAATGTTGTGAAGTCGTTTCTAATGTTGTGCCTTAAACATTACTTATTTTATATTTGTTTTCAATTACATGCAATTCATTCGGTTAGAGTGGAAATAAACAAGGAACTAAACTTATATATAGATATACTTACCTGCATTTTCTTAGCCGATT
This sequence comes from Asparagus setaceus, assembly GCA_012295165.1. Classification (NCBI taxonomy): domain Eukaryota; kingdom Viridiplantae; phylum Streptophyta; class Magnoliopsida; order Asparagales; family Asparagaceae; genus Asparagus; species Asparagus setaceus. Next base: position 14,369,864 of record CM022703.1, on the reverse strand, counting down.
CTAGCTTTTTTTTCTTATCATCATCGGCATCATACCCCTTCTTAAAGTGAACCATCGTCCTCTTATGTAATTCTTATAGTAGAGGATACAATCATTAGGGCATGCGTCGATTTTTTTGTAATCAAGTCCTATAACGGAAACAATCTTCTTTGAAGCATCATAATTTTTTGGTATGCTCTCTTTCCCATTTGGAATCACTTTTCTAAGCAACACAAGCAACATATTAAAATATTTGTCTGCCATTCCGCTAAGAGACTTTATACGCAAAAGACGCAGCATAAATGATAACCTGGTGAACTCGGTGCAACCCTCATACAGATCATTTTCATTATCGTCTATTAATTTCATTATCTGCGCCATCTCCTCATGATCATTCCGCCCGGGCACGCAACCCGGCATCCTGGCATCTTCAATTTCATCTATACTTGGGCTGTTAACATATCGGCAAGCATCGTATGTGTATCATATCCTCATTATCGGACGTCTGGGTGTCGCCATCAATTCCATTTCTTCAAGACATCCTTCCCGTGAAACGTCCAATATTTGTACTCCTCATAAAATCCCGATATTAAGTGTTTTGTAAATCACTTTTATTCACCAACGCCATATTTTACACCAACAGCGGGGGCAATACACGACATCACTATTCCACTTCGTGGAGTGCGCAAGGCATCTTGTATGAATTGATTTATCCCATCTTTATCATTTGTCCCTCCATCTATCAATACGAGGAATATCGATCCATGATTTGTCGGAACTATCCTCATCGTATGATATACATATACATATATAATTTTATTCATTAATGAAATTGAGCATAATTAGGTAATCGCAATTTTATTATTAGCATCAAATTAACGGTTGCATGAGTATCATACTTTTTCATGACATAAATTATGTTGGAGTAAAATCTAACGATGTAATTTTCAATAAGACACTTTACTTGTTGTCATAGGAAATGGACCTATCCCATTAGGAATATAGTAGTGTCTACAACTACCTTTACATACTTTATGCGTTTTATTTCTCAAATATTTGGTACACCCATTTGTTCTCGGTACATTGTGCGGATGTTATAATGCGTATCAATCATCGATAATAGATCGATTATAGATCGTCATAAAACAACATCGCTTATTGTACACGAGAGAACAATCATGATCGATGTTATCAAAATTTTCAATGAATAAAAATATATAAAGTATACAAAGATAGATGATACACTATCGTATTCTAACTTTATCTGAAGGGAATCCTCGACCGAGATCTAATAATTATTGCATGTAGATCATGCTCTAACATAAATCACATTATTCTCTTTAGATATAAAAGTATTTTCACATCCAACTAGAATTGCGTCGTTTATATTAGAAGAGATTCACATCCAACATTATTAGGCGAGAAACTAGGGGTAGCGACTTGTGATTTATATTGCCATGATATATAACACAATGCAATGTCATATATCTAACTAAATTGAATGTATCAATAACATCAGAATCATTTATCATAACAATCAATGTTTAATTAGAGTTTTAGACTTATGGTAATATAATCATGATTGCATTAGTGTTATTTAAGGATAAATTCGGTCTACTTTAAATACGATTAAATTGATAATATGACTAAAGTTAGTTTAGTTAGGGTGATAGACTAGAGTCATATAATATTATTAGGCTTATTTTTATTGAATCTCTTTATAGTAATATTTAATATGGTTAGTTAGGACCAATGGCTAA
>CM022703.1:14151225-14368025 GCA_012295165.1 Asparagus setaceus | reverse complement strand
ATAACGTGGGCGCCTACAGGCCTCGAGATAATCATGTGGTGTGATTAAAACTCTAGTCGCTTAGGATATTTCAAATTCCACTAGTATCGGAATACAATACGGGCACAACCAATTGCATACTAGACAATTGGAGGTTTATATCCATTAGAAGTCTAGTTTCCTTGGACAACAAGTTATCAGATTTTTACGTCTATATATGTGTATAGAAGTCACATAATTAATTGATCCATCCATATCTAGCACTAATCTGAAACGCAGAACAATATTCTCTTGTGAAGCCTTTTGATAGATTCTTGCTCCCTTTTGTCCCTTCTGTTTAATAGATTGTATAAAGCTTTTTGGGTGTATTTGGATTGAGTGATTGAGAGACTTTTATATTATATTCCTTACAATTTAATAAAGCTATCACTAGTAAAAATTGTTGCAAATTTCGAGTAACGAGTTCACGCCGCCTTTATTACCCCATCGCCATTGAGGTTCCGTCGCCAATGCACATTGGCGATGACAATACCTCATGACCAATGTTTATTGGTGATGGAAATGTTTAATGGTGACAGATTATGGAGCATCGGTGGCGGATTACCCCGTCACCAATGCCATGTTTCTTACTAATGTATTCTCCTCTTTTGCCCGTGGAGATAGGCTACAAGTCAAACAATGTATATTTTTGTTTATTTATCTTCACGATATTATATCTGCTTTTACGTGATTGATATTAGTTTATTTCTAGAGATTTATCATAACAGATGGTTAGTGAATTTTGATAAAACTTTATTATAATCACACATCTTCTCTCTGTAGGAAAGATTGCAGTAACATTATTCAAGGATAAATGGGAATTGCGTATTAATAAGACTTTATTAATTATATAGACACAGAATATGTCAATCTGACAATTTCTATTTCAAGGTAGCTCATTTCAATAAGCTATCTATCAATTCATACCCAATATCCTCTCCATACAACTAAGTTACAAACGGTAGATTATTCAAAGCATAATCTTAATAAAAATAAATAAACAGCTTCACCTCTATAGTTTTCACAAGCCCTCCAGGAGTTGCATCTTCTGAATGAAATTTGCTTGTGCTCAGTGAAGACGTCATATTAGCACCTATCACTGAATCAACATAATTAGTTTCCCAACTTTCCTTGTTGCTATAAAATCATAGAGATCAGCATAAATATATTCTCCTAACTGTTGCATGATTTTTCTCTCTACAGGATACAAATTTAAAGACAAAAATTGAAGTGACATATTTATAATCGATGAACTAGTTTGTTAACCCTCTAGAGGATTGGAGTGATACTTCAGTTTGGGAAAAAAGATAAAGAGAAAAGAGAAGATGCATATTAATGACATTTGTTTACCTGAATTTCATAGCACTAGTATAGTGCACGTAGTTTGCATGCGGGCATATTCGTGAAATTATTAATAATATGTTCTACATCAAAATAAAAATTAATTCCATAAAAACTTAGTTTAACATCTAATTAAATCTGATAAGTGTTATGTTTAATTTTTAAATTATATTGTTGTTGTCCACACAATTAATTCATTTGCCCAAATGTGATTGAGGATCCTCACCATGCTAAGATAATAATCATGGATCAAAATATCAAAGTTAGGTTCGTTATATAACCATATACAAAAATGTCTAGCGAGACATCTAGGAATTGTCTAAAAATTCAATAAGAAAGTACTTCTCATAAAGAATTCTAACTTTGATTCAGAGTTTCAGAATGCTTTAATGGCTTAACCATCTAATTTTAAACAAATTCTTCGTGTTTACTAAATAGAAGTATGGTGTAATCCTTATATTAACTCCATGTCAGAGGTTCAATGTCAAGTTTAATTAGGAAGATGATTGTTTAAGGCATAATATTAAAAAATCAATTTGAAAATTAGAGGTACGAGCACTTAGTTGAGAAAAAATAAAAGTAGGGATCAATTTGAAAATAAAGGCGTAATACTAGGACTAAATTGGTATTTTACTCATAGAAAATTCAACTCCTAAAAAATCATGGTATTTGCAAAAGAATACCCTCTAAATCTCAGTATTTACAAAACTACCCATCAAATCTGTAATTTTGGAAAACATTAGCCTCAATATAATTAATCAACAATATTAATAAGCTATTTGTAATCGCAATATAAAAATTATCAACAAAACAGTCAAATTTTAGCATCAAGTTGATGGTATGTTGATTTTAGAGGTTTTTTTTTGACAAAGTTGGTGATTTGAGGGGTGTGCAAATAACTAAGATTTGTGGGGGTATTCTTACAAATACCCATGATTTAAGGCATATTTATGCAAATAACCAACCTTTTTTACTAACCCACTGATCCTACACACACACGTTATGAGTCCACTACCAATAAAAAACCCATGAAAATTCAACTCCTAAAAAAATCATCACCCAAGAATTCCTCCCACCCCATAACCTGGTGATCATCTCTTGATTTTCAATCAATTTTTTTCTCTCCCTCAAGCATCATCAAAGCCAAGAAAAAAAGAATCCGACCTGGGTATCTCAGTATTCATGTGGTTATCATCTACCCAAGAGACCTTATTCATGGCTATATATGTATGAAAAAATTGAGAGGAGACAATAAACTTAGTTAGTCATTATATAAATATCGAGTTATCATACTCGTCCTAGTCACTATACGCATCACAAGTCACCATACACAACTCTCAAGGCAGTAGCATCATCCCGAGCCACCATGGTCAACTCTCGAGTCACCATACTCACTCACAAGCCATCATGCTCAAGCTTAATTGTGTTTTACCTTCTTTACATGACAAAATAATTTTGTACATAGAAATTTCTTTTTCTATGAGCTTTATTTAGCAATTAGCTAAATATTTTAATTCAAGTTTATGCATTTCAAACTAATTTTTTATATGTTAATCGGGTTGAGATATTATTCAAATGCATCCTCATCTAACTTTACACAGACAACCTAGGTATGATCATGTATGTGATTTCTTTTAAGGAATTGGTTATGCCCAGTTTGATAATTTTTAATTTTCCCATTTTCTAAAATCGTAATTTTTATATAATTAAATAGTTTCAGAAGTGTCCTATTAACCATCCATTTGGGAGATTCTTTGCAGAATGCACTAAGCTTACGACGGCTTGGTCAGGAAGTAATTTTTTTTATGGATAACCAATTTGATAATTTTTACCTTCTCTCTCTTTTTAAAATTTTTATTTTTATATAATTAAGCAATTTCAGAAGTGTCATATTAACCATCCAATTAGAAAATTCTTTGGAGAATATACTAAGCTCTAGAAAATGCTTTGTTCGAAGTTGGCTTGAATTCTTTGTTTTAGCTGGTAATTTAGCATCTAATTGCGGAGAAGAGAAGCTTTGTTTTATTAAAAACTTCAGATTGTAAGCTTATAGAGAAGAAATTACATGTTAAGGATCGGATGATTGAATGTAAATTTTAGTTTATTATTCAAGATTGATTTTGACATTTATTCATGAAATTATAATTTGTAAAGACTTGACTGTTGGTCTTCTCCGTAACCAATTGGTAAAATCCATATCTTATTAAATTATTAATAAATTATATATCCCTCAACATTTAATGTCCTTCCAAGTTCTCCAGGCTTCTTTTCTCTGTTTATATTGTATCTTAAAGTTGCATAAGTTTCTTTCATATTGCTAACATAACTAGTATTTTTCAAGTCAATGAATACGCATGCGAGAGATGTAAAATAAAATCGGCGGGTCAAGATAGTTGTTCGTTATTTTTTGACTGTTTTGATTTTGCTGGTGTTGACTTTATAGGCATGAGAGGAAAACCCTATAGCTATTTGTGTACAGTTTCTAAGTTATTTATAATTTTAACTGTCAAAAATATCTATAAAAAATTAAAACTCAGGATACTTAACCACGTGCAACGTGCATCCGATCTAGCACGTGCGCCCAATCTAGTAAACGCAAAATAAGGCTGACAACGAAAGGGAAGAAAATAGTGACTGGCCATCAATCTGCATCGGCCCATTAACGGAGAACATAATAACAGCTGGCCCCTTAACGAAGCAGTTAATAACAGCCCACTAAAAACATAAGGTTAAAAGTCATTTTTGAGTGGCAAAGAACACCCAACTTTTCTCACTTTCTTTTTTTGAAAAAAAGAAAGCGCCATCTTTTAATCCAATTGTTTAAAGAATTTCTTCCAGCCTAACCAATTTTAAAAATAATAAAAAATAACCAATCATAATAAAAAATTAAATTAAAATTTGTTATATCATAGAAATGACTAGGGGGATTACTGGTTAGGACAAATTAGGGCTAAGTGGGATAATTGTTCCAATGAGATATTTATCCCTTTGTATTTTGAATGAGATAAAGTGGGATAAGGTTGGATAGTGGGATAATTTAAAGCTTTAATTTAATTTAATAATTCATGTAGAATAATTTATGATATGGCATCTTATTAAAATATAATATTTATTTATCAAATTCTAAATTTATTTATCTAATAGATTAAATATATTATTTAGTTTGTTATTAAAATATAATACATTATTTTACTTTATACTAAAATATAATATGTTATACTGTAATTAGTATTATTAATTATTTATTATATTATATTATAATAGTATGCTATATTATATAATAATTGATAGAATATATGAAATATGTAATATAATATTTCAATAAGATAATATTTAATTTAATATATTAGAATATAGTATCATTGGTTATAATTTACTGTATAAATACCATAATGTTTTCTTTAATTTAGTGTAATATTTTTAAAGTACTACATTATAATTATATATAATATAATATTATATGATAATTACTATAACATATACATAATATCTAAAACGTATCATATTATAGTACAAAAATATATTTTATTATATCAATATAATATATGAATATAATATAATATAATCATATGACATGATTTATATTATATTATATTATTAAATATAATATACTAACATATTCAATAATTTTAATATTATGCTATATTATATTATAATATATTATTATATTGGTTTAATATAATACAATATAATATCATATTAACTATAGTAAAATATTAACTACAACTAATATAATATAATATATTATAATATATATTATTACATTATTATACAAAGTCATAATAATATAATATAACATTATAATAAATATATTGTACTATTTTACTATGATATAATATACCATGTGATATTGCATAATAATATATAATAATTATAATAGAATAAATTACACATAAAGTTAAACTATAATAATATTTTATTCTATTACATGATAATATAATATAATATTTTGAATATATTATTATTTTATATTTTATATATCATGGTATATATTTATAATATAATTAGCATGCATAAATTAAGTAATATAAAAATATTTCAAAATTATCCCAATTGCCTTCAAAGTGTAACACAATTGTTCCAATTTGGAGGATGGGGCAAATTTTACTATTGGGATAAAGAATTTGTATATGAGTGGGACAATTTTATCCCAAGTGGTGAAATTATCCCACTAGTACTGTTCCAACAAACAAATAACACCAAAAGGTAATATTCTTGTTTCATTATCCCAATGAATAACACCATAAAGTAGAATCTCTAAAATTATCTCATTATCCCCCCAAATATCCCAATGAATAACCCCCTGAAGAGTTAATCCTCGAGGAGGACACAACACGTGTCCCACTTTAACTAAACACCAGATCAACCACACTCCATGCCGAATGACTCGAAAGGCTTCAGCACTCGACCCTTCCTAATAAATATAGAGTGAAGAGACGTCCCTACTCAGATCTCACCGTTAGTAGCAACTCTACTTTATCATTCTACAAGGTCGGGCCGAGAACTATCGAAGCCGACTAAAAAGACAGTACTGATCGGCCGGCTTGCAAGATCGAGATGAAAGGTGCCTCTTGTTGACCCTCTCATAGAGACGAGTCGAGAGGCAGTTTATCCTCGAGCCCCCCACCGATAGTCCATCTCTATCACATTGAATGCATGATCAGAGTCATCACTACTCCAATCCCAAAAGTCTTTGTGTCTCATCGGAACTCGTCAGCACTATGCATACTCCATCACACTCACATTAAATGCCTAGGTGACTTATCCCCCTCTGCAGCCGACACTTGTAAAGTAGTTGTCGATTGAGTCGCCTGCTTGGAGTCGACTGAAGTTATGCTTCTGCTCCTTGAATCTGCTATAAAGGGAAGCTATTGCCTACTGCCTAGGGTAAGCAATTCTCTTGCTAAAATACACCACACACTTACTCTTCTTCTCCACTCAAGATCATTGCTAACTTGATCGTTGGAGGAACCACTAAAGATCCCAACTCCGACCCTCTCACGTGTTGTTCATGTGCACAATAGGATTCACTGCTCAGGACTGACTGTCTAAAGAAGATTGAGAACCTTAATACCCTACAAAATCCATACTTAACCCCATGTTAGATAACTGGCATCAACAAAATCCATCACATGAAAAGAAAATGCAAGTCTAATCTAAAATTCAAATGTAATCTAATTAATTCAAAACAACAAAAGAACTAAAATTAATATAATTGCTCAATAACAAAAAACAGTTTTAAATTGAAAATTTGGGCAATGTAGACTAATTAATTATTGGTATTAGTTGGTGGGTGTTGAGGTTTTTTTTTGGTCAATGAAAGTATATTTTATTTCATTTTCCAAATATGAGCTTTGAGTACATCAAGAAATCCAGATTCTCAATCTGGTATCTAACTATAAAAACAACTTTTTCTTTTTATAGTTTTTCAATTTTCTCTTGCATTTGATCAGGAACCTTTGAATTCAAGATGATAGTATATATTGAAGTCTTCACTGCTCGATATAGAATCTCTGGTTCTCTGTTTTTCCCCTGAAAAATCCTCATGTTTCTTTCCTGCCAAAGTGTATAAACTGTTGTTGATAGTGCCATTCTCTTCAACTTCAACATGAAACCATCTCCCTTGAGTTTAGGACTATACCAGCTTATCACTTGATCCCAATTGCAAGATTTCCATTTAAAATCCAACCAATCCATCACCCTATTCCAGACATATACAGAGTATTGGCAATCAAAGAATAGGTGTTTATGTGTTTCCATTTGCTGATTTGAACACAAGACACATTGGTTTGTGTCTAATATTTTCATACTGCATAATCTGTCTTAGGTTAAAAGTCTTGATTGAATAGCTAACCATAGTATAAATGAGTGCTTAGGATAATGCAACCCCAAAAAAACTAATTTATGCCAAGCAATTGAATTAGATGACTGGAGTAAAGCATTATAGATAGAGGAAAGCTGGAATTTACCATCATTGAAGCATTTAGAAATGACAGATTGTAAATTTTCAGCATTGCCAATTGTTCTATCATCTTGTCCCTGACTCTGAGCAACTGCTTCCACATCCATGAATCATTGATCCTCATTTTAACTTGCCAAATACTGAATTACCTTAGGTAGTTCCCATGAATCCATTTTATCCAGAGCAAATCTTTCTTGAGATGTATCAACCATATCAGCTTGATAGCTGCTGCATAGTTCCAATACTTAGCTGAAAAATTCCCAAACCCCCTTTCATTTTGTCCTGGCAGACATTTTCCTAGGAAATTAGAGGAGTTTTACCCCCCATAGGAAGGCAGTGCACAGGCTATCAATTTTCTTCACGATTTTGAATGGTAGAATGAAATTGCTTGTCCAAAAAATTTGTATACCAGAATCACTGACTTGATAAGCTGCAATCTTCCAGCACATGACAAGTTCTTTCTTTTTGCCAGTTCTGGAACTAATCAGATACCTTATTTACCAATGGAGAGCAGTCTAAATAAGATAGTCTCTTAGAAATGAGTGGCATTCCCAGATAGCGCATTGGTAATGTACCCTCTTGAAAATTCAGAATATCACATATTTGTTCTTTAAGGCATTCATCCACCCCACCAATATATACAGAACACTTGCTAGGATTTGCTTTTAGGCCTGAAACTTGACTGAATTCCAGGAGACAATTTTGCAATTTTGTTATTGACTGGATATCAGCTCTATTGAATAGGAGAAGATCATCTGCAAATATCAGATGTGTGATATTCAAGCTAGCACATTTTGGGTGAAATTTGAAGGAGTTGTCAGTCCTTAATGTGTTTAATTTCCTTGATAAATATTCCATCCCAATCACAAATAAATAAGGTGAGAGGGGTTCACTTTGTCTTAAGCCTCTAGCTCCATGAAAGTATTCATGAAGGGATCCATTAAGGGAAATGGAAAATTTAGGAGTAGTGATACATTCCATAATCCATTTAACCATATTGTTAGGGAAGCTCAATCCAATTAACATAGATCTGATGAAATCCCAATTTATGGTTTCAAATGCTTTCCTCAAATCAATGTTTAAGATAGCTCTTGGAGATATTTGTTTTCTACCATAATGCTTGATGAGTTCATGCGCAAGCAAGATATTGTTTGAGATAAGCCTACCCCTAACAAATGCACTCTGAGCATCACTAATCAGGTATCCCATAACTGCTTGTATTCTGGTTGCAATGATCTTAGTGATTATCTTATAAATGCAGTTACAACAAGAAATAGGTCTGAAGTCTGATGTTGTCTGAGGTGTTAAGGTTTATTTCCGATAATTATTATTCCAGTTTACTTTCAATGCACAAGGGGGTGAAGCAAATTATAGGGCTGGCCTTGGCCCGAATTAAGTGAAACTTGCTGAGCCCAAGAAAAAGAAACAAAATAAAATGAAAGTTTAAACGTCTCGCTAAATCAAAATAGAATGCTATAAAAGCAAGAAATGAGTAAACCCGGCCCATGAACAATGTGTAGACTAGTTCATGAGCACAAAACATACCCGACTTAGGGCCTGTTTGTTTGCACGGAAGTAACCATGAAGCAATTGAAGTAATGGAAGTAAAGCCTACTTCGGCTACTTCCGAGCAAACAAAATTGTTTGTTTCTCCAAAAAATCTATTTCCTCTACTTCCTTAATTGCTGATGTGGCGCTTAGGTTGCACCACCACTTCCTAAATATACTCCTGCTCCTCAACTCTCCGAAATAGCTGGAAAATAGAAAAAAGGCTTGTGGGGCCCGCATGAAAAATTAACTCACGTGAAAATCGGGATCCTATGATGTCTGTTGCTAATCTCCAGCCTACCTGCTCTGATAGAAGTGCATGCTTAAGTCATGTAGAAATTAGAGAGAAGAAATTTGGAGAGAATAATTTTTCCCTTAATTCATTCAGCAATACAATGAAATACAATCTAATATATACAACACGTTATCTATCTCATAACGTTATCTAATATATCCTACTGACTAACTTCCTGATTATCTCCTATCTCATAGCTAACCAACTAACTAACTTTGTGATTACGTTATCAACACTCCCCCTCAAGTTGGCGCATACACATCGTGAATGCCCAACTTGCCTAACAAGAAATGAAATTGTGGTCTAGCAAGTGCCTTCGTGAAAATGTCCGCTGGTTGAAACTGTGAACGAATATGCGCCGTCACGATGTTTCCACTTTGCACTTGCTCACGAACGTAGTGACAATCTATTTCAATGTGCTTCGTCCGCTCATGAAAGACTGGATTGGCCGCTATGTGAATAGCCGACTGACTATCACAAAATAGCTCCATCGGCTGTCCGTGATCCACCAAAAATGAAGTCAACAATGACTTTAACCATACAAGCTCACTCGCTACGGCTGCCATAGCTCTATACTCTGCTTCTGCTGACGATCTCGAGACAGTGCTCTGCTTCTTTGTTTTCCATGAAATGGGTGACTCCCCGTGTGACAGTAGCGACCGAAACGACGAAGTAATCGACAAATTTGCCCAATCTGAGTCGCAATAGGCTCGCAATCTCAAATCGCAATCAGATCGTAGTAGAATTCCTTGGCCCGGACTTCCCTTGATGTATCGCACAACTCGCATAGCTGCCTCAAAGTGTTCTTGACGAGGCGCTTGGGAAAATTGTGAAAGAACATGAATCGAGTATAAAATCTCTGGACGCGTGATGGTCAAATAGATCAAATGACCCACAAGTCATTGATAGGCCGCACTATCTGTCTTCTCCCCCTCGGCCAAAGCGAGCTTGTGGCCCTGCTCCATTGGTGTCTCGGCTGGTTTACTTCCAAGTAAGCCCGTCTCGGTAAGAATATCTAAGGCATACTATCTTTGACACAAGGAAATGCCAAGCGGCGACCTAGCTACCTCAATGCCAAAGAAAAATTTTAAAACACCCAAATCCTTGATATGAAAGCACTCATGTAAGTAGCGTTTGAAAGCAACACATGCATCATGATTATTTCCGGCCAAGATAATATCGTCGACATACACAAGAAGACTCATGAACACGCCATTCCGATGATAAGTAAATAAGGAATAATCCGCCAAGGATTGAGAAAAACCATACCGCTTGAGTGCTCCGGTCAATTTGTTGAACCAATTTCGTGAAGCTTGGTGTAGTCCGTAAACGGATTTGCGAAGACGGCAAATGCGATCTCCACAATCAGTTCTGAAACCTTGAGGCAGCTTCATGTATACTTCCTCATCGAGGTCTCCGTGCAGGAAGGCATTATTCACGTCCATTTGGTGTAGCTCCCATCCTCGCGCCGCTGCCACTGACAGAAAGACTCGAACTGAAACAAGCTTTGCAACTGGAGCGAACGTCTCATGAAAATCGAGGCCCTATACTTGCGTGAATCCCTTGGCAACGAGTCTCGCTTTGTATCGCTCCACGGTCCCGTCCGCCTTGCGCTTGATTTTGTAAACCCAACGGCAGTCAATTGGCTTCTTCCCTTGAGGTAATGGCTCAAGCGTCCAGGTTTGGTTGGCCTCAAGTGCTTCAATTTCCTTGGCCATCGCTTCACGCCATCGGTCATTCTGAACTGCCTCTGCATAGCATTTCGGTTCGACATCCGAGGTAATAGCTCCAACAAAGCGCCGGTGATTCTGTGACAAATTATCAAATGTTACGTAACGAGCTAAGGAATAAGGGATACCTGAGTCGCTTTCATGTCGCGGTAGCTTCGTGGGGGGGTAAATGCTATTAGTTTCAGCCAATACTTCAGATTTTTGATTCAAAGAAGACACATGATCAGCCGACAAAACACCTCCACCGCTCAGCCGAAACTGCTGGAAATCTGCAGGCCTTTTGCTGCTGCTCTGCTCGCACGCACCAGGGAGCCGTGCGTGCTGCTGCCTTGTACCACACAGTCCAACCGAGCCGCGTGCACAGCCATGCACTCCTGCACGCTGCCGTGCGCGTTGCTGCGCTGTACCATCCGGGCTAGTCAAGCTGTGTGAACAGCCATGCATTTCTGCATGTTGCTGCTGTGTATGCCCCTGTCCAAGCTTCAGTTGTGCATTTTGTGGCCATCCAATCCTTGCTGAATAAAGGACAAAGCCGTCGAGACGCGCTGGTGGTTTAATCTCTCTTCTTGGCCGCATAGCCACCTCCTCGGTTTGATTTACAACCTCACGGATCTGGCTCGTATCATCCTCCTGAACAGGACTTACACCTTCTCCCTCAGCTCGAGTACCGATATTATGAGTTGGAGTAATGGTTCCTCTTGCTTCAGGTTCCACAATTATCTCATCATCACAACCAAAATCATCATACAGCCCAAACATATTATCGGAAACATTACGAGCAAGAGGATCGGAACTTTTATCGCCTTGAGCAAACGGAAAAATATCTTCATGAAAAGAGACATCCCTTGAATAGAAAAATTTATTTTTCTCCAAATCATAAAGTCGCCATCCATTTTTGCCATGTGGGTAGCCTACGAACACACATTTCCTGCTTCTCGAGCCAAACTTATCTTTCTGCCTAGGATTGTTGTGAGCATAGCATAAACATCCAAACACCTTGACATGATCATACGTAGGTTTCTTGCCAAATAAAATTTCATAAGGCGATTTCTTGTTTAATTTAACAGTGGGTGTACGATTGATAAGATAAACTGCGGTTAGGACACATTCGCCCCAAAACTTAATAGGAAAAGAAGCTTGAAAACGAAGTGCTCTAGCCACTTCAAGGATACTCCTATGTTTGTGTTCAACTCTTCCATTTTGTTGAGGCATATCCGTACAGCTAGTTTCACGTATTATTCCATTTTCCTCATAAAATGCTCACATAGGGCCCCCAAGTTCAAGACCATTATCACTTCGAATGCGTTTCACGGATTTATTGAATTGTGTCCTGACAAGTTTACAAAAGAGCATAATAAACTTGCTAGCCTCACTCTTTTCCCTCATCAAATACACCCAAACTCCCCGGCTATAATCATCAACCAAAGTAAGAAAGTAATATGCACCACAAGAAGCAGGTTTTCGATACGGTCCCCACAAATCACAATGAACTAATTCAAAACAAGTAGTCGCATTACTCTTACTTAACGGGAAAAGAGAACGTGTTTGTTTTGCTCGATAGCAAACATCACAGACAAGTTTATTCATAGAATCAAAAGAACCAATATCCGGAATAAAAGATAGATGTTGACTATTCTGATGCCCCAATCGTCGATGCCAGACCAAGTGTGAGTCATCTCGCTCCGTTTTCATCGCCGAATATGCCCGTATAGCCTTGTACCAATAACAGCTCACCGCTCAATCGGCATCCTCGAGTGCGGTCTGTATTACACAAAGCTCATTAGTAAATGTTATTTGACAATTTAACTCAAAGATCAACTGGCGAATTGATATTAAATTGCAAGTTAAATACGGCACATATAGAACATTGGTCAACACCATCTCCGGACTCAAAACAACACGACCAACCATCGTCGCCATCGTTCTCGCCCCATTAGGCAAATAAACAGGCAATGGAATCGTATTCTTGAGATCACTCAAAAAATTCTTCTTACCGGTCATGTGGTTTGACGCCCCACTGTCAAGTATCCAAGTAAGAGATTTAGAACCTTTACCAGACAGTTTATCGGTGCTAGCACCAGAGCGATCCAGCATGTTTAGCAGTTTCTGAAACTGCTCAGTCGACAAAGCTTGAATCCCTGCGTTGCTACTCCCTTCGGCCGGTCCTCCCATTGCCGCGGCATAGGCCTAGCCTTGTCTGGCTTGGCTGCGGCCTCGGGGCTGCTCCACGCGCTCGCAGCCTCTTCGGCCCTTGTACCAAGTTGGGTAACCATGAAGCTCGAAGCAATCTGTGACATCGTGCCCTTGCTTGTGACAATACGAGCAATTTTTCTCCACATCACCTCGCTGTTTTGCCCACGATTGTCCAGCTTCTCTTCCTTTAGCCGCGGTGTTAACCGCCATCACCATCACCTCCGGGCGCTCCTCTTGTCCTCATACAATCGATCGGTGTCTTTCCTCTTTAGTAATCATGGCATACGCCTTGTTGACAAGAGGAAAAGGGTCCATGTTGAGTATTTGAGATCGCACCGTGCCAAAAACAGCATCGTCGAGTCCCATAAGAAATTGATGTAATTTCTCTTCTTCGCGTTCACGAAGGAAGTCACGCGCCGCTCCACAAGTACAATTCGGCACTCTAGAATAGCTGCTGAGTTCATCCCACATACTTTTCAATTGTGTGTAGTATGCCATCACCGTCATCCTGTGTTGCCTAGTCGAAGCAATCTGGCCTTTCAACTCATGGATTCGCGGTGCGTTCCCAATCGAAAAACGATCACGTAGATCATTCCAAACTGCTTTAGCAGTCTTCTCATAAGCTATACTCGGCTGAATGGATTTCTCGATTGAGTTGACCCTAATTTGTTCTTTGCTTTAAGCGCATTCGTCATCACCTTCACCCACATATTGTAGTTTTCTCCATTCAAAGTGCACGTGGTGATCACCGCTCCCGGGCTATCCGAAGGATGCAGAAAGTACGGAGAAGTCATGTCCAGTCTCTTGTTTGCTGCGTCTTTCTCCATCAAGCAGTGGCGGCAAAAGTGGTGTGCGATGGCTATGTTCGATGACGGCGCAGTAGGGTTTAGGGAGAAGTGGCGGCTATGGTTTTTGGTAGAGTTAGGGTTCCTCTCAAAAATTTCTAACCCGCTCTAATACCATGTAGAAATTAGAGAGAAAAAATTTGGAGAGAATAATTTTTCCCTTAATTCATTCAACAATACAATGAAATACAATCTAATATATACAACACGTTATCTATCTCATAACGTTATCTAATATATCCTACTGACTAACTTCCTGATTATCTCCTATCTCATAGCTAACCAACTAACTAACTTTGTGATTACGTTATCAACAAGTCATGAAATTGTAATTAAGCTTCATTAAAACAATAATGTGGTTTACTTCATATTCTAATTAATACATGTTGAAATTAAATTAATGGTTTTAGGCGTGGCTGTAGAAAGTGTTCGTGCAATCAGACATCTTCTTGCTATAGGAAATGCATATGATTGGATTCCTTGAAATAAAAATGCATGCATTAGTGTAGTGGATCGTTGTCGTCGTTGTTTGGCTCAGAAGCCTGCTTCAACCAGTCACGATGTTCCTTCTCGTGTGCACCACCAAGGACACAAAGGGAGAAAGCAACTCATCTCTCACAAAGAAAGAGGGATCGCACAAAGCGGTGAACGGAGAAAAGCCTCACAGAGAAACGGGGAGAGGATTGCACAAAGTCACTCTCAATCTCATCCCTCGAGCTACTACCAACCCTTCTATATATAGAGAAGAGGGCACCAATGAGATCGATGGTTTCCGAGGCAGCCGACGAGAGGGGGGAGAGAAAACTAGGGTTTCGAAAGGCAGCGGACCAAAAGAGGAAAGAAGCAGAGGGTCGGGTTAATAGGTAAGTGAACTGGGCCTCTCCATCAAATGGGCCAGCAGTTCATGGGCCAACAAATAGCAACAATCTCCACCTTTGGCCCAAGGTAGTGCACTGAAGAAAGGAATACGGAACTGCATGACTCATCATCGCCATAACATTACCATTACCTGTATGATCACAAAGAGGATACAAGCAATGGAAGAGAATACACAAAGTAAACTCAGATCACAAAGATCGGGGCAAGGTCACCAAGCATGCCAAGTCCACAAAGGACCGAACTCTACCAAACGGTCATCGAGTTCAAAGGGAAAAAATTACAAAACTACTAACAAACACAAAGTAAGTTAATAGGCCACAAAGGCAACATACAAAGCAAGGGAAAAAAATTACCCAATGTCAAAGTTCAAAATTCTTTGACACGAGATAAATTTTTCAGCAGGCAAACACTTAGTACCCATGTCAGTCGGATTAAATTCTGAGGGAATTTTCTCCAACTTCACAATACCATTTTTAACTATATCCCGAATGTAATGAAATCTGACATCAATATGTTTAGTTATATCATGAAAAACAGGATTTTTGCAAAGTTGAATAGCAGATTGACTATCAGAAAATACAACCACATTTTATTAAGAAAACCAATTTCAGATATAAGGACCCTAAGCCAAATAGCTTCTTTAAAAGCTTCAGTGGCAGCAACATACTCAGATTCGGTAGTAGATAAAGCAACAATGGGTTGTAGTTGAGATTTCCAACTTATGCAAGAGCCACACAAAGTGAACACATAGGAAGTAGTAGATTTTCTATTATCTCTATCATTTGCATAATTGGAATCTACATAGCCAACTAGTTTAACACCTTGAACACTTAGAGAAGGTTAATCCTACATTCACGAGAGGATTTTAAATATCTTAAAAGCCATTTCAAGGCATTCCAATGAGGCATACCAGGATTTGACATATATCTACTCAAGCAACTAACTGCATATGCAATGTCAGGTCTAGTGCTAACCATGAGATACATGACTGATCCTATAGCATTCGAATATGGCACCTTCTTCATATCATTTATTTCAGCCAGCTTTGGGGACTGATCCTTACTCAACACAAAATGGGAAGCAAGAGGCACATTCACAGATTTGGCATCAGACATAGCAAATTTACTCAAAAGTTTTTCGACGTATGGACTTTGGTTTAAAACTAGCGTAGATTTATTTTTGTCTCTAATAATATTCATGCCTAGAATTCTTTTTGCATCGCCTAAGTCTTTCATGTCAAAATTTTCACAAAGATATTTTTGAACATGCTCAATGGACTTCAAACAAGGGCTAACAATCAACATGTCATCCACATAAATTAAAAGAAATACAGGCACAGAGTCTATATTCTTATAATACAAGCAATGATCAGCAGAACTCCTTTTAAACTTTAAAGATTGCATGTATTTATCAAATCTTATATTCCATTGCCTAGGTGATTGTTTTAAACCATACAAAGCCTTTTTTAACAAACACACATGATCAGGCAATTTAGGGTCCACAAAGCCCTCAGGTTGGTGCATATAAATATTTTTGTCAAGGTCACCATGTAAGAAAGCAAGGTTACATCCATTTGTTTTAATTCCCAATTAAAATGAGCAACTAAAGCAAGCATAATTCTAACAAGAGTGAATTTGACAACAGGGCAAAAATTTTAGCATAATCAATTCCCTCCTTTTGAGTAAATCCCTTAGCTACTAACCTAGCCTTAAACCTAACACCTTGATTCTTGTTTCACCTTAAATGCCCACTTACAGTCCACTCTGGAACAACTAGCGGGTTTAGGAACAAGTTTCCATGTTTGGTTAATTCTTAGGATTCCATCTCACTCTTCATAGCACTAATCCATTCTTTAGAATATTTTGACCTTAATGCTTCACTATAAGTCTTAGGTTCATTGCACTCAAGGGATTCAAACACATTAAAGGCAAACTCGGACATATTACAATCAGTCAAATTGCAATCTCTATATCTTTCAGGTTTCCTAATGGTTCTTTTATTTCTATCCCTAGTGAGTTGATAATCATTCAAATCATGCATGTTATCTATTTCCTTCATATTATGCTCCACCTCATTATGAATAATCTCATCTTGATTTTCAATAATTATATCATTCAATTTCTCTTCGGGAGGTAATTCAGATTGATTAATAATAGGCATTTGCTCCACCTCATTTGGAGCATCATTTTCTAAATAGGAACAGTAAGGATAAACAAGGAAATTCATTTTCATTAAAAACAACATCTCTACCTATTACTATCTTAAACCCGGTTCACTCTTATTCCAAAGCCTATAACCTTTTACCCCTTCGTGGTATCCTAAGAAAACACATTTCTTAGATCTAGGTTCTAACTTATCAATCCTTTGATGCACATAGCCAAGACTCCTAAAATTCTCAAGTTATTTAAATCAAGAGGTTTGCCCGTGAACACAAATTCGGGCATTTCCTCCTAAGGGAACGAAGGAGACCTATTAATCAAATAAGCAGCATAAACAAAATTTTCTCCTAGAACTTCTTGGAGAGCCCGGATGTGGCCAACATAGCCCTCACCCTCTCTAAGAGAGTTCTATTCATCCTTTCAAAGAACCCCATTTTACTTGTGGTGTGTAGGGAGCAGTTTATGTCTTTTAATACCCCAAGTAGCACACAAGTCATTCAATTGTTTGTTACAAAACTCAAGACCATTATCGTCCTAAGAGTTTTAATTTTCTTTCCGTTTGGTTTTCAATCATAATTTTCCAGTTTTAAATTTATCAAAAACTTCAGATTTTTGTTTCATGAGTAAAACCCAAACTTTCCTAGAGTAATCATCAATTATGGTAAGAAAATATTGGTTCCCTCCATGCGTAGGAACACTAGAGGTACCCCAAACATCAGCATGCAAATATTCAAGTACATCAGTACACTTAGACTGATTAGGAAAAGAAGAAACGGGAAAACTAACCCTATGTTGTTTTCCTAGCACACAAAATTCACAGAAAGGAATGGTGGATATTTTATCACTACCAAAGTGACCTCCTTTATGCAAAATTTCTAATCCTTTATTACTCATGTGACCTAATCTATTATGCCATAAAACAGATTTATCACCTATCACAGAGTTAACAGAATCAAGCACGTGTTCAAGATGACAAACATACAAGTTATTTTATTTTTCGTGATAAAATAACAAGAGACCCTTTCGAATTTTCATAACCCGTTGTTTGGCTCGAAGCCCGCTTCAACTACCAATGTTCCTTCTCGTGATGCACCACCAAGGACACAAAGGGGAGAAAGCAACTCAGTCTCTCACAAAGAAAGAGGGGATCGCACAAAGCGTTGAGCGGAGAAAAGCCTCACAGAGAAACGGGAGAGGATCGCACAAAGTCCTCTCAATCTCATCCCTCGAGCTACTACCAACCCTTCTATATATAGAGAAGAGGGCACCGCCACGAGATCGATTTCTAGTTTCCAGGGTCAACCGAGAGGGGGGAGAAAACTAGGGTTTCAAAAGGCAGCGGACCAAAAGAGGAAAGAAGCAGAGGGTTAATAGGTAAGTGGTGGGCCTCTCCATCAAATGGGCCAGCTTCACCAACAAATAGCAACAATTAGCATAAATTATATATTTTGTAAAATGTTCTAACTTAGTCTACTAGTCACACAGTTCATATAAGGTACATTACATATGGTTTTGATCTTTTACCATGTGACAAATTTATCCACATGGCCATCATGTTTTTATTTTTTAATTAAAGAAAATTGCTATTAAAATGTTCTTCACGGTGACATATATTATAATGACTTAAGTTTAGTGCGGTGTATATAGTAAATAAATCTTTTATTTCAATTATGATTCAAACAAAGACCCTAATGAAACTAACATGTATTAGTTACTTCCTAACAATATTTTCAATTATTATTCAAATAAAAAATAAAGAGAAAGAAGTATCACTTCTACTACTTCCAAGAATATGTGAAACAAACAAAAGAAGTGTTACTTCCTCTACTTCCTACTTCATAGTTTTGGAAGTTACTTCACTAATCTACTTCCTACTTCTAATAATTCCATTAATCCAAACGGAGCCTAAGCTGAGGAGGCGAGATTAGAATTGTGCCGATCAACTATTACGGCATATGGCATCATGTGCGCCTCACCTAAGCAGGACGACACAAATAAAAGGAGGCATACAGGACAATTTTAGGCTCTTTTTATATATAGTATGATATTACAGTAAAGTCGGACAACAGTTGATGCAAAAGACTCTCAATCTGTAGAGACATGTTATGTACGGTGGAAAGGACATTAAGAGAAACATGATGAGCAACTTGTATCAGTATTCTCGATTTGATGACCAGAAGAGGTAACTTTTCCATTGAACAGAAGTTTTTTTTTTCTTGAGGGAAAAAAGAAAAAAGAAAAAGGAAGAGGTCAAAAGCCTCAACCTGCTTCATTCAGTTAGGAAATGAAAGAAGCCAAATACTTCCATTACATACAAGTTAAATACTTCCTATATCAAGTTAAATTTTAAAATATCTGTCTGGGCTTGAAAGGTTAAAATCATACAACTAAAACAAAAATGATGAATATAATAAATACATAACCCTCCCAGGCTCCTAGGAGTCTTTGTATTTTACTACAAATATTCCTCCCAAAGTTTTGTTGCGAAGCAAAATGGTCCCAAAACCAATAGCTTCACTCTCAACAAACTAACAAGAAATATTCTGAGTTTTACCTTTCTTTCTACAAAAGGTTAAATTGCTAATGAATACTCAAAAGTATTATCATTTTACAATGAATATTCTTCGGTTACAACATCACTATTATGGGACATCCCTATGGTGCTATTTGAACAACTTTATATAAAATAGGAATTGGAGGTTGAATTTAAATAGTGAAAGGATAAATAATCATGTTACCTTAATATCATTAATTTTGTATTATCTTACAAATTGGTAAAGCTTTGAGATATTTAACTGCAATAACTTTTGAAAAAAAAGACAGATATTCGTCGAGGAAAACACAATCAAACCCAATCCAAATCTATCTAGTTAAAAAAATCCAACAAAAATATTAATAGCATTGTTTAAAATAAAAAAATCTGATGACCAGAAACATTCAGGTGAAAAAAGATAAATTTCACAAAAGCCACAAATACTTTGGGGTTTTTCCCATGAAACCCTACAATATTTTGTTTTTCTCACCAAGCACCAAAAGTTTTCCACGTCTTATAGCATCGAAAATGCCCCTCAAACCAAAAAAATACTTTATATTTTTTTGCAAAAATTCCTCAATTAGTTAATTGGCAAATAGACCCCCTCTCTCTCCCACCATGATTCCTCTCTCTCTCTCTCACCAACTTCAACGCATGGGTTTGTTTTGCCAAAATAAAATAAAATAAAAATAAAAAATAAAGGAAAGGAAAAAGGATATATATATATATATATATATATATATATATATATATATATATATATATATATATATATAGAAGAAAGCTCCTATGAACTTAAGTTCATAATAAATAGTGGTGCACCAACTTTTCTAACCACTCATCTTGCTTTGGGATCCGTGAAAGATATAAAGCCATTTTGAGATTTGTGCATCACAAATCTCAAGAAGTGAATAGTGGATAAAAAGTTGGTGCTTGTATTCATATGAACTTAAGTTCATAGAGTCTTCTTTATATATATATATATATATATATATATATATATATATATATATATATATATATATATATATATATATATATATATATATATATATATATATATATATATATAGAGAGAGAGAGAGAGAGATGGAAGTGCTTGCAAAGTGCAAATCTCAGAATCACATGTAAATCCTCTCTCTCCCACTGTGGATGTGGTCCCCATTTGAATGAGTAGATGGGATTAAAACTAAACACTAAAAAGCATAAAAAGTTGTGCTTGGCACTTATAATATTATATATATATATATATATATATATATATATATATATATATATATATATATATATATATATATATATATATATATATATATATATATATACACTTTATCATTTTGGGGTTATGTAGGAAAGTTTTTGGTGTTTAGAGCGGAAAGCAATGTTTTTTTTGGGTTGGGGGTTGTTTTATAGGAAACACCCCAAAGAACTGGGGTTTTTATGTAAAATTTACCCTTAGAAAAATATAAAATTGGCAATATCTGTGCAGGAATTATTTGATTGCTTTTGTTAATAACATAACCTGGAGTTTTAGGATGTACTCTATATCTTCAAATAATTTCAACAATTTATTATTTTCAAGGAATGGAAAAAGATAATCTTATACAAATGATCTTGATGTATATGATATCTGGTTGTTTGTGAATACAATCACTTTCTGTCCTTGATTCTGGTTTTATCCGAATCTAATTTTTACAGGGTGTGACATAGTGGTGAAGCTTTGAGATATTTAACTGCAATAACTTTTGAAAAAAAAGACAGATATTCGTCGAGGAAAACACAATCAAACCCAATCCAAATCTATCTAGTTAAAAAAATCCAACAAAAAATATTAATAGCATTGTTTAAAATAAAAAATCTGATGACCAGAAACATTCAGGTGAAAAAAGATAAATTTCACAAAAGCCACAAATACTTTGGGGTTTTTCCCATGAAACCCTACAATATTTTGTTTTTCTCACCAAGCACCAAAAGTTTTCCACGCCTTATAGCTAGGGTGAGCATAGTTCGTTCAAAGTTAACAAACCGACCGAACCGGCAAGTTTGACAGCTCGGTTCGGTTTGATTAGAGTTCGGTTGGTCGGTTTGAAGTTTTTCAACCCGAACCGCCCGAACCAACCCAATTGTGTTACCCATTCTAATTGCTATCAGATCCACTTAAACCCACCCGCCATAGTTCATATAGACGTCACAAAGAGCTCTAATATCTTTTTCTCTCACGCAACCTAATGGCTTACAAAATACCCCGAATGTTGTCCTCTAATTCTAGGCTTCTCATCATCTCTAGTTCTCCTCTCTATTCTCTATTCGCTTCTTCTACTTTCGACCAATCCACTTTGGAGGTAAGAAACTTAAACCCTAATGTTGATTCTAACCTTTTCTTGATTTTTTTCTCGATTGATGCACATAGTGCAAGAGAATTGTACCCAAGTGAAAACCGAACAAATCGATTGAATCGAACCGAACCGAATTTGAATCGTTCGGTTCTTTTGAATGATAGTCGGTTCGGTTTGGCAAAATTTGGCCAAACCGAACCGACCAACCGATTGTAATGTACTCTACTTATAGCATCGAAAATGCCCTCAAACCAAAAATACTTTATATTTTTTGCAAAATTCCTCAATTAGTTAATTGGCAAATAGACCCTCTCTCCACACCAATCTCTCTCTCTCACCAACTTCAACGCATGGGTTTGTTTTGCCAAAAATAAAAATAAAAATAAAAATAAAAATAAAGGAAAGGAAAAGGATATATATATATATATATATATATATATATATATATATATATATATATATATATATATATATATATATATATATATATATATATATATATATATATATATATATATATACACACACTTTATCATTTTGGGGTTATGTAGGAAAGTTTTTGGTGTTTAGAGCGGAAAACAAAGTTTTTTTTTGGTTGTTTTATAGGAAACACCCCAAAGAACTGGGGTTTTTATGTAAAATTTACCCTTAGAAAAATATAAAATTGGCAATATCTGTGCAGGAATTATTTGATTGCTTTTGTTAATAACATAACCTGGAGTTTTAGGATGTACTCTATATCTTCAAATAATTTCAACAATTTATTATTTTCAAGGAATGGAAAAAGATAATCTTATACAAATGATCTTGATGTATATGATATCTGGTTGTTTGTGAATACAATCACTTTCTGTCCTTGATTCTGGTTTTATCCGAATCTAATTTTTACAGGGTGTGACATAGTGGTGAATGAAATATGTACTCAATTAAACAAAGATATCACATTTAGTAAAGTAGTAAAGCATCTTTCAAGCGAAAATGGTATCAGACCACTTGTCTGTATATTTTGGATAATAAATTAATAATTGATTATGATACCATTATGATGCTGATTTATTAAGGATATAAAGCTTGACAAGAACTAGAAAATTGATATATATTCTAAGTAATAAATGGAGCTCAGATTAGTATACTAGAAATTGGCTTAAACATACTCTTGGATTTGGAAGTTTATGGATGCTATTCTTCATGGATTTGATCTTCCTAATAGATTCAAGAGATAGATGATGGAATGTATATCTACTGTTCCATACTCTGTTGTGGTGAATGGTCAGATGAGCTCACCTTTCCTAGAGAGAAGGGATTGTGACAAGCTGATCCCAATGTCACGTACCTATTTGTTCTTGCCATGGAGTATTTTAGTAGACGTATGGTTGACCTTAAGCGGGTTAAGGGCTTTAAATTTCATCTAAAGTGCGGAGGTATTCATCTTTTCTCACCAATGTTTTGCCGATGATCTCATGACATTTTGTAGAGGGGACTTGTTTTCAGTGTCTCAAATTCATGAAAGGTTCTCACATTATTCTTCTGCCATAAGCATTCCCACATGGCCAAGGACTGCCCCGACGGTGATTATATCTGCTTCATCTGTCATGGCAAAGGCCACATCTCCATGGATTGCCCTCATGGCTCTAAATCCATTGCCCCTCCCCCAATGCTTCCTATCCTCTCCGCTATCGTCAACGTCATCGAAGAACTCTCCTCTTTCACCATCTTCTATCTTGCTGTAGGGCAGCCGTCGATCCCAGAGCTCAGAGAGATGCTCGCCTTCCGCTTCAACCTACCAGCTTGACCCCACAGGATCAAGCGAGCCGCAGGAACCAACTTCATGGTTCAATTCCCGTCAGATGACCTCCTCCACCAAGCCCTAGAGCTCAAGCTCATAGATATGGTTCAATTCTCGTCAGATGACTATCCTTTCGGAGCCCTTCCTCACTTGGGTTCGCTTCTACAGGCTTCCGTTCCACCTCTGGGATTGGGAGTTCCTGCAGGCTCTTCTCAAGGACATCGGTGAGTGCATCATGAGCTCGAACGACGTGGCTTTTCACAACAACTTTAGAGATTGCAAGGTCCTCCTCAAGATCAGGGATTTCTCGGATATCCCCAAAAGGATTAGGTATCTCTATGTCTCCTCGATCGATGGCAGCCTCATGGAGGGCTACACGGTGACTCAGATCATCGGTAAACGGGAGAGGAACACCAAGCCAAATGGGAGAGGAACCCATCATCCGAATCAGGATGGGTTGACAGGGGTTCCCCCAACGAGGTCATAGACCAAGCTCCTGATAAGCCGCCCCAGCAGCCGGAGAAGGCGCCGGAGCCTGTTAGGGTTAAGGGCAATTTGGTCCTTTCACTTTCCAATTCGAAAGTGGAGGGATTTTTGGAGGGGAGCCCCAGGTCCAATCTCATTAATTTAGGAGCTCAGCATGCGCGGCCACTACTCGTCGAGCCCAAACTGATTGAAGTGACATGGGACGGCCAGCAGATGATGGTAGAACGAGATTTGTGCATTCGTTTCCTCCAAGCCCAAGGCATGGGGGGCTCCACTATCCCGCCCCTGCTTCCATCGCCCCTATGCCGCTACCTCCTCCTCCATAGTGAGAGTTTTGTAGGCAAAATTGTTTATCAAGACTAACAAGACTCGTAAACGGTGGGTTGACAACCGACGATCCATCCGGACGCCACCTGTAACCCGCCGACGCGATTATTACCGCAAAACGATAAAGCGAAGTTGACGAACCCATGAAGTGAGTCGGCGAGGCGCATTTGTGCCAATGAACGACGCTGCCGGGAGAAAACCCGACGACGGCTCAACGAGGCGAAGCTAAACTCAAACGCCAACGAGACGAATCAATCAGACTTAGTCCGCCGATGCAAACGAGCCGCTCGAAGTTCGAAGTTGGCCTGATAACGACTCAAACACAACGGCGACATCACCGGAGAAAAACTAAGCCCTAAGACCAAGAATCGACGAGAAACAACACAAAAACGACGAGACGACGCAACTCTAAACTGGCCGAGGTGGTTCTACCAGCTGGCCGAGGGGTGGTTTCAAGCCACTGGCGGCCGAGCCACCTCGGCCAACTTGGCCGAGGTACTCGGCCAAAGCCGAGGTGGCTCGCCAAACATGGCCGAGCCTCCTGCCAGTGAGCCGAGGTGGCTCGCCAAACATGGCCGAGCCTCCTGCCAGTGAGCCGAGGTGGCTCGCCAAACATGGCCGAGCCTCGCCAAGGTCGAGGTACTCGCCAGGCCGAGGTGGCTCGGCCAAACATGGCCGAGCCTCCTGCCAGTGAGCCGAGGTGGCTCGGCCAACATGGCCGAGCCTCCTGCCAGTGAGCCGAGGTGGCTCGGCCACTGGTCGAAGCACCCCTTGAGATGTATAAATAGGGGCGGATTTTGGAGATGGAGGCGGGATTTTGGTGATTTTGGTGGACGCCGGATTTTGGGATTTGAGGATTTGGCTTTGGCTTTGAGGCGGATTTTCGAGGAGTTTCCAAGAATTCTCACGAGATCCACGAAGCCGCCAACGCTGCTCCGGAGCACCGGCGCAGCATAGACTCGGCCGACGCCGATCCACAAATCGCGGTAAGAAAACTCGGTCGAACTACGATACCCTCTAGGTTAAGCTTCGCCTTAATCTCGTGGATAGCCGCGGATTTCTCCTTGTAGATTCACCGCCCTACGATCCTCTCCTTCGCGGAGTGGATCCCCGCAGCGCATCCTCTCCTTCGCGGAGTGTGATCCTCAGCGCCCGCCGTGAAACGAGCCCCTACGCCTCAGAGTTCCAACCCGTGTTTATACCAGATCGAATTGCGCTGTGGTCAACGGACGAACAAAAGTCCCCAAGACAGTAAAGAACCCACGCAAGCGGGATCCCTGAAAATAGAGATCCTCGTGTTTGTTCACAAAAGGAAGAAAGTTGTAATTTTCGCTTTCATTGTACGCCTAAAATAAAGGCATTTCTTTTGTTTGAAATTTTGTTGTAGGCCAACGGTTGCATAACGAAGTTCAAACGAGCAATGAATAACAAACCAACTTTTACCGCCAACAAGCCGGGCGACCACAGTAGAGCCAACGGCTTCAACAAAGAAGCCATCGCGGTCGCGAACCGCGGATCCCGATCCCGCCATCGAGGAGGTCGAAGTTCGAAGTTCGACCGTAAGAAGTATGAAGAATACCTCTCCTCCTCGCCCGCATCCGCCTCCCCGCAAGTCCAAGATGGTCTCCGCCGCAAGGAAGACCCGACGGCCTCGAGATGCGGAGGCGAAAATCCACCACCACCGCCAAGATCAGACAACGGTGGTTCCCCGCCCTAACAACGCCAAATTTCGTAACCCCCGCTCTTTGGGGTCGATTCCGCCAATGGCGCCGTGACTCTCCAAGAGAGCCCGCCGAGGCGACGCCGCTCGCAAAACAATTAGCCCAGCGAAAGAATCAATGGATGGGGTCCGCTATGAGGCGGATCTAAGATCAAGTTGACTTCGAGTGAAGTCACGAGATCGTAGCCGATTCCTACGGGCGGCTGACGAGCGATGGGTCCGAGTCAAAGCGGAATCGTTCCACGCTTGAGGACGTATCCAGGCGCCCGCAGCGCTCCTCGCGCCAAGCCGCGGGCTTTGGTGCAACAAGCCCGTGAGTTGAAAGGGAGGCGGCCAGAAGTCGTCGACAAATCGTAGCTTGGAAGCCCAAGTCCGTCGAGGCTTCAACCCGGCGAACCCAACATCAAAGCCTAGCTTCGCGGTGACCAACTCTCGCTCCGTGCTCAAATCAGAAATTGTGAGCACCTCGGCCAAAGTGGCGTTGACACGAAGTCACCTCGTACCCGAACCGTGAAGCTAACTCTCCGCCCGCGACCAGCGGGGCTTACACGTCAGGCTAGGTCCGTTGAAGAATCATGGGTCACTCCTATCTGGGGTCGTACCCACAAAGATAAGAAGAAACCTGGCTTTGCTGCTTCAGGGCTTCAAATCCAGAGAGCATCGAAGAATCACACTCTGGCGGGCGTTGCTGACGTGACTTATGAAAGGCCTATTTGTTCTCGAAGGGCGGCTCTCATCGGCGATGACAACGTTATACGAGTCGTGCCAACGCGATAGGTTGCTCCGGTATTCATGCGGCGAGTTGTACTATCGTCTTTGGGTCCGAGTAAATCTCGAAGAGGCGCCAATTAAACATGCCTTGCTTGTGCTCAAACCGATCAAGGCGGTGTTATCGTGCAATGCGCTAAAACAACTCGGAAAAGCGTCGTCTTTGATAGGCTCGAACGAGAATACGAATCAAATCAAAGGCGCTTCGCAGAAGAGATGGGCGCCCAGGCGATGAATTGCCGAGTGTTACCATCAATATGACCAGCCGAGAGGGGCGTCGTCGCGTGCCGTTCGAGCATCATAGCGAATGGCTTCGATGCGGTCAGGGCTGTTGGCGACGAATATCATAAAGATGCAAAAGGGATTACCCTCGAGATGATGAAGTGCCGGATGCAGCTCCGCGATAGCTTCCGATAATACAATTTCCGGCGCCGGACAACCTCGCGAAGCGTTCATGATCGGCCGAGCAGTGTCCCGGATGCTGAAGAGGCTAACCAAGCAAAAGGACAACTTTAAGCTTGAAATGGGCCGCCATCACGGCCGGATGAGACAATGCATGACCAGCGATCCAGGCGATAATGAACCGTCAAAGGCGAGCCAAGTCTTATAATAATGTCAACAACGGATGACACGGACGGAAGAAGAGGCAGCGTAGATGATCATCTGCTGGCAAAGCGCTAAGCGATAACACCGTCGTTCCTCCCAAGTTTACCCGAGCGGAGATGTAGGGGAAAATGAGAAAATAAAGACCTCGAGAGCAAAATCAATACTTTGATTTCCGCTCAAGAGGTAAAAAAGATGGGTATACCATGTCCTTACAAAGGGAGTGGGAATCGATCCATTATCCGGCAAAATTCAACCTCATCAACTTTACACCGTTTGGCGGAAGGGATCGCCACTCGACGCAGATCTACTTCAAGTCTCATCTAGGTGTTATCTCGTGAGCCTTTGATGGTTCGGTCATTCGTTGGCACCCTTCGGAGGCTGCCTTGATTGGTACCGCCCGTCTCAAACCGGGCGTTAATAGGCTGGGATGATATGGAGGCCATGTTTCTCACCAATTTCTTGATGATGATGACACCGAGGTATCCATCGGTTCTTTGTTGGACGAGAAAGCGAGAGAGAGCTTGATGGATAACTTTGTCAAGAGGTTGAAATAAGGCAATGAATTGCGAGACCCGATAACGGAGAAGTTCATTCTCCAAACTTGTCATAACAACCTGTCATTGGGCGTGTTGGAAGCAATAGGAGCTGCGCACCGTCAGAGAACGGAAGATTTAAGGATGCGTGGAGAGCAAGCCGGCGATTCGAGGAAGAAAGCGGAGAGGCCAGCCTGTGGTGGATGCTCACAGCGAACTTTGTCCCCAGCGGCAAAGGTAAAGCGCCCGACAAAAGTGCAGTAGGCGTTAATCAAGCGTTGAGCGCAACCACAGCGGCCGATCGCGGCAGCGTGCACCATAGCAATCCCGGCCTCAATGAAGCCAACAAACTCGAGTCGAAACCATCCGGTGCAGGTTTCCCAAGACTTACTCGTTCAGGGCGAGGAAGTTAGGGCATCTTCAAGTACCTTCGGAAAACAACAAAATCCGGTTGCCCCAATTGTAAATCAAGAGGAGGCAAACAAGGTTCTGATCCTAAGTCACATGCTTACCACAGGCGGTACATCATCCTACAAAGTTACGCTACCATCTCAAGGACAAGATTCGGCCTTGATGATGTTGAGTCATTACTCCAAAACCCTCTAAAGAGAAGGTGGAGCAAATGCGGTCTCTATAAGCTTGGATCGGTTCCTTGGATTGGTTCCAACCGGCGCCAGTTGTGAAGGTAGGAATGAAGATGGTGAATGAAGATCCTCACGGCAGCGTAGAAGGCCTGCACCGCATAACGACAAAGAACGGAGAAATCCTTTGGGTCCACCCCAATTGCCGGAAGACGATCAAGGACTACATCCCCGCCAAAAGGAAGTCCAAGGAAAAGGCAAGCTATGCCATGTCGCTCAGCAATTCCAGAAGGATGATGAAAAGTATCCATCTTCCACTTCCGAAGAAGATGGAAGTCTTCGCTACTAGGAGTGGACAAGAATACTCCTACAAGTATCCGCATAACTCCAAATCCAAACGCTAAGACACCGAATCGGGTGACCACGACTCTCACTCGCGCAGAGAAAGAAAAAGCAACAAGCAAAGGAGAAACAACTCAGTCCAGAAGCTCAACTCCCGGCAGCCCCGATTCAATCGCCTCGACAGAGGGATAGACCGAACATCGGCTCTCCATACCGCTGGACGCCATGGCCCAGCCATTAACATCCCGCAATAACTCTACGAAGGTTCGACAAAGGAAACCCGAAGCTCTACAAGAAGCTCGCCGACTCGAGGTGTTTCTCACTGTGATCAAGCCGATTCCTAAGAATCGCGACAACAATGCAACTTGGCAACCAAGCACTTCCCTCGCATTACTTTTACAAAGGAGGATATGCGACGAGAGATTCCAAGCACGACGTACGCTATACTTCACCGTATATTGGCTCTAGTGAAGTTAACCGGATCCAAGTCGATCCGGTTCACAGGAGCATTATGCCCCCGCTACCATGTATCACCTTGAATCCCTCAAGAAGTCGGCATCAACAGCACAATGATCTATGGTTTAACACCGGCCCCGCCGCTTGGTAAAATCCGATAAAGTGCCAAATGGGGATTAAAGTCCAAGTCACCGCTATGTGATTGACGCAGACTTCCTATAACTTATTGTTGGGTCGAATTGGATCCACTAACGCTATAGTCCCATCTACTTTCATCGTCTCAAATATGTAGACACTAATAATGAAGTCAAGACGGTGGTCGCGACAAACAACCGCTTAAGGGGATGGAGAATTATTTCACCGATTCTCTCCTCTACGGTAATGAGTCCAAATCAATCATCTACCAAGGTACCGGACAGCTGAAGAAGCCGACATCAAACCGGCTTGGTTATAGTGGAGGTTTTGTTTTAAATGACATTATACCCCTTGTAATCAATCTTGACGATGAAGAATCGCCGATGAACATTGTAATTGGCAAATTGTCGATGAATCAATAAATGACGATTTAGAGTACCCTTTGTCTTTGAATGATGTAATGACAGTTTATACAACGATCCGTGAGTTGCACTTACCAACTGGCTTCTTGCTTTACACAAAAGCAATTCCAAGACTCCTTTGGGACAACACTCCATCCCGCCAAGATCAAGTAGTGAAAAGACTTGGTTTACTAAAAGGAGATGCAGCCCAACGTCAATCATTTCTTAGAAGGAGATGAAAATGACAACGGCCTATCCTCAACACATTCGATATAGTCCGAGACACCGGGTATCATGAAGAAGTGGGGTACGACTTGACACAAGGAGAAGGTCTATGTTTCGGCGAGGTCCTCGAAGTCCCTCCTAAAGCTGCATATGTCCCAAAAGGGAAGCCGATAACTTCTATGCATTTAGAAGGGGATTGGGATACTAATCCTCCTCTAAGATGAATGCTCATGGCTAATTGATGATAATCCACCGATGAGGGAGACGACATTCGCCCGATTCTTCGCTTGGGATTCCGACACCACCTGAGAAGCTTTCAAGGCTTTGATGTCAAATATGGCTACGGTCGATCCTGCTACTATTGAGGGTGATGAAGATATGCCAACATGGAAAGACCCATGGATCCATCAACTCAGAGCAGCTTTGGGATAGATTCAACAAAGAGAACCCCCACTAAGGACGAGGTAGTCCAGTTAATATGGGTGATGAGGAGCATCCTAAGCTCATAAACATCAGCAATACTCTTCCCTCGAAGAGAAGGAAGAGTTGATTGCCTTAATCGTGAGTATATCGATGTATTCGCCGAGCTACGAGGACATGCCAGACTCGACTCCTAATGTGGCGACACATCGCCAACATCAAGATGGATGTCAAACATGTCAAGCAACAAAGAAGACGGTTTCGCCCACAAATATTGCAAGCAATCGCTGACGGTGAAGAAACTCATAGAATCGGATTCATCGAGGAAATTCAACACCGGATTGGGTGGCAAATATAGTCCCTGGCCATGAAGAAGAATGGTTCGATTAGGATCCGGTCGACTACGAGACCTAAACGCCGCTGCCCAAAGGATGATTTCCTCCGCCAATCACCGACGCCATAGTTGACAATACATGTGGATTCGAGAGGATGTCCTTATGGATGGCTTTTCGGGGTACAATCAAATCAAGATGCACCCCGATGACGCCAAACACACAGCGTTCAGAACGCCCATCGGTATATTTTGCTACACGGTCATGCCGTTCGGCTTAAAGAACGCCGGTGCAACATACCAGCGAGCAATGACGGAAATTTTCCAGGATCATCTTCGGAAAACGGTCGAATGCTACGTCGACGATTTGGTCGTGAAAAGCCGTGGACAAAGGAGATCACATCAAAGATCTTAAACGGTATTCGAACTCATGCGAACTCATCAACTAAAGATGAACCCTGCCAAATCCTTCCTTGGGATGTCTAGTGGCAAGTTCCTCGGCTTTGTCGTCACCGACAAAGGAATCCACGTCGATCCTGACAAAGTGAAGGCAATTCAAGAGTTGCAACCTCCGAGAAATCTGAGAGAACTCAGGGGGTTACAAGGGCGATTGGCGTACATCCGACGGTTCATATCGAACCTATCTGGGAAGTGCCAACCATTTTCTAAGTTAAACAAGAAGGGCGTGTCATTTATTTGGGACGACGCCTGTCAGAAAGCGTTTGAAGAGATCAAATCGTATCTCGCTAAACCACCTGTTCTTGTTGCACCGCAGTCGGGAAAACCGTTCCTGATCTACGTCAAGGCAACGGATCACTCGTTAAGCCTTTACTCGCAGCAGCGACGACTTACGGCCACGAACAAAAAGGTATTACCCGAGTCGAACATTGGTCGGCGCCGAAGTCTCGATATCCAATGGTCGAAGCAAGCGGTTTTGCATTAGTGTTCGCGATTCGTAAAATGCGACACTATTTAGTCGGACGGACGATTTATGTTATCTCTAATGTAAATCCGTCCGAATATTTATGACCCACCGGCCTCGATGAGTTGACGCTTACGAAATGGGCCTTGCTCTTGTCCCAATATGACTTGTATTTCAAACAACGTAAGTCACCAAAGGACAAGCGATTGCGATCTCTTGGTCGCCAACCCGACAACGGACGCAGTTGAAGCTATATGATGATCTCCTGATGAAGTTCGTGAAGTCAACACTACATCGCACCAACAAATATGGCAATTGTATTTTGACGGAGCTTCTCGCCACTAATGTGGCAAGTACCCCGACGTTCTAAAATCTCACCGAGTCGGAGTTGTCTTGATTTCCGGGAATCATGTCATGCCCGTGCTTATTCACTCACCAACCTTGTTCCAATAACGAGTCAATACAACGCGCTACTTATCGGACTTAGCTTCGCCAAGGAGCCGGGGTCGAATATCTCAAGCATACGGCGATTCACAACCGATAGTTAAGCAGTTCGTGGTGACTACGAGGTCGAACTGATCTAATCCCCTATCATCGATAGCCGTTGAAATGGCGACTCATTCAAGGATTCTTCATCGAAAATATCCCACGCCCAAAACGCCACGCAGATGCATCCGGGCGTAGTCGCGTAGTTAACAACCTTCCGAGACCGAGCAACTAGTTACGGTCGACTCACCAACTCTTCGCACCATTATACGATGAGGCACAAGAAGGTAAGGGGTAGTTACCAAAGTACATGCAACCCAAACCAAGTTGGAGCCCCGAGATTGGCGCCTTATCATCGACACGCCTTACATGGTATTCTATCGTAAGACGGAAGGAGAGAGAGTCAATCCGCCAAGAGCTCCAAGATTCTTTACGACACGTAAACCCGATGCTATACCGCCGGGGTACGATGGTCTTTACTCGATGCCTCTCAAACAAAGAGGCGTAAGAGGTCCTTCAGAAGCACACGAAGGTGAATGTGGTGCACACCAGCTCGGTCCCAAGCTCTACGAGCGAATCAGAGAATGGGCTACTTTTGGCCCACGATGATTAATGACGCAATGAGCACGCTTGAAATGCCACGCGGTCGATTCACGCGAATTATATGCATCGCCCGCATACCGCATCCTTCGCCACGCCCCGCCATTCGAGACATGGGGAATGGACGCTGTAGGTCCCATTTTTCCTCCGCCGCTAAAGGAGATCGGTTTATTCTAGCGATCACCGACTACTTCTCCAAATGGGTCAAGCAATCCCACTAAAGAGGTCAAGGCGAAAGTACCGCCGCCGATTCATCAAACACCATGTCATCTATCGACATGGTGTCCCAAGACGGATCGTGCATGACAACGGTCCCCAATTTATCGCAATTCCTTCATCGGTTTTGCAAAAATTCAAGATACAAGATGTCTCGCCGATGCTCTATAATCCAAAGAAATAATGGGTTAGCCGAGGCGCTCAACAAGACGATTATCAAGATTTTGTCGGCTTGTGAAGAATAACAAGCGAGACCGGACGATAAACTCGAGAAGCACTCGGGCATATCGCACAACGCACGCGACGCCAACCGGAGCCAACCGCACTCTCGCCCACGGGTGAAGCAAGCTCCGTTGGAAATCCAGATTTCGCCACCGCACGCCTTTCAATGAGATGACAACCAAGAACAACATCAAAAACGCCTCAAGAACTCGAGATGTTAGATGAGAAGCTCGAGGCTCAACAATGCATTGAGTTCTATCAAGCTAGGATGTCGAGGGCTTTCAACAAGAAAGTTCGACAGAGAACCTTTAAGGAGGGAGATCTCGCCCTCGCCGCTAGACGACCGATGATCCTCACCTCTAAAAAGAAAGGTAAATTCAACCCAATGGGAAGGACCGCTTATAATAGACACGCCTATTCAAACGGTGCATATCGCCTTATCACACGTATCGGCGACGGCATTAATATAAATGGAAGTTTCAAAAGTATCATCCTTAGTACATTCGTGATAACCCATTCGATGGGAAGTTTCTCGAGAATATCTCACTAATTTTCATGAGGATAACCCTAAGTTATTGTGTTTTCCCCCAAAATTCTCTCACCGATCAAATTCATTGACGGTGGGACCACTAAAAATCTCCCTGGTCCAACCACCAGCATAATCCCCTCTCGATTCCTCCCACGAACGAGAGGTCCACTTTCAAATTCTGGTTAGCAATCCTACAAAAGCGAAAGCTATCCATACCCTTCCAAGATTCTCGGAGTGGAGACACCACTCTTAGTTTCTCATCGGGAAATAGAATACATTCTTCCTTTCCCACCTTCACCTGGAGATAGGACACATCCTTCCTCTTCAGAAGCAAGAGATAGAATACATTCTTCCTCTCTTGTCTTAGATTATCGGAGTGGAGATCCCACTCTTAGTTTCGTTTTTCAAGATTCTCAAAATGGAGATCCCATTTTTAGTCTCTTTCACTGGAAACAGGACAAAAATCCTCCCTTTCCGACACCCGGAGATAGGATACAAAACCTTCCTCTCCATTTTCAAGAGATAGGACACAAAACCTTCCTCTCTTGTTCATCCATCACCCGGAGATAGGATACAAAACCTTCCTCTCCATTTTCAAGAGATAGGACACAAAACCTTCCTCTCTTGTTCATCCATCACCTGGAGATAGGACACATCCTTCCTCTCCATTTTCAAGAGATAGGACACAAAACCTTCCTCTCTTATTCATCCCTTACCCGGAGACAGGAGACAAGATCCTCCTTCCTCTCCACCTTCGGGAAATAGAATACATTCTTCCTTTCCCACCTCAATCAATCTTATTCCGGTTCAATCCTTCTCCGGTCAAAAGAAGACGCCAAGATTCATCTTGGGGCATTTTATCCCGAAGCCTAAGAAGGATATATAGCCAACGCCTTTACACGCTGCTTGGTTTAGTCTTTCTCCGATTGAAGAAGACACCGAGTTCGATTCGGGGCATTTTATCCCGGCCTAAGAAGGATATAGCCAACGCCTTACACGCTGCGTTTCGGTTTAGTCTTTCTCCGATTGAAGAAGACACGAGTTCGATCTCGGGCATTTTATCCCGAAGCCTAAGAAGGGATAAAGCCAACGCCTACCACGTGTTGCCGGGTAGTCTATTCCCGTGACAAAAGACGAAGCCTACGTATTCAATATCGTAGCATTAAGTCTAAGAGAGTCTCATTCTTTTAGCACAACGTCACGTGCGGAGCGGATCCAGATAATCCGCGACGCTAGCCCAACTCAAACGGTAGTTGGTAAAGGCTAGTCAAATCCGTTGAGTGGGGGTGATAACCCTAAAGTCGGCCTAACAGCGTCGCCGGTTTAGTCTTTCTCCGATTGAAGAAGACACCAGAGTTCGATTCTGGGGCATTTTATCCCGAAGCCTAAGAAGGGATTAAGCCAACGCCTCACACGCGTTGCCGGGCGATCTCTTGCCCGTAAAAGAGTACCGAGCCTATGTATTCAATATCATAGCAACAAGTCTAGAAGAGTTTCATTCTTCCAGCACAACGTCACGTGCGGAACGGATCCAGATAATCCGCACGCTAGCCCAATTCAAACGGTACTTGGTAAAGGCTAATCAAATCCGTTGACGGCTGAGGGTTTGCCAAAAATCCTATAAGTATTATGGTTAATTATTTCTGACGAAATAAAAGAATCATAATAGAGCACAAAAGAGGACGGAAATATGTTTTATCGATAAAAGACTGAAGTTACACAAGTTTTCTAAACGGCAGATTTGTGACAGCAAATACTTTATTGAGAAAAGATTGCTGAAGTTCCTCCCGAGCTTCGGCCGAAAGCCTCCTCGCTGCCATTAAGGGCCTCCGCAATCTCCTTCTTGATATCAACCAGCTTCTGCTTTGAGAGTTCAAATTTCTCGGGCACGACCGCGAGAGTCTTTTCTTTGTTGGCCTTCGCCGCCTTCAAGACAATCAGCCCTCCTCGCCGCTGAATTCTGCTCGAGCTCTACTATCCCAAACATCGGTGACACAAGACCAAAATGTCTCACGGAAGATGAAGCTTCAATGGCGGTCTCCAAATGATGCTGGTCTCACAGATTTGAACTTCGAGTCCAAGAATAACGCAAGCATCCTGTTGCCAGCGAGCCTCGTCTCTATCTCTATATATGAGGGGAGCCCCGCTACTTCAAAATCTTGTAGACTTTGGAGCTTAACCTCTAAATGGTCGAATCATCAAGAATGGGACTCGGATGCATCAATCTTCCGATGTTCTTCCGTGCCGCTTAGCCCTACTCCAAATAGGATTACGAGTATAAACTAGTTCCTAACGAAGTTCTCGGAGAATATTACCATATTCTTAAGGATAACTCGATAACCCTCAATTTCTCCCACGGGACCTCAAGGAGGGATAAAATTCGACGAGGCTTATATCGACGGACAACGCTCTACCGAAAGGACTCCTCCCATCAGACGCGTTCATTCATGCATCACCGAGGGCCTACCAATCAACAATTGGGAAGAATACCTCCCACCGTGGATGAACACACCGCAACGAAGTAATGCAAGAGCGACGCCAACCAACGCCGCCGACGAAGGATTCACCGATCAACGGTTCGATCCATCAAGAATTCCCGATCAACGGAGGAACCTCGATGGTCAATTGGACGACAATCCACCGACACGAGTCAACAAAAATGAACTCAATTAGCTACAATTTGAAATTCGACAACGGTCAAGCAATAAATGCAAAGACCGCAACACCCCCGTATCCTACAAAGCACCGAGAACCCGAGAATTGAGGAATCAAATACCGAGCCAACCTCAAAAGAAATTCATCTATCGACTTCGGTCGAGATTTCGACAACGGCCGACAAAAATGCAAGATCGCAATACCTTCAATCCTACAAAGCACCGGAAAGATCAAGGAATGGAGAGATCAAACGCCGTGGTCATTCACAAGTCCTATCACGCCAATTAAAGAGTGAAGGGTTATCATGTCCAAAGCATCCCACTCACCAAGAATCGACCGAGACGCTTTGGAGGGGTATCTCAGAGGCTTAAAATTGTTTATCGATGCGAACAAGACTTCGTAGCGGTGGGTTGACAACCGACGATCCATCCGACGGCGCCAATCTTAACGCCGCCGATGTGATTACGCCGCAAAACGCATAAAGCGAGTTGACGAACCCATGAAGTGAGTCGGCGAGGCGTACGAGCCAGCGAAACGACGCGTCGTGGAGAAAACCCGACGACGAAGCTCAACGAGGCGAGTTGGCTAAACTCAAAC
Source organism: Asparagus setaceus (assembly GCA_012295165.1). Classification (NCBI taxonomy): domain Eukaryota; kingdom Viridiplantae; phylum Streptophyta; class Magnoliopsida; order Asparagales; family Asparagaceae; genus Asparagus; species Asparagus setaceus. The sequence continues at coordinate 14,330,842 of CM022703.1, read as the reverse complement.
GTCAACGAGACGGAATCAACTGTACTTAGTCCGTCGATGCAAACGAGCCGTTCGAGTTCTGGAAGTTGATCGGATACGGACTCAAACACAACGGCGACATCACCGGAGAAAAAACTAAGCCCGGAAGACCGAAGAATCGACGGAGAAACGACACAAAAACGACGCGAGACGACGGGACCTCGGCCAAATTGGCCGAGGTACCTCGGCCAAAGCCGAGGTGGCTCGGCCAAACATGGCCGAGCCTCCTCGGCCAAGGCCGAGGTACCTCGGCCAAGGCCGAGGTGGCTCGCCAAACATGGCCGAGCCTCCTGCCAAGGTCGAGGTACTCGCCAAAGCCGAGGTGGCTCTACCAAACATGGCCGAGCCTCCTGCCAGGAGCCGAGGCGGCTCTACTAATTGGCCGAAGCTCTTGAGATGTATAAATAGGGATTTTTGGAGATGGAGGCGGGGATTTTGGTGATTTTGGTGGACGCCGGATTTTGGGATTTGAGGATTTGGCTTTGGCTTTGGTAGGATTTTGAGTTTCAAGAATTCCCACGAGATCCACGAGGCAGTCAGCGCCGTTCGAACGCCGGGCGAGCAGCAGCTCGACGCGTCGAGATCCACAAATGCGGGGTAAGAAAACTCGGGTCGAACTACTGATACCCTCTAGGTTAAGCTTCGTCTTAATCTCGGGGATAGCCATTGTGATTTCTCCTTGTAGATCTCACCCGCTCGGCGATCCTCTCCTTCGTGAGTGTGATCCCGCAGGCGATCCTCTCCTTCGTGAGTGTGATCCCCTGGTAGCCGTTTCCTTCGTGAAGCGAGCCCCTCGTCTGTAGTTCCGAACCCGAGGTTTATACGGGATCGAATTGCGCGGTGGTCAAGCGGACGAACAAAAGTCCCCGACAGGCAAAGAACCCATGGCGAGGATCCGGAAAATAGAGATCCTCGTGTTTGTTCACAAAAGGAAGAAAGTTGTAATTTTCGTTTTCATTGTACGCCTAAAATAAAGGCATTTCTTTTGTTTGAAATTTTGTTGTAGGCCAACGAAGCTGTACACGAGTTCAAACGAGCAATGAATAACAAACCAACTTTTACCGCGAACAAGTTTAACATTTTTTTGGACCCCCCTTGCTGAAATTTCTGACTCCGTCACTGCTCACTGCTAAAGGTGGACAGTAGACCCATTATGCTCTCTCTACTCTAGTGATATAGAATCTCACAATCACCTCTTCCTTAATTGTCAGCTTACAAGTAGGTCTGGGACATTTTCCTCCCCATCATTGGTATCCAAGCTCTTCCCCTCTTTACATACCAATGCTTTGATATGTGCACTGACAAATCCATTGAGACTGCAGTGAGGCTGTTATGGAGATTTGTTTTCCCGTCTATATGCTGGGTTCTATGGACTGCTCGCAACAATTTCATCTTCAATGGAGTTTTACCTAATCCCCAACAATTGGCTTCCAAGATAGCTTACTACCTAACTTTCTGGACAGGTTTAGCTGCATCCAAGAGAGGTATTAAACCCAAGACCATAGTTCGGGAAAGGGGGATCTTAGAGCTAATTGCCTCAAGCAAGGATAGCAACGTGGGGTGGGTCATTAGCAAAGTTCAGCAAACTTTTGGATTTTCATTCAGTTTCTGTTATTAGTTGTTACTGTTGTACACTTTTCGATTGTATTCCCTTATCATACTGCATACCCCTCTAGGATATCTATGGCTGATTTTCTTGTGTTCCCTCATTGTGTGGAGTGACGACATAGGTCCGCCCCTCTACCAACTTGGGAACTTTTGCAAAATCACAACTAGATATCAATATCTGTATATACTCTTTAGTGCTTATATATATATATATATATATATATATATATATATATATATATATATATATATATATATATATATATATATATATATATATATACACACACACACACACACACACACACACACACCATGATAGGGCGCCTTGCCCTATTTTTACATCAAAAAGAAAAAGAAAAATTAGCATTTGCTGAACTTTGTGGAGGGAGAATTACCAGTCAAATAACTTGGAATTCCCCTTGCATCTAAATCAGTATCGTCCGGAGATTGTCGCAGTTTAAGGAGAAAATCATTGGTAGAATTCAGTGTTGGAGTACCAAGCTCTTTATCTTTTGCTGGTAGACTCCAATTGGAGGAATCAGATTTGTACACTGTACAGTATGTAAATATATTGGGGGAGGGATATTTGTATTGCCTAAGAATTACTAAGAAGGTGGGGCAGCTATGTAGAGATTTCTTATGGGGTTAAACTGCGTTGGGCTAGATTGGTTTGGAATAAACTCTCTCCGCCTAAGCAAATCTTTTATTTTTTGGGTAGCGTGAATGGATAAACTGCCTACAAAGAACAAAGCTTAGACAGTATGGGATTGTTGATGATGATACTCGCTCCTTTTTCAATTCTGGTATTGAAGATAGAAACCATCTCTTTTTTGAGGGTTCTTGCGGAGGAATACTATCGAGTTTGTTCAGCAAAAGGTTGATAAATTTCAATGGATTGAAGCTCTGGAATGGATGATTGCAAAGTGGCGGGAAAGCTCTTCTGTGTGTTTCTGCAGCAGCTGCAGCTTGTGCTTACTACATTTGGCGAGCAAGAAATTGGTTGATCTTTCGACAGCAAAGAGTGGAGGCGGAGGAGCGTATGTCTGCTATCACTTACGAGATTAAGATTCAGTCGAGTTAAGTTAGCAGATTGAAGGATACTAAACAAAACAGAGAGTGGCGTAGATCCGATGCGCCTATTTCCTGATTGCCCGTGGAAGAAGCAACAATATATAGATAAATTTTGATTTTGGTCTTTTTTTGTTTCTTAGTTGTTTGCTGATATGCCTCTATGTTAGTATGTTTTTGGCTAGAGGCTTTTGTGCTATAGCTTCGAGTTGTGAAACTCTATAATATAGGAGGTATGTACTCATCAGCTCTTGCAATTTGGTAATAAAGTCTATACTTAGCCCAAAAAAAAAGGGAAAAGGTAATGACAAGTTACCAAAATAAAATTAAGCAGAATTAGATCACCAAAGTACCAACTTCTTTGAGTATTTTAATTCCATTCATGGGTAATATCCGAAGGCAAGAAGAACCTAAAACTCGGAGCACCAAACTATAAAGTTCCATAAGAACGTCAATTAAAGGCTAATATTATTAAGAGTGTAATAATACTTTTCACATTCACAAACGTTGAAATTGAGAGGAAAATAAGGAGAACATGATCCTCAACATCTGCATATTTGCATTTTGAAGAAATTGCAGTCAACCAAAGTTAAACATAAATGTCAAACATAATTTTCAAAATATAAATGCTAATAAGAATCGAACACTTAACACTTTCAAATATGCGCAAATTAGCAAATGGAGTAAAATATATCTCAAAACAAACCAAAGGTACATATACTTGTCATAGGCTAATCTCATCAACAAATTCACTACAAGTACAGCAAGCACATATTAGAGTAGATCAATTTATTTCCTATCAAAAACAACGAAATAACTAACTGCAGCCCTGCTGCTGTCAAGTTATTTCTACTCGATGTCTTATAATTTCCAAAGAAAAGTAACCTCACTGAGCACGAGGAGCTGAAGATTCTGATGAACTCTCTGATTCAGAATCCAATTTTGGTTTCAAAGCTGATCCATTTGATAAGCTTTCGCTCGATTCTGGTTCCTGAAGAGAACCATTTTCTGTTGTTTTCACCTCTTTCTTTGTGTCTGAGAAAGATACATCAATCACTGGTTCCTTGAGATTTTCTAGTTTTTTCTCCTTCTCAAGCTCTTGTTTAGCCAAAGGAGAGAATTGGGAATCCAAAGATTTTGCTGCCCCGAGCCAAGCAAGAACAATCACAAGAAGGATTCCTCCGAGATAGGGAGTAGAGTTTGCAAGAGACCCGAATGTCAAAATCATGAATTGTTGGATCAGCGCGCCTCCTGATTTCCCCAAGGGGTTGCAGACGACATCGATGGCTGCCTTCCCTTTAACCTATAGTCAATTATGGAAAATTCAGAAAATGGACAAGAGAGAAAAAGCAGATACTGTATTGAGCTAGAACAAATATAGCTTTCATTAGCTGATGACAAGAAAAGAAAAAAAATAACATAAAGACCAAATACGTACATGCAAGTTATAACATCAATTTGTGACAAATGGCTTATAATTTTTGGGTTAATTGCAGATACAGTACTATTCAATCATCTATGAGAGTGTCGCCACTCATATCCCCTGAAGCCCGAACAATTTCATTAGTAGTTGCACCCCCTAAACTCCATACAACAGTATTTTCCAAAGTTGTTGCACCCCCTAAACTCCATACGACAGTATTTTCCAAAGTTGGGATGAGATGTCTCATGGGTATCACGTGACGATAAAATTATATTTTGCCCTCAGTTTAACTGAAAAAAATTGGCTAAATATCATAAACCGCCCTTAACTTTGGACAATTATCAGAAAACCCCCCTTAACTTTCAAAATATCAGAAAACCCCCCTTAACTTTCAAAATATCAGAAAACCCCTTAACTTTCAAAATATCAGAAAACCCCTTAACTTTCAAAATATCAGAAAACCCCTTAACTTTCAAAATATCAGAAAACCCCTTAACTTTCAAAATATCAGAAAACCCCTTAACTTTCAAAATATCAGAAAACCCCTTAACTTTCAAAATATCAGAAAACCCCTTAACTTTCAAAATATCAGAAAACCCCTTAACTTTCAAAATATCAGAAAACCCCTTAACTTTCAAAATATCAGAAAACCCCTTAACTTTCAAAATATCAGAAAACCCCCCTTAACTTTCAAAATATCAGAAAACCCCCCTTAAGTATCGGAATTATCACAAAACCCCTTTCACTTTCAGATTTTATCAGAAAATCCCCTTTAACTTTCAGATTTTATTAGAAAATCCCCCTAATTTAGGGGGTTTCCTGATAAAATCTCAAAGTTAAGGGCGGTTTTCTGATAACCCCTAAACTTAAGGGGGGTTTTCTGATATTTTCAAAGTTAAGGGGAGTTTTATGATATTTAGCCAAAAAAAATAAGATTAACTTAGATCTAAATTGAGGGCAAAAAAGTAATGTTTCTGAGACCCAGGGGTTATAAGTGCTAATAAAAAAAATACAGGGCTACACCACCATAGTACAGGGGGTATATCTGCAATTAACCCTAAAATATTTTATCAAGACAAGACCTGGTAATGGTTTAAGTTACAAGTGAAAAGTGCAACTTGAAATGTCAATACTTGTGCTCGAATAATTTGCATTATTGATAGACATCTGCATCTGTGCTAGCATACATGAACACAAATATATCGTGTATGCATGTGCACATAGATATAAGTTATAAATGGTATTACACAAACGAACCTTCATATCTTCATCTAGAGGAATATAAGCCATTTCCTTGCATGGATCGAACAAACTATATTTCGCACTTTTACTGAAAATGTTCTGCAATGCACCGACATAAACAGCTGCAAGTAGAGGGGTTATGCCTAGGCTCCCGAGCAAAGGTGCCAATGGCTCCCCAAATAATAGAAGTGAGAAGAAACCAACTCCGGTAAGTAGTAGAACTGTCGGAGTTATCATAGCCGCAACCCCCCAGCCAAATTTTCTGAGGATCACTCGGCCAAGCAACATCATCGTGAATGTGGCAATTCCAGTTGCAGTTGAGAAATCGCCCATGAACGATGAGTACTCATTCGGGCTAGGAAACTGTAAAATGAATTGAAATTAGAAAATATATTGGAAGGCAACAACCTATTGAGCATAAAAACAAAATGGGCTTTTTTTTGTTGCTATATTAGTCCCTTAAAGCTTTCATATTTTGAAACTAGTTCCTCCAATCAAGAATAGAAGTAGAAATTAGCAGAATTAATTTGAAAGAACTTATGAGATAACTTGACAATTGGAGGACCTACTAGCAATTTCGATGATTTGATGAAAAAATTCAAAACATGACAGATACAAGGGATTAATCTCAAAAAATATTGCTAGTAGGTCCTCCAATTCTAATTTATTTTGAAATTAGTCCCTCCAATCAAGAGTAGAAGTAGCATCCAGAGGGATTAATTTGAAACAAGTTATGAGAATTGGGGGACCTAATAGCAATTTCAATGATTTGAGGGGCCGATTTCAGAATTATTTGAAACTTGGGATGGCTTAGTAGCAATTTCAGAGATTGAGGAACTAATTGCAAAATATAAAAGATCTAAAGGGCTACTATAAAAATAAACAAACAAACAAAATTTACCTGAGCCTTCAGCTTTGATTTCCATGTAACTTCAACGAGATTGATACTGATACCATATGCAACCACCAAAGTGGCAAGATCCCTCACATATCTAGAAGAGAGCAACACTTTCAAGCTCTCTTTCATACCTAGCTTCGGTTTTTCCTGTCAAGGCATCAACATTTAATAAATACACGGAAACATTCGAGGAATAGGCATGGTTATCCTCCAATTTATTATCTTCCATCCTACCTTCTTTTTCTTGCGGTCAGACTTTGGAAGAGAAGGGTCATTGAGAACAAATTTATTAACTCCCCAATAGATTGTGGTGATTATGAGACCGAGAAGGACCACAATGCTCATCATTCCTTTGAGAGAGATCGCCCAGCCATCAACACCCGGGCCCAAGTTCTTCCGGAGGTTAGAGAAGTACTTCACAGTTCGTCCTGAGAAGATGAGGGCAATATTAGCTCCAAGACCGAAGAGTGGATAGAATTCTTTGGCTTCCTCAACTGTGGTAATCTGCAAATGCAGGAAAGATTATCAGAGACAAACATGATAGAGAGTAAAGACAGATTAATCGCTAGCTTTCACATATTAAATTGAGGACCGCTACTATCCACTTTCCACATTATCCCAGACCAAAAGAATTATGTGCAGGGACTTCTAAACTAGAAGTTGAACTTTCATTCGTAACATTATAACAAGTTGAGGTTGTAAAATGCCAAGACATTATCTCTATAGAAGCCGTTCGCAGTTATAACCAAACCATAAATCCTGAGGCATTAAGTTAATGATTTTGATCAAAGATCACCTTTCATTTATCACCAAAATAATGTAGCATGATAGAACACTCCAGTGCAATCAACAAAAGTGGATAAAATAACTGTAGTCCACCGTCATGTCAGAACCCCTCAATGTAATAAAAAATAAAAAATAAAAAAAGGGAAATTTTTCTTCAAGGGAATGGATAAGGTGCAATCTGTTCATTCCCTTCACATGGACAAAGAAATGCTTAAAGAGAAAAGAGCTGTGTAGAATCATGAAATTGAACAGAAAAAATAAGTGACTAAAAGTACAAAATCAACTGCTATGTAATCTATCGAAGTTGTTTCCAATAAACATAGTAACAGAAGAATATGTAGCAAAAAAAGCATTGCCTTTGACATTGCATTGAATTGGTAAATTTTTCTGTTATGACAAATAGCTAGGCCTACTGGTGAACACTTGTAATTAAAATTTCTTAGAATTTCAAGAACGTGATTATACTAGAACTTCTACAAGAAACTTGGCTAAGCTATTGTTTACGAAGTGCACACAGTTAATAATGGCAGTCATGTTACTATTTTTTTTTTATAAAAACTTCCCAAAGAGCAAAGGCCCTAGGGCAAGGAGGGCAATCACATACCAAGTTCAACACTCAAGTTCTCTGCTCCAATAGCCACTAGAACGACAAATCAAATAGATCTCCAGTGTTTATTAAGCCCCAAATTCCAAAACAAAGCATTCTAGGATCACTCACAAGTCACAATCAATTTACAAGAATCAAAACAAGACTTTAGTTTAATACTTATGGATGTTCTAATGTTCTTCTTGAAAATCCGAGCCAAAAACATGGAACTTTATGATAAATCAGCTTTGATACAGCTAATGCATTAGAGTACAGAAGTTATACACGAATTAAAAAGTGAAATGACCTAAGGTAAATCATATTTAAAATATTGATGGATAAGATTTTATTGCAGTCTCTCTAACATATGATCGTTGAGTGTTGAATTGAGCAAGCAAAAATTACATGAATGCCTTTTCAATGAAAATTGATTAGCAAGAATCCTAAATATTGAAGCAGAGGTAACCAAGAGTCGTACTAATCAAGAAATGATTAAAAAGCCACAGCAGCATCTTTATCATTGTACAGAAAACAAGGTGTTTTCAAATCGAGTCACAGAGCAAATGATTATCTGAAACCCCCAACAATTTCAAACAAATGCAACTTAATACAATTTTCATAAATTCTACAAAAAATTACAAAAAAAAATCATCCAAGTGACCTATCAAGAGAGCAAAACAGGCTTAGCGCGCTAATATCACACAAAAGAAGGCGCCCATAAGCAAACTCTTCGACCTAAGTTTTAACTGGCAGAAATATATGCAAGAATCAAAATTCATAATCAAAATAAACACCAAAGCAATAAACACTAGAACAGCAATACAGAAACTATTAGTTGAATTATAGTAACTAAAACATGAAAATGATCTTAATAAATCAAGGGATCATCTTTCATCACCTGATTAGCAAACCCCCAGAAAAGAACAGAAATCACCACGCTCCCCCAAAGCTCAGCCATGACATAGAACAAGCAAAAGCTCCAAATCCTCAGAATAGCGACCGGGCCAATAAAGCTCGGCCCAAGAGCAGCAACAAGCTTATCAGCAAAAGCAATGGGATGAATCTTGTCGCTCAGAGGATAAAGCACAAACCCAAAAGCCCCAAAGAAGGCAATAAAGGGAAATATCACAGAATAAAAAAGAGCCTCCTTTGACAAAACATTTGAGAGCTTAGTATACAAGAGCATGAACCCAACAGCCATGGGCAAATTCACCCATGTTTTTAAAAAGGGTATAATCTCAGCACTGCTCCCTTTAGCAGTAACCACTAAAACATCCTTAGTATCTCTTAAAATAGTATAATTGAATAGAATACAGAAGAACATAACCCCAAGTGGGATAATCTTCTTCAGGGTCAATAACTCAATCCCCAAGAACTTGGGTTTCTCCACTTTTTCAGTAAAACCCTCCCCATCTGCAGAAATTGCGGCAGAGGACCGGCAAAGTTGGGGTTTTTTGTCAGGGGAGGTAAAAAGTTGGGATTTTGGGGAGAGGGAGAACAAAGGTGAGATTTTTGATGGGTTTTTGAGGGGATTGAGAGAGACTGAGGATGACCCAGACTGGATTCTGAGGTTTTTGTTGAGGAGAGAGCGGTTCCTTAAGGATTGAAGAGGGTGAAAGGCTCTGGTTTGGGGGTTTGAAGGGAGAGAGAGAAGGCCAAGGCCTTTGCTTTGGATAACTCCCTCCATTGCTCTCTCCCTCTTTCTCTCTCTAACTTTCTCTCTCTAGCTTCCCCCTTTGAAGAGAGAGAGCTCTCAACAGAAAGGGGGTTGAGAAGAGATAAAGATAACGGAGAGAGTTTCAGCAGGAGAAGGCAAGGGGAGAAATATCTAATACACTGAATTTTTATTTTGACATTTTAGGATGGAGAAAATAAAATATTTATTTGAATATATAAAAAGGGAATGAACTTGGAGATATTTGTTTCTAATTTTTTTTCTTTTTCCTGAAGATTTTTGGGACAGAGCGGGGAGAGGTAAGAAGTACAATGAACTCCAACTCGTGGTGAATGAATGAGAGGTTGGGTTTTGCAAGTAGGGGTAAATTTGAAGGGGGGTTTTTGCACAAAAATTTTCTTAACTTCGTAAATAAGAGAAAGTTCCCATCATTTGTTTCACGTGTCTATTATGGCAAACACAATTAGCTTTAGAGTTATCGTTTGCCGGTGACATGATATATTTTGGACAATTTCTCCCCTATCTATTTATGTATTACCCTTGTCGAGTAATGATAGGTAAAAACTAAAAAGATAGTTTAGGCTTTACGCTCTACTAATATTGTTTGTTAGAGTTATTAATAGTTCAGAAGAATTTAGTTTAACAATGAAAATTCAGTATGGTTTTCTTTGATTTACAAAGTTCAGATAGTTAGGGATTTTTGTGGAATTTACCCTGAAAAAGTAAATGATGGTTTTGGGGTTGTAAATAGTTGTGGTAAAATAGAGGGGGGTTGGTGAAAAAGAGCATGAGTATAGTTGTAGTGATGGCTCCCTTTCCAATTGAGCTTTTGAGTTCATTGCTGCGGTCACAAGTTGAGGGAGGTAATCACGAGAGAGATAGATTGGGTGCTTTTGATCACATGGTCGGTTCTAACTTAAGATAGCAAAAGTTTACCACTTCGTATAAAAAATTTATCTTGGTTTCAATTCTAGAAGCTCTTGTAATGTGATCATTTCCATAACAAGTTTAGATATCACTTTGAGATTTATATTGCACTTGAACAAAAGTTTACTACTTCACTCTTAAAGAGGGTATTTTGAAGGGGTACTACATGAAAATATTCTATCATTCTAGTCCCTAACAAAGGACGTTGTGGGTGCGTATGGAAGGGGGTGTTTGGCAAAATAAAAGTGTATAGAAAACGTGAATGTAACCTTATATGTTATTTGTCACTTATTTTTACTTATTTTGTTAAAGGACAATGTAGTCTTTTAATAACAATGAGTAAATCTACTTATAAGTGACAAAAAAATAATTTGGCAAATCTTAACTTATTTTTTCTATACTTATAAGTAAAAAAATAATTAAATAAGTCGGTTGCCAAACATGCTCTTAGTTTCGACTTTCACCTTTTACTTGCAAACAAACAAACACCCTTGAGGAGGAGTGAAGATTTACATTGTTGTTTTAAGATTATGTTTGATATTGTGTATGATGTTGTTAAGATATGACTCACAACCGAATTAAGATTATGGAAGGTACAACAATTAAGACTAGATAATGACGTTCTTAGTTATTTACTTATTTTTATAAGAAATGTGCTTTCGGAAATGGATATTCAGTGCACAATGAGGTCAAAACAGGATGAACAATTGAAACATTAGTCTGAGACACGTTGCAATTAAGCCCACAAGTTTTTCTAACCAATACTAACGTCATGAGTCATGAGTTCTTAAGCAGTAAGATATAATATTTCAACAACTAATGTTTCAATAATAATTAAGAAAACAATATATTGACTAAACAAGTAGTTCGATGAGATCGACTTTCCTTTACTAGTTTGGAGATATAGTCATTTCCTAGTCATTTGGTGGTTATATGCGTATATACACAAACATGTACATACATCTATACATGAGTGTACGAGGAATTTTTTTTTTTTTCCTGAAGATTTTTGGGACAGAGCGGGGAGAGGTAAGAAGTACAATGAACTCCAACCCGTGGTGAATGAATGAGAGGTTGGGTTTTGCAAGTAGGGGTAAATTTGAAGGGGGGTTTTTGCACAAAAATTTTCTTAACTTCGTAAATAAGAGAAAGTTCCCATCATTTGTTTCACGTGTCTATTATGGCAAACACAATTAGCTTTAGAGTTATCGTTTGCCGGTGACATGATATATTTTGGACAATTTCTCCCCTATCTATTTATGTATTACCCTTGTCGAGTAATGATAGGTAAAAAACTAAAAAGATAGTTTAGGCTTTACGCTCTACTAATATTGTTTGTTAGAGTTATTAATAGTTCAGAAGAATTTAGTTTAACAATGAAAATTCAGTATGGTTTTCTTTGATTTACAAAGTTCAGATAGTTAGGGATTTTTGTGGAATTTACCCTGAAAAAGTAAATGATGGTTTTGGGGTTGTAAATAGTTGTGGTAAAATAGAGGGGGGTTGGTGAAAAGAGCATGAGTATAGTTGTAGTGATGGCTCCTTTCCAATTGAGCTTTGAGTTCATTGCTGCGGTCACAAGTTGAGGGAGGTAATCACGAGAGAGATAGATTGGGTGCTTTTGATCACATGGTCGGTTCTAACTTAAGATAGCAAAAGTTTACCACTTCGTATAAAAATTTATCTTGGTTTCAATTCTAGAAGCTCTTGTAATGTGATCATTTCCATAACAAGTTTAGATATCACTTTGAGATTTATATTGCACTTGAACAAAAGTTTACTACTTCACTCTTAAAGAGGGTATTTTGAAGGGGTACTACATGAAAATATTCTATCATTCTAGTCCCTAACAAAGGACGTTGTGGGTGCGTATGGAAGGGGGTGTTTGGCAAAATAAAAGTGTATAGAAAACGTGAATGTAACCTTATATGTTATTTGTCACTTATTTTTACTTATTTTGTTAAAGGACAATGTAGTCTTTTAATAACAATGAGTAAATCTACTTATAAGTGACAAAAAAATAATTTGGCAAATCTTAACTTATTTTTTCTATACTTATAAGTAAAAAAATAATTAAATAAGTCGGTTGCCAAACATGCTCTTAGTTTCCGACTTTCACCTTTTACTTGCAAACAAACAAACACCCCTTGAGGAGGAGCTGAAGATTTACATTGTTGTTTTAAGATTATGTTTGATATTGTGTATGATGTTGTTAAGATATGACTCACAACCGAATTAAGATTATGGAAGGTACAACAATTAAGACTAGATAATGACGTTCTTAGTTATTTACTTATTTTTATAAGAAATGTGCTTTCGGAAATGGATATTCAGTGCACAATGAGGTCAAAAACAGGATGAACAATTGAAACATTAGTCTGAGACACGTTGCAATTAAGCCCACAAGTTTTTTCTAACCAATACTAACGTCATGAGTCATGAGTTCTTAAGCAGTAAGATATAATATTTCAACAACTAATGTTTCAATAATAATTAAGAAAACAATATATTGACTAAACAAGTAGTTCGATGAGATCGACTTTCCTTTACTAGTTTGGAGATATAGTCATTTCCTAGTCATTTGGTGGTTATATGCGTATATACACAAACATGTACATACATCTATACATGAGTGTACGAGGAATTTTTTTTTTTTTCCGTTTTATGTTTTAAATATTTGTAGAAATGATACTTCCATAAAGAAGAAAAGAAAGTCACGAAATCTAAGGAAGAAGTTCCTACAAACAATGCAAGAATTCTTATCATACACACAAATATCCACGAATATTCACATAATAAGTCAAATAATTGGAGAAGTCTAGAATAAATTTAAGTGGACATGTTCTTTCCACAACTTTTTTATCCCTTGATTCTGTTTTGAGGTCCGTACAGGTGTGGGATGCACATGGAGACATACTTCTTAGAGACGGTCTTGATGTATATCACACATCAACACCAATTTCAAAGCAAAAATAACAGATAAAAAAATTAGTGGATATAGCCCTCAGTCTCCTTAAATTTACTTTAACTTATTCCAGACAATTGTCATACATTCTAAAGTCTGTTTGTCTAAACTGAAAGATTTAAGGCATATCTCCCAAATGCATTTTTTGACCTTGGAACCTTCCACTAAATAAAAACCAGTTTCTATCATCTAAAAGATCTTATTAGCAAATAGATGGAGATTCTGATACTCTTTCTAATGAAACACTGAACTTTCATTTTATTTGGACTCTTGCAGGTTTCTGTTGTGAATCTTCACTATAGAAGCTTTGTCATGAGTACTTGCTTGAAGGAAGATACCAAGTCATAGAAAATTGCAAGCGGCAGTTTGGATTTGGCAAGAACCCAAAGAAGTCTCTTTCCTTTGAGCAAAAAAGGGAGCTATGTTAGTATTTTAGTTTTTGTATGGAGTTTGTCTTGGTGCATGGTTATAGTTTGTAGATTTTGCTTTGTATAATGCTTCAAGTTTTACTTTATTTCAATTTGGCCAGTAAAAGACAATTTATAGCTTTAAAAAAAAAGAAAAAAGAAAGTAGATATTTCCCAGGATAAAAGAGTATGATTCCTTAGTAGTGTAGTCCACCATATTGACAATGATTGTTGAAAAAATTGTGTCAAGCCCTAAAAAAAACACATGTGACTAAACCCTCACACCTTTCTCCCACGTATAAAAGCCCCAAAAATCAAAAAAGAGTGTGATTCAGCCCTTCCAACTCAGCAGTATACATTGTGTATATTTCTCCCAAATCCCTATATTACCCCTCCTATCATAAATTTGGCAGATCTCTCCTCTCTCTCTGTCTCTCTGTCTCTCTCTGTGTATATTTCTCCCAAATCCCTATATTACCCCTCCTATCAAAAAACAGGATGAACAATTGAAACATTAGTCTGAAACACGTTGCAATTAAGCCCACAAGTTTTTTCTAACCAATACTAACGTCATGACTCATGAGTTCTTAAGCAGTAAGATATAATATTTCAACAACTAATGTTTCAATAATAATTAAGAAAACAATATATTGACTAAACAAGTAGTTCGATGAGATCGACTTTCCTTTACTAGTTTGGAGATATAGTCATTTCCTAGTCATTTGGTGATTATATGCGTATATACACAAACATGTACATACATCTATACATGAGTGTACGAGGATAATTTTTTTTTTCCGTTTTATGTTTTAAATATTTGTAGAAATGATACTTCCATAAAGAAGAAAAGAAAGTCACGAAATCTAAGGAAGAAGTTCCTCCAAACAATGCAAGAATTCTTATCATACACACAAATATCCATGAATATTCACATAATAAGTCAAATAATTGGAGACGTCTAGAATAAATTTAAGTGGACATGTTCTATCCACAACTTTTTTATCCCTTGATTCTGTTTTGAGGTCCGTACAGGTGTGGGATGCACATGGAGACATACTTCTTAGAGACGGTCTTGATGTATATCACACATCAACACCAATTTCAAAGCAAAAATAACAGATAAAAAAATTAGTGGATATAGCCCTCAGTCTCCTTAAATTTACTTTAACTTATTCCAGACAATTTTCATACATTCTAAAGTCTGTTTGTCTAAGGGGGTGTTTGGTTCACCACTTTTGGGAAAAGTTTTTGGGAAATGACAATTTCGTAAATAAAAGTTTTCCTATAATTGAGTTTTCATGTGTTTGGTTCACTCTAGATTTATGGAAAATATTTCCTAAAAAGTACAGAATAGTTGGAAAACAAGTTCCTAGCTTTTTGAGAGGAAATCTCATGGAAAACTGACAATACTATTAAAAAAGTAATAAATCGGTACTTTTTTACTTATTTTGAACCAAATAACTTTCTAGAAAAGGAAAACTTGACATTTCTTAAAAGTACAAGGCCCATTTTCTTGTTTTGAACCAAACACAAGAAAAGAAAAACTTGTCCTTTTTAACTTCTCAATATTTTATTTGGGTGGAAAATATTTTCTATAAAAATGGGTGTAAAATATTTCCTATAGTTGAGCTTTCCATGAACCAAACACCCCCTAAACTGAAAGATTTAAGGCATATCTCCCAAATGCATTTTTTGACCTTGGAACCTTCCACTAAATAAAAACCAGTTTCTATCATCTAAAAGATCTTATTAGCAAATAGATGGAGATTCTGATACTCTTTCTAATGAAACACTGAACTTTCATTTTATTTGGACTCTTGCAGGTTTCTGTTGTGAATCTTCACTATAGAAGCTTTGTCATGAGTACTTGCTTGAAGAAAGATACCAAGTCATAGAAAATTGCAAGTGGCAGTTTGGATTTGGCCAGAACCCAAAGAAGTCTCTTTCCTTTGAGCAAAAAAGGAAGCTATGTTAGTATTTTAGTTTTTGTATGGACTTTGTGTTGGTGCATGGTTATAGTTTGTAGATTTTGCTTTGTATAATGCTTCAAGTTTTACTTTATTTCAATTTGGCCAGTAAAAGACAATTTATAGCTTTAAAAAAAAGAAAAAAGAAAGTAGATATTTTCCAGGAGAAAAGAGTATGATTCCTTAGTATTGTAGTCCACCATATTGACAATGATTGTTGAAAAAATTGTGTCAAGCCCTAAAAAAAACACATGTGACTAAACCCTCACACCTTTCTCCCACGTATAAAAGCCCCAAAAATCAAAAAAGAGTGTGATTCAGCCCTTCCAACTCAGCAGTATACATTGTGTATATTTCTCCCAAATTCCTATATTACCCCTCCTATCATAAATCTGGCAGATCTCTCCTCTCTCTCTCTCTCTCTCTCTCTCTCTCTCTCTCTCTCTCATGGAGATCACAACCAAGCGAGATTTTTCCTCTCTCTTCCTCCTCTCAACTAAACCATCTTCCTAAATCCGCCTCCCCTACATCGTTGTCGGCGCCGTTGCTAACTTTATTGCTCCTCCCTCCTCTCTCTCCTCTTTCCTCTCTCCTAACCTTAACCTTCCTCCTCTCTCCCTCTTCCTCCTCTCTGTAGGCATCAAAAATTGCTGAAGAACCTCAAATATGACTAAATCATGAGAAGATCGAAGGACAACGTCGTCAAAATCTCAAGAAGTCAACACGCGGGAAGATTGTGTCTCGCCATAGTGCGAGACACTTGTTTGTGCCTCGCTACAAGCGAGACACTCGCTTGTGTCTCGCTACTAGCGAGACACTTGTTCATGCCTCGCCACAAGCGAGACACTTGGTTGTGCCTCGCCACGAAGCGAGACTTTATTGTGCCTCGCCACGAAGCGAGACATTTGATGTGTCTCGCTATAGGCGAGACATTTAGGTTCGCCAAAGGCGACACCCGTAATACTTGAAACGAGCTCTTGAAGGGTCTAAATCAATGCCGATGGGGCCCACTTGACTTTATCAACGCAGAGACGTTCGATACTTTAATGGGCGGTTACACGCCGAAAATACCACTAAGCGTGATTTTAGGGCATTTAATTGTGCCTAAAAGCAGCCAAACCGCATGTGCCAGCCTGGAGACGACATCGCCGCCAGCCACGGCAGTTTCATCGCCGCCGCTAGCGCAGGCGACCTTACACGCTTGCCAGCTAGCAGCAGCCTTGGCGCGAGATACTGAGCCGCCAAGCTTAATCGCAAATGTGGAGCACTTATGACACTTGTGTTTCTTCAGAGGGCACGCTTCCCAAAGACTATAAATACCCTCCTACGTCCACTTGGAAGTCGGCTATCGAAGGGCAATCGAGATCCAAGCTTCCGGAGTTCAAGAACACGATCCACACCGGAGATTCCTCGAAGTTTAAGCCTTGACTTATTCTTGAGAAGAGTAGATATCTTACTTTGCTAAGATATCTGCTGAAGTTCTTGTTTCCTTTGCGAAGCATCAACTAAACCCCGTCGATTCGACGATCGCTGCTCGGTGGTCCACGGATTACGCGCCCCAAGACAGCAAAGTCCCACGAAAACGGAGATCTACACTTGTAGCGTCTTTTGTTCGAGTTTGTGAGAGAGTTATTTAAATTTCTTTGTAGCTGAGAACCAAAAGTGTAATTTTCTCAAGTTTTACAAATGGAAGCAACTTTCGACCCAAACACTCTCCTCCTCCAATCCCACCGTCTCCCTCTCTCGCCTCCCCTCCTTCATTACCAACCTCAACCACACCATTCGACCATGCGTCTCCCTCTCCCACCTCCCCCTTCGCCATCACCGACCTCGAGCGCATCTTCAACTAGTTCGACTCTAATGACGATGACAAGATCTCCTCCTCCGAGCTCGCTGCCTTCTTCTCCTCCCTCGACCATCCTCTCTCCTCCTCTAAACTCTCCCATGATGGACAAGGCCATCACCTCCTCAAAATCACCTATGACCTCCTCTTCTCTCCCTCCATCATTTCTCTCAAACAAATCTCATGATTAGATTATTTATGACTTTACTTCTTAATGGTAGATTGGATCTTGCTAGTTTATTTTTAATTGAAATGGATGAGTGAGATTTATTTTCTTAGAGTAGTTTGTTAAAAGGGTATATGATATGTGGCGGTTTAGAGATTGCTTATAAAATGTTTGATGAAATACCAAAGAGAGATATTGTTTCTTAGACTGTGATAGTAATAGATCATGTACAAAGAAAATATAAAGAAAATATTTTGGAGACCTCACCACTTTTCCTAGGGTCTCTTTGTCCACTTTCTTTAAAAAAATCGCAACTTTGTAACATACAACATAACTTAACAGCAACGACATTTTCATAACAAGAAATGACTTAGACTTAACATAAAATGACTTAAACTTCATAGGAAATGACTTAAACTTCATAGGAAATGACTTAGACTTAACACAAAGTATGGTATCCTTAATAAGAAATGACTTAACCTTAATAGGAAATTACTTAACCTTAAGAAAATGGAGTAACTTTAACAAGAAATGACTTAACCTTAATAGAAATTACTTAACCTTAAGAAAATGGAGTAACTTTAACAAGAAATGACTTAAACTTAATAGGAAAAAGTAACCTTAACAGAAGATCATGGAAGCATATACTTTACCTAATCACGCCGGAAGATTGTGTCTCGCCATAGTGCGAGACACTTGTTCATGCCTCGCCACAAGCGAGACACTTGTTCATGCCTCGCCACAAGCGAGACACTTGTTCATGCCTCGCCACAAGCGAGACACTTGTTCATGCCTCGCCACAAGCGAGACACTTGGTTGTGCCTCGCCGCGGCGAGACACCTTGATGTGTCTCGCTATAGGCGAGATATTTACGCCCGCCGGTACACCCGTAATACTTGAAACGAGCTCTTGAAGGGTCTAAATCAATGCCGATGGGGCCCACTTGACTTTATCAACGCAGAGACGTTCGGATACTTTAATGGGCGGTTACCGCGAAAATCGCCACTAAGCGTGATTTTAGGGCATTTAATTGTGCCTAAAAAGCCAAACCGTTACGTTACTGAGGGACGACATCACCGCCGGCCGGCAGTTTCATATCGCCGCCGCTAGCGAGTAAAATTCTACACCGCCTTTGCTAGCAGCTTGGCGCGAGATGTACTGAAGCCGCCAAGGCTTAACCGCAAATGTGGAGCACTTATGACACTTGTGTTTCTTCGGAGGGCACGTTTCCCAAAGACTATAAATACCCTCCTACGTCCACTTGGAAGTCGGCTATCGAAAGGGCAATCGAGATCCAAGCTTCGGAGTTCAAGAACACGATCCACACGGAGATTCCTCGAGTTTAAGCCTTGACTTATTCTTGAGAAGAGTAGATATCTTACTTTGCTAAGATATCTGGCGAAGTTCTTGTTTCCTTTGCGAAGCATCAACTAAACCGTCGATTCGACGATCGCCGCTCGGTGGTCCACGGATTCGCGTCCCGACGCAGGCAAAGTCCCACGAAAACGGAGATCTACACTTGTAGCGTCTTTTGTTCGAGTTTGTGAGAGAGTTATTTAAATTTCTTTGTAGCTGAGAACCAAAAGTGTAATTTTCTCAAGTTTTACAAATGGAAGCAACTTTCGACCCAAACACTCTCCTCCTCCAATCCCACCGTCTCCCTCTCTCGCCTCCCCCTCCTTCATTACCAACCTCAACCACACCATTCGACCATGCCGTCTCCCTCTCCCACCTCCCCCTCCGCCATCACCGACCTCGAGCGCATCTTCAACTAGTTCGACTCTAATGACGATGACAAGATCTCCTCCTCCGAGCTCGCTGCCTTCTTCTCCTCCCTCGACCATCCTCTCTCCTCCTCTAAACTCTCCCGCATGATGGACAAGGCCATCACCTCCTCAAAATCACCTATGACCTCCTCTTCTCTCCCCTCCATCATTTCTCTCAAACAAATCTCATGATTAGATTATTTATGACTTTACTTCTTAATGGTAGATTGGATCTTGCTAGTTTATTTTTAATTGAAATGGATGAGTGAGATTTATTTTCTTAGAGTAGTTTGTTAAAAGGGTATATGATATGTGGCGGTTTAGAGATTGCTTATAAAATGTTTGATGAAATACCAAAGAGAGATATTGTTTCTTAGACTGTGATAGTAATAGATCATGTACAAAGAAAATATAAAGAAAATATTTTGGAGACCTCACCACTTTTTCCTAGGGTCTCTTTGTCCACTTTCTTTAAAAAAATGCAACTTTGTAACATACAACATAACTTAACATGCAACGACATATGCATAATAGGAAATGATTTAGACTTAACACAAAATAACTTAAACTTCACAAGAAATAGCTTAAACCTCACGAAAATGATTTAGACTTAACACAAAGTATGGTATCCTTAATAAGAAATGACTTAACCTTAATAGGAAATTACTTAACCTTAACGAGAAAATGTAGTAACTTTAACAAGAAATGACTTACCTTAATAGAAATTACTTAACCTTAACGAGAAAATGTAGTAACTTTAACAAGAAATGACTTAAACTTAATAGGAAAAAGTAACCTTAACGGAAGATCATGGAAGCATATACTTTACCTAATTCGAGAAAAGAATGTATTTGCCCAATCTTTTGGAGCGTAGTTGATAACAATATTTTATGCCCTTGCATTTATTTTCTCTTTTAAGCTTTTTCACGGGGTTTTTGGGTCAACTTCCTTCCCAAAAAATCGCAACTTTATAATATACAACATAACTTAACATGCAACGACATATGCATAATAGGAAATGATTTAGACTTAACACACAATGACTTAAACTTCATAGGAAATGACTTAGACTTAACATGAAATAATTTAAACTTTATACGAAATAACTAAAACTTCACAAGAAATGACCTAACCATAACAGGAGATATGTTATTCTTAACAGAACTAACTTAAACTTAACAGGACTAATGGCAATTTCTAAAAGTTCTAAGGTTTTTTTACAAAACTTTTAGGGGATTTTTTTCATTTTTTGCAACCTTCAAGGGGCAATTTGCAAAATTTCCATGGGCTATTTGCTAATCCTAAACTTTCAAGGGTTTTGTATGGAATTTTTAGAGGGTTATTTGAGGTTTCTTAAAATTTCAGGTTTGATGAAATTTAGTGTGAATGATTTGAAAAGTTAAAGAGGTGATCGTATAGGTTTGATTATAAATCATGAAGGATGAACTTTGAATCTAACCTAACCAATGTTAATTTTACTCATTGTATGTTAAATTTATAGCATAAGCTGTTAAGTTTATACATTGAATGCTAATTTTGAATATTGATCATATATTTTACCTAATTTCGGGAAGATCATAAAAGAATATACTTTACGATTTTAGAAAAGAATGTATTTGCCAAGTTCTCTGAAGCGTAGTTGATAACAATATTATATGTCATTTTATTTATTTTTCCTTTCTGCTCTTTTCTAGGGTTTCTTTGTCCACTTTCTTCTAAAAAATTATAACTTTATAACATACAATATAACTTAATAGGCAACAACATATCCATAACAAGAAATGACTTAGACTTAACATAAAATGACTTAAACTTCATAGGAAATGACTTAAACTTCACAGGAAAGGGCTTAGACTTAACACGCAATTTGCGAACTCCGAAACCAAAACTACCTCGCGACATGGTCTTGTTACTCAAGGTATTCTTCAACTTAACTGAAAGGAACTCAAAAATAACCTTTTGAACGTAAAATGAAAGCAACAATATTCACTATTTAAAGCTAGTTATGGAACTAATACACCAAATATAAATTACCAAAAAGAATAGCACATATAAAAAGTTACTCTTGTAAGCAATACATCAAACATCTGCCAGGCATCAAAGCTAATATTCACTTAAGATCAATACATGATCTACGGTCCCTTATGGTCTACTCCCTTATCAACATTACTAATCCAAAAGCATCCAGTTCCATCACAGACATCCTGGACTTTGAAGTGAAAGTTGTAGAATGAGTTGGGAGCAATCTCTAGATAACACCTCTTGCATCAAATTTTTGAGTTGAGGAAGGAACACCCTCTTCTTGTTCAGCTTCATCATGATCTTCTCCGTGTTTGCTCCTCCTCCTCGATATGCTCTAGCTTTCTTTGCATTGCAAAGTGAACGAACAAGATAGAAGGAGTAGCAACACAATCAAGAGAAAGAGTAGAGAAAGAGTAGTAGAGGAGAGATGGTGGTTGAGGGAGGAGAAGATGGCGCAGAGATCGAAGGAGGAGATCTTGCCATCATCGTCGGAGGAGAAGATGGCGGCAAGATTGAATCTTGCTTATCGGAAGAGGGGGGAGAGAGTCTGCATTAAAAGGGGTAATAATGGGGGGGGGGCATTTTGGGTTTTTTTGTGTG
The DNA here is from genome assembly GCA_012295165.1 of Asparagus setaceus. Taxonomy (NCBI): domain Eukaryota; kingdom Viridiplantae; phylum Streptophyta; class Magnoliopsida; order Asparagales; family Asparagaceae; genus Asparagus; species Asparagus setaceus. The sequence goes on along the minus strand of CM022703.1, from coordinate 14,308,872 downwards.
TTTTACTCTCTCATTGCTGAGTTGGCAGAGTATAAGGGGCTTAAATACAAAATGACAATGTATTTGGGGCTTTTTCACAAAAGAAATAATACCTGAGGCTAGGTCACATGTGTTTTTCATTTTTGGGGCCCTGTCGTAATTTTTCCATGATTGTTTGTTTAGACTAGGATATGCATGTTAAAGTCTAGTTAGTCCACAAATGGTGGAACATTTTATGGATATGGGTAGCTATGCTATTAAGCCCATGGTTGTTTCTCAGTCTGTTTAGATTGAGTTAGGTATATAATAAGGTCTGGTTAGCTCACAGATAGTGAAAGATTCTATTGATATTGCTAGTCATATTGTTATGCTCATTGCCCTCAGTTTATACCAAAGTCAGGTTAACCCACAAATAATAGATGATGTTCGAGACTGACAACAAGAGTGACCAGGATATGATTAGATTACAAGCGGTGAAGGATCTCATGTATGTTCATTTTTTATCAATACAATAGAGAGAATGACGTTTCACATAAATGATTGAGCTATATTTACAAATGCTTGAAGAGATTATTGTGAATGATTGAGCTATATTTACACAAATGCATGAAGAGATTATAGTTGTTCACATTGAAAGAATTAGAAAGAAAAATGGATTAATTTGGAGCCAGAATATTGGGTCAATATTCTTTTAATTCTCGAAAACTATCTATTCTAGATGTCTATAAAATAAAGGAGTACTAAGGAAGAGGTTTTTCTTTTGAACCATGTAAAAGAATGTCTTCGAAACATTTTTAATCATAAAATTGCACTTAAAATTTTGGAATCCATATTTAATATTTAGGGTTAAATTCAGAAACTCTCCTTAACTTTAGGTAGTGTTGCGGATAAGCCTCCTTAACTATTTTAATTCAAGCCCTTGAACTTTGAGGGTGTAGAGATAACCCCCAAAAACCCCTTGTACTTTTTTTATTACACTAAACCCTCAAAACATTGTGTATCTTTCGAAATCTCATGAACTTTAAACTTTTCTTATGGGACACTTATAATCGGTAAATAACTAGAATGTTTTTGGGAGAAAAAGTTCTAGTTGAGTTGGTTGTCATTTACAATCACGTACCCCCTATCCCACCACTTGAGGGTTTCCCCCCTCTCTTAAAGAGTTTAGCTATTTGTCGATTATATGGTAGGATGTACGGTGAGACATTACTTGAGGAGGTTTAGTGGAATAAAAAAAAGTTGGGTTAATTTTAAAAAAACCCCCCTCAACTATGGAGTTTGTCTCAGAAAACCCCCCTCAGCTTTTTTATCTTTAGAAAACCCCCCTCAAATTTGAGGGTGTTGTAGATAACCCCCCTCAACTTTCAAAATATGAATAAAACCCCCTTACCTATAGGGTGTCTCACAAAACCCCCTTTATCTTTCTAGTTTTTTTAAATAACCCCCTTAATATTATTAATTTGAAATATGCAATGACTAATATACCCTTGGTTAAAAAAATTCATGTGAGTTTAAAAACCCAACCCAATCAAAACATTAGACTTCGGTTCGATGAGTTTTGATGAGGAAACTAATCTATAAAAAATTTAAAAGTTTCAATTGTTTTAAATATTACAAGCATGGATAAACGAGAAAATAAAATAAGTTTAGTGATTCAAAAAAGGAAAAATAGATTTGCACGTAAACCTAGCAATGAAGATGGAGGAATAAGAAGAGCGGGTATATAAAATGAAAGTTATTTTTAACTAAAAAAAGTTAAAAAGGAACACTATGGTAAAAAAAATTTTAATGTCTTAGGGATAGTATGGTCATTTTCAATCATTTGTTCATTTAGATTTAAATTATATTAGTTAAGAGGGTTAAGTGAGAAAAGTTGAGGGGGGATAAATAATATTTTAAACGTTGAGGGGGTTATCTATAACAACTTCATAATTGATGGGGTTTTCTAGAATTAAAATAGTTGAGGTGGGTCTTCTGAGACGACCCCCATAATTGAGGGGTTGTCTAAAATTAACCCAAAAAAGTTCAAAGAGGTTATCTGGCTACAGCACCACAAAAGTTCAGAGAGCTTTCTCAAATTAAAACAGTTGAAGGGATCATCACGCTCAAAGTAGGGTTTTCTGCAATTATCCCTTAATATTTACATGCACCACTGCCCACCCGTGTAAAATTCTGGTTACAGTTCACATAAACACACCAACCTTGGAAACTGCATCACGTTCCATTGGAAAATTTTCTCATCGACTCTCGAAATATGCAAGCTTAAAACAAAGAAAGAATTAATGAACAACGGCGTGAATTGAGACACGTAGCGTAATCTTGGGGGAAGATTCCAAGCAGATGGGTGTGTACTCTCTTCACGAGCCGACAAATTCCCAAGATCGGTGAGAAATGAACGCAAGGGCAACGAGTATGGGGTAACCAAGGCCCACCGCATCCAACGAGAAAAGAAGAGTTAATTTAACAAATCCCCCAATCTTTGTGGGAATTGCACTTAACCCCTTGAACTTTTTTATCTGAACCCTAAACATTGGAGTGTCTCATGAAAGCTACCTGAAGTTTAAACTTTTCTCATCGAAAATCATACATCGGTAGATAACTAAAATGTCATTGAGAGAAATAACTGTCAATTGGGAGGAGGGTGTTGCTGACTGTAAATGACAAACGACTAATTTGGAGATTTGGTTCTCTTAAGAACATTTTAGCTATTTGTCAATTACATGAAAAAGTTTAAAGGTCAAGGGGCTTTGTGAAACTTCGCAAAATTCAAAGGTACTGCAACTAGGGGTGCATTCGGTCCGGATACGGCTCGGATATGATGCTTACCATATCCATATCTCCTTACCCATCTCGGATACGGATACGGATATACCTCGGTAAGGAAAATTCATAACCATATCCGCTAAAATCGGATACGGTTACGGATATACATGCAGATATATAAGCGGATACGCATGCCGATACAAAACGGATATGAGAAAACTAGATAATATTGAGAAAAACATAGTTCATGTGATAAAAAAGAGTTTGTTAATAAGTTCATTATAACTAAAAACTAAGATTAGACATCTTGATCATCAAAATTAACCACAAATCCATAATCTAAGAATTAAAACTATCGTAAGAGTATGACTAATATGTATTCGGATATTTTGGATACGGATACGGATATTTCACTACAAAACCATATCCGTAACCATATCCTATCGGTTATAGATTTGAGTAACCATATCCGTATCCTAACGGATACGGTTACGGATATTTCCTCGGATACGAATACGGCTTAACACCCTTAATTGCAACTCTACTTCGGGGGGTTAAGTGCAAGCATGAGAATTTTGGTAGGTATATGCAATTAAACTTTGGATTAATCTGGTGCTTAAGCTATATATCTACGGCCTACTAACTCTAATTCTTCCTAACAAGAACATCCCAAAATAAATGAAATTGATAAATTATCTGATTAACAAATGATACATCACATGAAAATAAATTTTCCTTTATGTTCACATGTATTTTAATGTGCTAAGAAACTAATAGTAAGAATTTGAGAATAAAACTTAATGAACTTCAAGATGTGCAAGTCGTATTGAAACTTCTGATATAAAATTCCAAGAAACTTCTGATATAAAATTCCAAGAATATCGTATCATAGCAGTATCAATTTATAGACATCAGTATCTTACAAACAACGTTCAAAACTGTAACTTTTCATTTGTACAGATTAAGAAGCTTAACTGCTGATACATTTTTCTTTCTTCAGTTTCTGGCGACATCTTAACTGTGTAAACTAGAGACTAATGAGTATATCCATACGATAAAAAGGACGAGATGTTAAAATTTGGAGAGAATTGAATTTATGATGCTGAGACAAAGTTGACATAGGCATGAAAATAGCTCATAGAAAGACCAGCGTCCTGCATTTGTACCCAGCCATATGCGCATCTGTCCCTGATCTTCCTTATCTGAGACACAGCAAAATCAACAGTTGAGCAGTTTGCTATAAGCTTTTCAATAACCTGCATTTTTCTCATTTCCTCCAACTGCATCCATAATTAACCGTAAATTGACTGCATCGATAATGACTGAGGAACAAAAGAACGGAATATGAAAATAATAATAACAATAATAACCTGCACGGTGCACTGCTTTGTATCCAATGCAATACATGGCAGAAATAAGAAAGTTGTCAGTACAAATCAGTTTCAGTGTACTGGAAAAAAGAAATATCAATGAAAGCTAAAGTTAAGAATAATAACAGAAGCAAAACCAAGGCGAAAGATTTCATTGAATAGAAACTAGACCTGAGTGATGAGGTGCCCATTACACTCGGAATAATTAGCACAAACACTTCTTCCCTCAGAATCGCCAAGTACATGAAGATTCAGCATGCGAGTGGTGTACTTGCACGTCTCCTCGTTATACTAGGGGCCAGAATATGACATGAGGTAATACCTCCATTAGAAAATAGGCGCAAAAGAATGCTTTCAAAAGATAGGATAAAAAATGATAAGATAAGAAATTGAAATTAGCGCATAGGTTAGAGGTTGCCCTTATTAGGGGTAAAATGAAAATCAGCTGAGATGGTTGGGTCATGTGCTTCAAAGATCATTTAAATCCAACAGTAGGAAGAAGTGATAAGATAATAGTTAATGGGGTTAAAAAAAAGCTAGAGGTAGAATAAAAAAAAACTTAGTTGGAAGCAATTAAGAAGATAATGAGAATAAGTTAACAGAGGAGATGATCCTACGAGAAGTAAAACAACACTTGACACCAGTGTGCCTTTACAATACAGTGAGATGAAATTATCAGTTTGCCTTTTCACCAGCGGAAATGAGTTAGATTGGTAGCTGTATAAATGATGAATCATAATACTTAATTTTTTTTTAATCTTATTAGCTATCTGGACACCTCGGACAATGCATTTTGAGCCAGAAATTATCATCAAGTTTCTGTTCCAGTTCCAAACTGGACAGATTATCACCTGTTATAGCACAAACTCTACTGAACATGGGAGGGCATTCAAAAATACAAGAGCAGCTCGGGCAGGAAAGCCAGAGACGTTGGCAATTACGGCACCTGAACATTGAAAACAATTTGAATGCGCATACCTAAAACAACAAAAAATATACACCCAACATTCTGCATCACTGCTTCAGTTATTCTTACCTTTCATCATCTAGTAACGATACAATCCTGCTTGAATGGTCTTGATCTTTGTTTTGAAGCTAAGCGTAAATGTCATCTTTATCAACAAAACAAGCACAAGAACTAAGAATGTGTAACTAGGGTAGAGACTCACCTTAGAAGAATCGAGCCCTAGGCAACCAGCCAACCTTGCTGAGCTAGTCCCCTCAATGTAGGCACATAACCGTGACACCATAGCGTGAATCTGAGCAAAATAAATAAACACTTGATATGAGCAAAGTAGAGGATTAAATGATAAAGTCTAATGAGATCAATACTACCCAGTCAGCGATATGTTGAGATAAATAATGGTTGATATCAATCATCCACTTGTCCTTTTCCCTCTTCAACTCGTCAGGATGACCGGCCCTTTGAGCAATACCTACAGAATGACTGGCATCCGAGCAATGAACAGGAAATGAAACTTCATGATCATGGTGGTGTTCTGCAAATTGCTGACTACAATTTTCTATACAAAGAGATTCTAGAGCAGTATTCAAATAAGGCAGTCCTCATGTAGCCCACATATCAGTGTTAGTTCTACAACTTCAGATGCATATTGAATAACTAATCAGTTTCAGATTTGAATTTTGTAGACACAATTTTAAAGATGCAAATATAAATTTAACATGAGGAAGGGATTGGAATGATAGTAAATGAAAACAAGGAACAAGCAAGCAGCAAATGATATAAGGAATGGCATCGCCAGCAGAGCACCCGGTATAGCAGTTTTGTTTTAATCTTACAGCCACCTAGAGAAAGTTTATGAATATAACAGCAGGATACAGCTAAATTGTTTAACAACATGTACGGATAATAAGAAGGGTAAACTGCATATAGACCCCTGTACTATCGCCAAATTGAACTTACTACCCCTGCAGTTCTACTCTTGCAGATAGACCCCCTGAGAGAGTTCTATTGTTGCAGTTAGATCCCCTGAGTGAAAATCTATTGTTGAAGAGAGACCCCTGAAAAGGGTCAAAAAATTTCACTCAGGGGTCTATCTGCAACAGTAGAACTACAAGTTCAGTTTGACGATAGCACTGGGGGTCTACTCGCAGTTAACTTTAATAAGAATGACAGAACTGCACATGAGGCTGATTTTTAACATCTGGGCAGTCTTCTGGCGGCTTCTGCAAAGTCTTAGTAATAATATATGTTTCAATTTTTATCTTAGTAATAATATACTTTTCAATTTCTATCTCATCCCTCCTCATCTTCTCTTGCACCTGTATGCACAAAATCCTGGTTGTGAAGGTCAAGATATATAAGATATTACATTAAATAGAATAAAAATACACTCCCTACCTTCATAAGATAGCTATGAATCGATTCAACAACATCTTCGCAGGACCTTTCAGGTGAGACAAGTCGTAATAAGTGAAAACTAATAGTCTGTAGGTTTTTTGTATAGTGAAGTAATAACGTAAACTAATATCAATGCTCAGCCACCAGATAATATCTGCTCGAGACAGAAGTTCCCTATTTTCTTTGACAGTAAACTCCAATCACATCTAACCATTTCAAGTCCTTTTTACTCGATTTCCTTCCTCATACAATAATATAATTGATAAGGTCATTAATAACTTGAGGCCTGTAAAAGAATTACAATGGAAGCACGAACTAAACTCTAACCTCTTCTGTAGTCCAAGCCTTATGCACTACTTTAACAGCTGCATAGTTCTTTTTCTTAAGAAGAAGCATCCTCTTGTACACACCATCGAGGTCGATCTTTAGGCAAGAATATTTTTCCTCAATCTAAACCGGAAAACAAAGGTACAAGTGGTTTCTCAACATAAATTAGGTATAAATTACTTTCCTATAGGTTTCCGCTGCCATTCCAGGAGACAATGGTCAAGCAAAAGCTTGTTCGGTCACGAAGTCTCTTTAGCTTGGGTCTTTAGTGGGCTTGGTAGAAAGATGCTATTTACTTCAACAAAATAACCCGAATAAATCGGACCAGGGTGAAGGCACAAACCATACCTCACCTTTGACCCCTTTAACATGCCCCTTTGCTATACAAATGTCATCCTCCCCACAGTATATATCATAACAGAATCGGTATCCCCATATATCATCTACTTCACATAATAGTATCACCAAGATGAAAAATAAAAATAAAAATAAAAATAAAAGAAAGATCTATAATAGCGGTATAGAAAAATTACTGAAAAATTAGTAGACATTTATGATAAAAAAATTCATGATCTGCTTCATTTACACTGGATAGTTTTAGACGTTGTCAGTTTCAAGTTTTGGTGTAAGGCTAACGGAAAAACAAGGGTCATATCATAGCCATTAAGACATTATTATAAGGATCGGTGTTGCAGAGAACTCCAAAAGGATTGAACATGGAAATATTAAAAGCAAATATGATCTCTGTGATAATACTAGCATTATTTGAATTAACAATACCACGAAAGGTATAATACTTTCTCCAAAACAGAAACTCAAAAACATTAGTTTCCTGAATTGAAGGCACTTCTTGCATGATGAACCCAGAATATGAAGATAAGCTAGCATTATGGGAATTTAAAAAACACAACTCAACCGATCTCTCTCTCTCTCTCTCTCTCTCTCTCTCTCTCTCTCTCTCTGATCTCTCTCTCTCTCTCTCTCTCTCTCTCTCTCTCTCTCTCTCTCTCTGCATAGGTCAGAATTTGGCATGCATCATAGCAACAACTCAACCGATCTCATCCTTAATAGTACCTTCAAGTTCAGTTGTTCTGAACTAAATTGACAATGTTTTGCATTCTCTCTTTCCCTGTGAGGAGCATTGATAGAGTATTTTATTCCCACATATCTGATTGTCAATCAGAATTATTCCCACATGTTCAACTGAAGATTTCTTTCTGATACTCTCAAATAAAAGATAAAGGTGCCTACTTCTTGTGTTTTAGGCTCTGCAAGTCATTTTGCATAAAATCTTGAATTAGAGAAGCCCAGACAACCATATATGCTGTTGATACAGGAAGCCATTTAATAAATAATGAACACATCAGATTGTCCCTGTACAATATAACTACAACAAACCTATTGGCAGTAAGCTTTAGTGCTTGTTGTCATATGTTGAGTTGACATTTTTCAATATCAGAAGCACTTTCAAGCAATTTCCAAACCATTGCCTTCCTTTAATCAACTTCTCAAGCAACTGTAAGATATCAAGCACATGAATTTTTGAAAAGTTTGAGATAAAAACTGCATAAAAAGAAATTGAAGGATCTGCGAAACAAAACGCAGTGTTTGATGGAAAGAAAACATATTACACTTGTATTACAAAGATTTGTTTAATATCACGATTACTGAACCCTCAAAACTCATCATAATCGTAACCAAACAAGAAGGATGAAGTGAATGATAAAATAACCTTATTGAGTTAGAAGTCTGGAGAAGAGTTGAATTCCCTAAATGATGAATAAATAGGAGATGAAAAGGTGATTCAGGTGTACGCAAATAAGACATGGTCAGTGTTTAAATAAAAAACTGAATACTTCCTCACATACAAAGTACCGAAAAATAATGTGGAGATTTGCTGCAAACACCTTGATGAATTAGCATCCCAATAAACTAAAATAAAAATATAAATACCAAGTTTGCAGCACTAGTTTCCCTGGGGAAGATACCTTGGGTAAAACTCCAATAGTTTTAGGTGATGGTAAATTCGGGAGCTGGCCATCAGGACACCCGTAGATACCTAAAAAGTATTTTTAACACAATAAATCAATTAAGGGTAGTGCAAGAGATCTGATTTGTTATCTTTAACAACTCAACTACAATTCAAGTGGAGACGCATATACCTTCACTGCAACTCAAAAAAGAGGGCACATACACCCTCACCTCTTTTGGTGGTCCTTGGCGTCCGTCGTCTGGACTTCAGTCTACTGATCCTGTTACTTGCTCGATAAGTCTTGACAACAAAGTAGAGTGAAGTCCAGACTTATTGAACAAGTAACAGGATCAGTAGTTCAGTCTACTGATCCTTGTTGTCAAGACTTATTGAGCAAGTAACAGGATCAGTAGACTGAAGTCCAGATGACGGACGCCAAGGACCACCAAAAGAGTAGTGCAATAAGTCTGTTTAGACGACTTATCCTGTTACTTGCACTACCCTTTTGTTGGTCCTTGGCGTATGTGTGCCTCTTTTGGTGTTCAATAAGTCTGTTTAGACGACGGACTTCAACCAAAAGACTTATTGAACACATACGCCCTCAAATCTTTTGGTGTCCACAACAAAACAAGCTGACAAAAGGCACACATATCTTCATCTAAACAGAAATATGAGAGAACGCAACCCTCACCTCTTATGATGACAAAACAAATCCAAGGAAGGTGCATAGACCTTCACCTCAATTAAAAGTAAGGGAACACATACCCTGACTTCACCTGTTGTCTATACAACTACACCTTAGATTATTTCCCGTTACAACTCAAAGGTGAAGGCATATATCCCTCATCATCTTTGATGCCTACAAAACTATCACTAGTTAAAAGATACGTACATCTTCAAATCTATGAAATTATATCACCATGTAAATTGTTCCTATGATAGGTGCATGTGATGTTGAAAAGCAGAAGTATGATAACTCAGTTGTGATAAACGGATACAACTTGATAAGAAAGTTTCAATAAAAGGAGTTATTATAACTCCCCTACCAATCCTTTCAACATCTGGTAACAACTTTCCCCTAGACAAGGTTACAGAAAGCGCTAGGCGGCCTAAGCGTTGGATCCGACGGCTAGCATCTAGGCGGGAGCCTAGGCAGGACCTAGGTGATTTTCCTATTTGTACTTTATAATAACAATAATTGATAGTAAACGTCAATGTTATATAAAGTTTAGGCGCCGAACTGGTGCCTAGGTGAATTTCTTTCATTGTTTAAGTGATGGTAGAGGAGGTTTTGCTGAAGGTCGGAGGAGGCAGAGAAGGTGTTTGTAGTTGGAGGCTGGAGGAGTTTGGAGAACGTGGAGGCTACAACGGAGGAAATAACAATCAAGAAATAAAGGGTTCAGTCCATGAAAGCATACCACACTCCCCTAGGCTCTCCTAAAACATAGGTAAGTAGCCTAGGTACTGGCTAGGCGCTAGGCAGGCGGTCTAGGTACCACCTAGACCTAGGTGGACTAGGTACCTCGGTCTAGGTGGACTAGGCAGGGGCTTTGTAAAACATTGCCCCTAGCCTTCTCTATAAATAGAGGCTCTCTTTTTCCATTCAAAGGGGACAAGAAGACACAGAGAACAATTCATAGAAAAGACAAAAAGTACAGAAGTGTATGAGAGAAGACAAGGTTCTTTCCATTTTTCTTTCAAGGGAGGAGGGCTCCAGAACATATATCTGGAGACCAAAAATCTCATCTCTTTCTCCCTAAACTCTTGTGATATATTAGAAATATAATGAAATTGATCGATACTTCTCTGCATTTTCTTTTGTTATTTGCTTAATATTTTATTTTCTATTAATGAGCGGTTCCTTTAAGAATAATTAACAGGAAGAAATAAGCTCTAAGCTCTAAGAGGATAAACTATGAGTAAACCTATCAGGTATCATGGTCTAGACAAGGTAAGAAGAATATAATTTTTCTCTTTCTACACTTGAAAAAATATATTTTCTGACCATCCTTCAGTATTTCAGTGATAACTTTCTATAGAGAGCTACAATTCAAGTAAAGTTACTTTTAAACAAAACTAGACTCGAAATCTGATCTATCATTGCTAACAGGGAGTCATTTGGGGTTTTCTAGATGAAGTTCTGACAGAAATAAGTACAGACATACATGCAGTCTAGAGCAGACTGAAAATACAAATTGGCATCAGTGCTCTTGCATCATCTCATAAAAAAACCCTTCAACAGCCTCCAAATTCTAAGAGGATAAACTATGAGTAAATTTGATGCCATACAAGCTTATCCATCAAAGTTCAGTCAAAAAAAGAAGTTTTCTTGTGTATCCAGTGCTACCTTCATCTTTATGGAGAGGTGGTTGTAATAAATGCAAGTATGAAATCTTGAAGCATCATTTGTACTGAAATATCCATTTGCTATGGAATAAAATTTCTAATCTCAAATATAAATAAATAAGGTTTATCTGATAAATCTAAAAAAAAGCTTATTTCTAAAAAGGACATTACATAGATTAGAAGAGTTTTAAATGTGGTTGAACATGCTTCGTACTCAGCTTTGAGATGCTGTATGTTAGAAGATCAGTGTTGTGCCTAATGAAGCAGTTGCATAAAGTTTTCATTTTTATCTAAGGCCTTCTTCAAATGTGCTTCCACTGCATCGATTTCTTTCATTTCGTTTTCAGCCAACTCAATCCTTTTCTGTAACTTCTGAGTCTTTCTTCTCCACTTTAAAATCTTTTGATTCAGATCATCCTTATATGATTGATTATGACTAAAAGCCACCTTATGAGTAGGTAAGGATTTCTCTACATAAGAGATAGGATTTTCCAATGATATTAATAATTCTAGAGAAGCTACCATATCGGTGTTTTCAGACTTAAAAATCAACTCTTGCTGAAGTGTGCGATACTTTGTGGCAACTATAATGATTTTCTTCAATGCTTTCTTTAACTTGCCACCCGAGTTACCAGGCGCTACACATAAAGCAATTTTATTCTCTATCAATTTGATAAAATTCTCAATGTCTTGCTTAAAAAGGATCTAAGACTTCTGTTCGCAAATTTCTTTCACAAAATTAGATAGCAGCATATCTGCAACAGAGCTCACAGAAGGGTCAATCGGTCCTTCATCACTTGTAGCATCACTAGCATCAGCAATTATAAGCGTCAAGGGAGATTCATCAGATTGTTTTTCATCAACCACCATCCTTGATGTTGTAATTCAGAAATCTCTTCTCTGTTCTTAATGTGATAGATTCTATGCATTGAGAGATGCTCAACTCTAGGGGATGGAGATATAACATATAGAATTTGATCTTTGGATTCTTTCAAAAAGTCTTGAGTAGCTTGCTCAACTGAATCAATATTTACATTGGCTACATTGTTTACTGGGGTAACAACCATAACTTGTTTCTGTTGAATTTGAGTGTCTTGTTTTGACAAATCTTCATGACTTAAAGGGCCACCATCTATTTTAGATTGATTCTCATCTTCATCGGAAGAGTTGTTGGAAGAATCATGTTCTCTGTAATCTTTGATAATATCAAGGCTCTTGGTAGAGTGTGCATTGTTATCAGGTGCCTTAAAAAATCAAAATTCTTGTAAGTATGCTTCTAAAAAAACTCGTTGTATGTATGAACTATCATGGAGCTAGTCATTGAAAATAATAAAGTGATACATATAAAGGATGAATGTATATTAGTCCTCAAGTTTGGAAGTTTGGCTATAGCAAATAAAAACAAGCATTAGTATAGTGTACATTGTTTGTTCTTCAGATGAAAGTTGAGCGTAGAAAAAAAAGGGAAAATATTTTAGTTATTTTATGCCAAGAAGAAATTCATGAAGAAGCCACATTCTTTCACTAAGGTTAGTGGTTTATATATAGTCATTGAAAATAATAAAGTGATACATATAAAGGATGAATGTATATTAGTCCTCAAGTTTGGCTATAGCAAATAAAACAAGCATTAGTATAGTGTACATTGTTTGTTCTTCAGATGAAAGTTGAGCGTGAAAAAAAAGGGAAAATATTTTAGTTATTTTATGCCAAGAAGAAATTCATGAAGAAGCCACATTCTTTCACTAAGGTTAGTGGTTTATATATATATATATATATATATATATATATATATATATATATATATATATATATATATATATATATATATATATATATATATATATATATATATATATATATGTGTGTGTGTGTGTGTGTGTGTGTGTGTGTGTGTGTGTGTGTGTGTGTGTATATAAACCACTAACCTTAGTGAAAGAATGTGGCTTCTTCATGAATTATACATATATATATATATATATATATATATATATATATATATATATATATATATATATATATATATATATATATATATATATATATATATATATATATATATATATATATATATATATATATATATATATATATAGGAGGAATATCATATATAGCAATGATAAATTTTTTAATAAGGTGGCTATGTATGTATGTAATTGATTGCTAGTATAAAGTAAAATAAGTAGGCTATTTTCTCTTGACATTACCTTGTCTAGTGATTGAGGCTTTTGAGGTGCAATTGAAGTGGGTATATGATCCTCACCACCTTCTAAATCCACAACCACCTCATTAGCACTAGTGTTTTTATCTCACACTTCTGAAATAGAAGTTGCTCGATTGGTTTTCAAGATAAATCAGAAAAAACTTGCTATTTTTTCTTAGGCTCATCAATAAAGAACCTTTTCGTTTATTGTCCGGAGTAGGCCCTACTGACTCCTTTAACGATGATGACTGTAAAAAAAATAGTAAGTTTAAGATTTTTGACATATTTCAAGAATTGATTAGAAAATTGAATTATACCTCATTTTGCTTAGAACAAAGAATATATATAACTTCTTTACTTCTTCAGCAAGTAATTCACAGTGTCCTTTTTGATAACAAATAACATAACCATGAAGAGTTCTCCCCATTCGACTATCAGAAGGAACAGTGAAATGCTTGTTGGTCCCTAATCAAAAAAAGAATCTCCAGTAACAATACATCTTACCTAAGTTTGGTTCAATATGTGCATGACAAGCTAGAACCAGGAACTCCTTGGTCATAACCCAATTGACGGGAAAACATATGAATATTGTATGGTTTAGTAAAAAACCTCTTTCCCATCCTAAGAGGAAGGATGCCTCGGCGAATTTAAAGGAAAAATGAAGAATGAGACCTTGACATCTTTTGCTTAGATGTATCCACGAGGGAAGTGGAGTTGGAAGAATGTGAGAGTGGATAAGGTCTCTAATTAAGTTCTTCATCATCTCCTCCATGAAGAAATCCCCTGGCCTCTTTAGCAAAACAAGAGGACCATGAAGTTTCTACTTCTGGAATTTATAACAAGAATGAAACACCCGATCTATGATCCAAGAAAGGGAACTACATCTCAATTTTATCTTTAGGTAGCCGATCATATAAATTAGAAAAATACTGGGAAATCCATCCCATTAAGTGATAAATCGGCCAATTGCAAGACACTGTGAAGTGATCAATAACCCAAAAGTTGATCTCTCGATAAAGAGTGCAGAGCGCTGGAATGGCTAGGGAATAAGGTTTTCTACTGTCAGCCATTCTTGCACCTACAACGAACACCTTGGGCCTGCTATAGGTTAGGTCATGGGGAACTATAAATTTGCATAACCATAAGGTGAGGAAAGCTGCAAGTAGTATGTTCTTCCCAAAAGTTTGAATGCTATCAAAAGACTTGTCCTTATGTTTTCCCTTCGATTTGATTCGATGATGTTGCCCATGGATGAAAATCTAACAATACAAAACAACACTAAAGAATGAGTATCATTATGTATGTGTGTATGTGTGTGTGTGTGTATATTAAAATTTAAATTGGTAAAACGAAGAAAGAAAAACACAAGAAAGTAGAAAGAACAGAAATTGGTGAATTCAACAATTAAGAATTTGATTAATATTCTAATTAGCTTAAGTGATCAAATCGTGGAGGAAAAGGAACAGTGGACGCTAAAAAATGCAGATGAGGAACATGAGATTGAGTTACCTAATGAGATTTTGTGGGTTGAGGTAATCAATTGAGATTTAACCTGATGACATTTTAGATGAATAGAGCTTAAGAAAATCCATAAATCTAAGAGATCAAAACTCTTAAATCAAATGGGAACAAAGATCAGGGTAAAGGGTAAACTTGGATGCGGGTGATAACGATTCAACGGCAATCGGAGCAGAGAGGACTTTGGGCCAAGAAAGGAGAAAATAGAGATAAAAATTCCAACGCGATAGGAAGAGAAGAGAGAAAGGAAAAGTGAACACCTGTAAACAATAGAGCACAACTATCAATATATCCCCTTGTAATCAATCCAGAGGGCAAAATAGACATTTCGGCTCTTTAGCGGGACAACACAGTGAAAAGGAGCAAACATGTGTGCGTTAGGCTCTTTTATTATAGAGTATGAACATTGTCTACAGGACTAATATCTCTAAGATATTGATAGCAGTTCAATAGTACCATGATGGGTTGCCCATGCTTTACCTCAGGATCTTCGAGCTCCTCATTTGTAAGCACATATTCATTATATACTTGTCCTTGATTTGGAAGAACCCCAATTCTCTCCATATCTAGTAAACTGATAGAAAGATCTCCCCATTTTGTAGCAAAGACATTACGATCTTTATCTCAGCACTCCAAAAAGGATTGTCGATATTGAAAGTCAATGTTGCAAGACCCAAGCGATGAAAGCTCATCGCCATAGATGTTAAGTCGATCTAAGGCATCAGTGTATTTTTGCAATAAATATAGGCCCCAGTCATTATATCCCTTGATCATGAGAGGCTTATTTTATCTTATATCCTCCCATCCTACATTTCGAACAATAAGGTCAACCCTAAAACATGTGTGCGAGCCTCATGCAAAAGTCTCAATATAAGGATTTAGAGTGAGAGTGGAGGCGGAGGCTGTAGGTATGATCTGTCCCCATTTAAGTATGCAATCATATGTCGAGTTGAACTAGTGAGTTCTTTAGATACCTCATATGCTTTTCGATAGTTCATAATGACTGAAGAGGCACATGTCATTCGAGCACGTCTTTCTAACTTTAAGTCAATTGGTTTATCTTCATAAAAATGAGAAGTCATAGGGGAATCATCAATAACTAAAGATCTATAGGACTCGACCTCCTCAGCTAGTTGACTACCTCCAACCGAAACACAAGTTGAATGAGACATCTGAAAAAAAAGCAGATCAATATATTAAATGAATACGTAATTGATAGTAAATATTTAAAAGAAAAAAGACAAAATATAGTATGACAAAATATAGAGCAATAAGGATGATGAGAATAAAATCTTAAAACAAGTTTAGAAGCCTAAGGGTTTCTCTTAGGCTTCTAAACTTGTTTTATGAAATGAGGCCCTATTTGTTTCTTGATTTAATTTGAATCATGGGTCAAAGTCTAAGAGTTTTCTATTAAAAAACACTTATGTTGTATTAAGGCCCTTGTCTATTTCTAGCTTTTATTCTCAAAGCATGAAGCTTTGGAGGTGTATGGTCCTCTATTCTGAAGTTTGGACCTCATACTTGAACCCCATGGCACATTGAGAATAAAATCTTGGATCAGTGGCAAAGCCTTAGAGGTTTCTAAAATTCGTTTCTTTGCATTATAGCCCATGTCTCAAAATTTTATTCTCGAAACATGAAGCTTTTGAGGTGCATGGTCCTCTGTTCTAAAGTTTGGACCTCATACTTGAACCCTATGACATATTGAGAATAAAATCTTAAAACAGAGGAGAGAGCCTAAGGATTTCTAAATTTATTTTATGAATTGTTTATTGATTTATTTTAGGGCAAAGCGGCCTGGAACTCAAAGCTAGATGCAAGCCTTGAGTCACTCGGATTTGAGCGTAGTCCACTCGAGCATGCCGTGTACAAGAAGATTTTGGGTGATTCAATCCTGCTGGTTGGGGTGTATGTCGATGACCTGATCATTACAGGGACAAGCACCGGCAACATCACAAAGTTCAAGACCCAAATGAAGCGGTTGTTCAACATGAGTGACCTTGGTTTATTAATCTACTACCTCGGAATCGAAGTCAACCAATCATCTAAAGGAATTGCTTGTGCGGTCCTTTATCGCGACAAAGTGCTGGAGAAATGCGGTATGAAGGGTGCAACCCGAGCTAAACTCCCATGGAAGCCCGTTGAAATTGAGTAAGAAGAGTACAAATCCTCCTTGATGCCACCTTGTATAGAAGCATAGTTGGAAGTCTCGTGCACCGGTTAACACAAGGCCGACATCACGCACGCAAATGAATTGTGAGCCGTTACATGGAAGCTCCGACCACGACACATGGCGGTAGTGAAGCACATCTTGAGGTATGTAAGTGGCACATTGAGTTTTGGTTGTCATTATGCAAGGAGAGGAGATGGGCAATCGCAGCTGATCGGATTTAGGCATGACGGACTGGCCGGGATATAGATGATCGGAAGAGGACCACGGGAGCTGTGTATTTCCTTGGTTCAAGCCCGATCACCTGGGTGTCACAGAAGCAGACGGTTGTGGCATTGTCATCATGTGAGGCTGAGTACATTGCTGCCACAACGGCTACGTGTCAAGGCATGTGGCTTGGTTGGTTGATGGGTGACATGAAGAAAGAAGAACCGAGCAAGGTCACTTTGAGGGTGGACAACAAATCTGCGATCTCTCTTTGCAAGAATCCCGTCTACCATGAAAGAAGCAAACACATTGATACAAGGTATCATTTCATTCGAGAATGTGTTGAGAACAAGAAGATTGAAGTGGAGTACGTCAATTCAGAAGACCAACTTGCAGATATCTTAACTAAGCCACTTGGGCGAGTTAAATTCTTGGAGATGCGGCGCAAGATCAAGATGGTGGATGTGAAGCAACAGCAACAAGATTAAGGGGGTGAATGTTGAGTTAATCTTGTTGAGTTTTATCTATTTCCTACGCTAAGTTTGTTAGTTTGTTACATTTCTTTGAGTTAGTGGAGCACGTCTCGTGGAGGCGTGGCGTGAGTAGCGGATCGAGCTAGTGCTCACCGCAAGCTTAGGTCCCATCTTGTATTCAGTTAATATATATTATGAATAATAGAAAAAGATGTGTGTTGTGTTGTTGCATCGCCAAAAAACTGAGCTTCTTCTTCTACCTTTCGTGTGTGTGTGTGCGTCCACAGATTAGAGGGTTGTTCCAACAAAAGGTTTCTAAAATTCGTTTCTTTGCATTATAGCCCATGTCTCAAAATTTTATTCTCGAAACATGAAGCTTTTGAGGTGCATGGTCCTCTGTTCTAAAGTTTGGACCTCATACTTGAACCCCATGGCACATTGAGAATAAAATCTTGGATCATGGCAAAGCCTTAGAGGTTTCTAAAATTCGTTTCTTTGCATTATAGCCCATGTCTCAAAATTTTATTCTCGAAACATGAAGCTTTTGAGGTGCATGGTCCTCTGTTCTAAAGTTTGGACCTCATACTTGAACCCCATGGCACATTGAGAATAAAATCTTGGATCGTGGCAAAGCCTTAGAGGTTTCTAAAATTCGTTTCTTTGCATTATAGCCCATGTCTCAAAATTTTATTCTCAAAGCATGAAGCTTTGGAGGTGTATGGTCCTCTATTCTGAAGTTTGGACCTCATACTTGAACCCCATGGCACATTGAGAATAAAATCTTGGATCAGTGGCAAAGCCTTAGAGGTTTCTAAAATTCGTTTCTTTGCATTATAGCCCATGTCTCAAAATTTTATTCTCGAAACATGAAGCTTTTGAGGTGCATGGTCCTCTGTTCTAAAGTTTGGACCTCATACTTGAACCCCATGGCACATTGAGAATAAAATCTTGGATCGTGGCAAAGCCTTAGAGGTTTCTAAAATTCGTTTCTTTGCATTATAGCCCATGTCTCAAAATTTTATTCTCAAAGCATGAAGCTTTGGAGGTGTATGGTCCTCTATTCGAAGTTTGGACCTCATACTTGAACCCTATGACATATTGAGAATAAAATCTTGGATCGTGGCAAAGCCTTAGAGGTTTCTAAAATTCGTTTCTT
This sequence comes from Asparagus setaceus, assembly GCA_012295165.1. NCBI lineage: Eukaryota > Viridiplantae > Streptophyta > Magnoliopsida > Asparagales > Asparagaceae > Asparagus > Asparagus setaceus. Next base: position 14,290,023 of record CM022703.1, on the reverse strand, counting down.
TGCATTATAGCCCATGTCTCAAAATTTTATTCTCGAAACATGAAGCTTTTGAGGTGCATGGTCCTCTGTTCTAAAGTTTGGACCTCATACTTGAACCCTATGACATATTGAGAATAAAATCTTGGAATAGAGAGAAGCCTAGAGGTTTCTAAGCATATTTTATGAGTTGATGCAGCGTTAGTTTCTTAATCTATTTTGAGTGAGAAGGCAAAGCCTTAAGGGTTTCTAAAATCCATTTCTGCATTGTGGTCCATGTCTTACAAAAAGTTTTATTCTCGAAGCATGAAGCTTTCAAGGTGCATGGTCCTCCATTTTGAAATTTGAACTCCGTTTTGAACCCATAGCACCTTGAGAGTAAAATTTTAAAAGCAGGGAGAAGCCTAGGGGTTTCTAGACTTATTTTATGAATTAAGGTTGCATTCATTTCTTGATCTATTTTGGATCGGGGCAAAGCCTTAAGGGTTTCTAAAATCCATTTCTCGATTGTGGCCCATATTTTTTAAAAATTATTCTCGAAGCATGAAGCTTTCAAGGTGCATGGTCCTCCATTTTGAAATTTGAACTCCGTTCTTGAATCTCATGGCACATTGAGAATAAAATTTAAAATAGGGGAAAAACTACGAGGTTTCTAAATTTATTTTATGAATTGTTTATTGATTTATTTTAGGGCAAAGCGGCCTGGAACTCAAAGCTAGATGCAAGCCTTGAGTCACTCGGATTTGAGCGTAGTCCACTCGAGCATGCCGTGTACAAGAAGATTTTGGGTGATTCAATCCTGCTGGTTGGGGTGTATGTCGATGACCTGATCATTACAGGGACAAGCACCGGCAACATCACAAAGTTCAAGACCCAAATGAAGCGGTTGTTCAACATGAGTGACCTTGGTTTATTAATCTACTACCTCGGAATCGAAGTCAACCAATCATCTAAAGGAATTGCTTGTGCCGGTCGGCCTATGCGACAAAGTCTGGAGAAATGCGGTATGAAGGGTGCAACCCGAGCTAAACTCCCATGGAAGCGGTTGAAATTGAGTAAGAAGAGTACAAATCCTCACATTGATGCCACCTTGTATAGAAGCATAGTTGGAAGTCTCGTGCACAGTTAACACAAGGCCGGACATCCGCGTCGCAGCGGTCGAATTGTGAGCCGTTACATGGAAGCTCCGACCACGACACATGGCGGTAGGTAGCACATCTTGAGGTATGTAAGTGGCACATTGAGTTTTGGTTGTCATTATGCAAGGAGAGGAGATGGGCAATCCTGATTGTCGGATTTAGCGGCGGCTGACTGGTAGGATATAGATGATCGAGGACGCGAGAGGCGTGTATTTCCTTGGTTCAAGCCCGATCACGGGTGTCCGCGAAATGACGGTTGTGGCATTGTCATCATGTGAGGTGAGAACATTCTTTGCCACAAGCGGCTCGTGTCAAGGCATGTGGCTTGGTTGGTTGATGGGTGACATGAAGAAAGAAGAACCGAGCAAGGTCACTTTGAGGGTGGACAACAAATCTGCGATCTCTCTTTGCAAGAATCCCGTCTACCATGAAAGAAGCAAACACATTGATACAAGGTATCATTTCATTCGAGAATGTGTTGAGAACAAGAAGATTGAAGTGGAGTACGTCAATTCGAGACCAACTTTGGAATATCTTAACTAAGCCACTTGGCGAGTTAAATTCTTGAGATGCGGCAAGATCAAGATGGTGGATGTGAAGCAACGACAACAAGATTAAGGGGGTGAATGTTGAGTTAATCTTGTTGAGTTTTATCTATTTCCTACGCTAAGTTTGTTAGTTTGTTACATTTCTTTGAGTTAGTGGAGCACGTCTCGTGGAGGCGTGGCGTGAGTAGCGGATCGAGCTAGTGCTCACCGCAAGCTTAGGTCCCATCTTGTATTCAGTTAATATATATTATGAATAATAGAAAAAGATGTGTGTTGTGTTGTTGCATCGCCAAAAGCTGAGCTTCTTCTTCTACCTTTAGGTATTATTGTCGTCCACGATTAGAGGGTTGTTCCAACAAAAGGTTTCTAAAATTTATTTTCTAGCATTGCAGCCCATGTACCAAAATTTTATTCTCAAAGCATGAAGCTTTCGATGTGCGTGATCCTCCATTCTAGAATTTGAACTCCGTTTTTGAACCCCATAGCACCTTGAGAGTAAAATTTTAAAACAGGGGAGAAGCCTAGGGGTTTCTAGACTTATTTTATGAATTAAGGTTGCATTCATTTCTTGATCTATTTTGGATCTGGGGGCAAAGCCTTAAGGGTTTCTAAAATCCATTTCTCTGCATTGTGGTCCATGTCTCAAAAAAGTTTTATTCACGAAGCATAAAGCTTTTGAGGTGCATGGTCCTCCGTTCTGAAATTTAAAGTCCATATTTAAACTCCATGGTACCTTGAGAATAAATTATTGAAATAGGAGAGAAGCCTAGAGGTTTCTAAGCATATTTTATGAGTTGATGCAGCGTTAGTTTCTTAATCTATTTTGAGTGAGAAGGCAAAGCCTTAAGGGTTTCTAAATTTATTTTCTAGCATTGCGACCCATGTACCAAAATTTTATTCTCAAAGCATGAAGCTTTCAAGGTGCATGGTCCTCCATTTTGAAATTTGAACTCCATACTTGAGCCCCATGGCATCTTGAGAATAAATTATTGAAATAGGAGAGAAGCCTAGAGGTTTCTAAGCATATTTTATGAGTTGATGCGTTAGTTTCTTAATCTATTTTGAGTGAGAAGGCAAAACCTTAAGGGTTTCTAAAATTTATTTCTCTGCATTCCCATTTCTGAAAAAAATTTCTTGAAGCATGAAGCTTGAGTCCTCCGTTATGAAATTTGAACTCCGTTCTTGAATCTCATGGCACATTGAGAATAAAATTTAAAATAGGGGAAAAACTACGAGGTTTCTAAATTTATTTTATGAATTAAGGTTGCATTCATTTCTTGATCTATTTTGGATCCGGGGCAAAGCCTTAAGGGTTTCTAAAATCCATTTCTCGATTGTGGCCCATATTTTTTAAAAATTATTCTCGAAGCATGAAGCTTTTGAGGTGCATGGTCCTCCATTTTGAAATTTGAACTCCATACTTGAGCCCCATGGCATCTTGAGAATAAATTATTGAAATAGGAGAGAAGCCTAGAGGTTTCTAAGCATATTTTATGAGTTGATGCGTTAGTTTCTTAATCTATTTTGAGTGAGAAGGCAAAGCCTTAAGGGTTTCTAAAATCTATTTCTCTACATTGTGGTCCATGTCTTACAAAAAGTTTTATTCTCGAAGCATGAAGCTTTCAAGGTGCATGGTCCTCCATTTTGAAATTTGAACTCCATACTTGAGCCCCATGGCATCTTGAGAATAAATTATTGAAATAGGAGAGAAGCCTAGAGGTTTCTAAGCATATTTTATGAGTTGATGCAGCGTTAGTTTCTTAATCTATTTTGAGTGAGAAGGCAAAGCCTTAAGGGTTTCTAAAATCCATTTCTCGATTGTGGCCCATATTTTTTAAAAATTATTCTCGAAGCATGAAGCTTTTGAGGTGCATGGTCCTCCATTTTGAAATTTGAACTCCGTTCTTGAATCTCATGGCATCTTGAGAATAAATTATTGAAATAGGAGAGAAGCCTAGAGGTTTCTAAATTTATTTTCTAGCATTGCAGCCCATGTACCAAAATTTTATTCTCAAAGCATGAAGCTTTCAAGGTGCATGGTCCTCCATTTTGAAATTTGAACTCCGTTTTGAACCCCATAGCACCTTGAGAGTAAAATTTTAAAAGCAGGGAGAAGCCTAGGGGTTTCTAGACTTATTTTATGAATTAAGGTTGCATTCATTTCTTGATCTATTTTGGATCTCGGGGCAAAGCCTTAAGGGTTTCTAAAATCCATTTCTCTGCATTGTGGTCCATGTCTCAAAAAAGTTTTATTCACGAAGCATAAAGCTTTTGAGGTGCATGGTCCTCCATTTTGAAATTTGAACTCCATACTTGAGCCCCATGGCATCTTGAGAATAAATTATTGAAATAGGAGAGAAGCCTAGGGGTTTCTAGACTTATTTTATGAATTAAGGTTGCATTCATTTCTTGATCTATTTTGGATCCGGGGCAAAACCTTAAGGGTTTCTAAAATTTATTTCTCTGCATTCCCATTTCTGAAAAAAATTTCTTGAAGCATGAAGCTTGAGTCCTCCGTTATGAAATTTGAACTCCGTTCTTGAATCTCATGGCACATTGAGAATAAAATTTAAAATAGGGGAAAAACTTACAGGTTTCTAAATTTATTTTATGAATTAAGACTGCGTTCATTTCTTCATCTATTTCGGATCAGGGGGCAAAGCCTTAAGGGTTTCTAAAATCCATTTCTCTGATTGTGGCCCATATTTTTTTTAAAAAATTATTCTCGAAGCATGAAGCTTTTGAGGTGCATGGTCCTCCGTTCTGAAATTTGAACTCCATACTTGAGCCCCATGGCATCTTGAGAATAAATTATTGAAATAGGAGAGAAGCCTAGAGGTTTCTAAGCATATTTTATGAGTTGATGCCGCGTTCGTTTCTTAATCTATTTTGAGTGAGAAGGCAAAGCCTTAAGGGTTTCTAAAATCTATTTCTCTACATTGTGGTCCATGTCTTACAAAAAAGTTTATTCTCGAAGCATGAAGCTTTCAAGGTGCATGGTCCTCCATTTTGAAATTTGAACTCTGTACTTGAAGCCCATGACTCCTTGGGAATAAAATTTTGAAACAGGGGAGAAGCCTCTAAACTTATTTTGAGTTGAGGCCGCGTCCATTTCTTGATCTATTTTGAAGGGAAAGGGGGTAAAGCCTTAAGGATTTCTAAAGTCTATTTCTCGCATGTGAGTCATGTTTCAAAATTTTATTCTCAAAGCATGAAGCTTTCAAGGTGCATGGTCCTCCATTTTGAAATTTGAACTCCGTTCTTGAATCTCATGGCACATTGAGAATAAAATTTTAAAAGCAGGGAGAAGCCTAGGGTTTCTAGACTTATTTTATGAATTAAGGTTGCATTCATTTCTTGATCTATTTTGGATCGGGGGCAAAGCCTAAAGAGTTTCTAAAATCTATTTCTCTACATTGTGGCCCATGTCTCAAAAAGTTTTATTCACGAAGCATAAAGCTTTTGAGGTGCATGGTCCTCCATTTTGAAATTTGAACTCCATACTTGAGCCCCATGGCATCTTGAGAATAAATTATTGAAATAGGAGAGAAGCCTAGAGGTTTCTAAGCATATTTTATGAGTTGATGCAGCGTTAGTTTCTTAATCTATTTTGAGTGAGAAGGCAAAGCCTTAAGGGTTTCTAAATTTATTTCTCTGCATTCCCATTTCTGAAAAAAATTTCTTGAAGCATGAAGCTTGAGTCCTCCGTTATGAAATTTGAACTCCGTTCTTGAATCTCATGGCACATTGAGAATAAAATTTAAAATAGGGGAAAAACTTACAGGTTTCTAAATTTATTTTATGAATTAAGACTGCGTTCATTTCTTCATCTATTTCGGATCAGGGGGCAAAGCCTTAAGGGTTTCTAAAATCCATTTCTCTGATTGTGGCCCATATTTTTTTAAAAAAATTATTCTCGAAGCATGAAGCTTTTGAGGTGCATGGTCCTCCGTTTTGAAATTTGAACTCCATACTTGAGCCCCTGGCATCTTGAGAATAAATTATTGAAATAGGAGAGAAGCCTAGAGGTTTCTAAGCATATTTTATGAGTTGATGCAGTTAGTTTCTTAATCTATTTTGAGTGAGAAGGCAAAGCCTTAAGGGTTTCTAAAATCTATTTCTCTACATTGTGGTCCATGTCTTACAAAAAAGTTTATTCTCGAAGCATGAAGCTTTCAAGGTGCATGGTCCTCCATTTTGAAATTTGAACTCCGTTCTTGAATCTCATGGCACATTGAGAATAAAATTTTAAAAGCAGGGAGAAGCCTCTAAACTTATTTTGAGTTGAGGCCGCGTCCATTTCTTGATCTATTTTGAAGGGAAAGGGGGTAAAGCCTTAAGGATTTCTAAAGTCTATTTCTCTGCATGTGAGTCATGTTTCAAAAATTTTATTCTCGAACCACGAAGTTTTCGAGGTGCATGGTCCTCCATTCTGGAATTTGAACACCGTATTTGAACTCTATGTCACCTTGAGAATAAAATCTTGAAATAAAGGTCAAAGCGTAAATGGTTTCTAAAAATTATTATGTGTAGAAGCCCAAGGGTTTCTACACTTATTTTTGTGAATTGAGGTCTTGTTTGTTCTGGATATAAGGGGCCCTTTACAACATTGATACGATGTTTCTGAATTTGTAATTGATCCATACGTTACAAGCTTATTGGGATACACAGACACGCTTTTTAGCCCCACGAATCAACATCCGACACGTATCGGACGCGGATTCGCCGAGGATTCGCTGAGAATTCGATTCTAAGAGAAAAGAAAAAAAAGGCATCGGTGATCATCGCCGCCAGCGGGTCTCACCGTCGGACGCACAGGTGGACTCGAAGAGGGAAACTTGAGAGCTTACCTGGCGGCGGCACTCCATTGCTGTTGTCGAGCGCAACCATGGCGGCAGCTCCCAAAACCCTAAAAGTCAAGAATAGGAAGAAACGAGATCGAAAGATCCTTATTTGCTTAGTATTCGTTCGGGTCGGGTTTTGTATCCAAAACCTATTAGATTAGAATGAGATTAATCGGGTTTGGACCCGGACTCAATGCTAACCCGTTTAATCAAATTTATTTAAAAGCGGGTCTGACCCGTAAACAGACCCGAACCCAACCCTAAAAACCTGCTTTTTATTGGCAAATTATTACAAGGCCCTTGATTGACCCAGAAATTATTCTGAAGTCCACCAGGTTCTTATATTTGCTATAAAATTAGTTTCAGCCCCCTGATTGAACCAGAATTGTTCTAGAACCCATCTAAATATATAGAATAATTTCTTATTAGTCCTAAAAGTTGCAGAAACATGCATATACAATTAATTCCTTATTTATTATGTGCATAGTAAAATTAGCGTACACATGTTGTAGCTATTTTAATTATATAACTTTTGCAAATTTGTCGTGTCCTCGTATCCTAACTTTAACAAACTTCCTGTGTCCCGTGTCCGTATCCATGTCTGTATTCGTGTCCGCACCCGTATCCGTGCCACCTAGAAAGCTTATCTACTTAAAGGAAGAATCGTTGTATAAGAGAAATATATTATGAAACTTACAATCAATTTTACAAAGAATATAGTAGCAGCTTCACATATACTTGCGGCAAATTTCATAACCAGATGGCTAAATATTCATAGCTTAGACAGGTTAATACGTTGGCTAAAAAAAATAGGTAACTTGATAATGCAGATGCATCTTAACAAAGAGGAGGAGGTGATAGTTACCAGTGATGATGCTCATGCTAGTGGAGGAGGTGCACATGATAAAGAAGGTGAGGTTATATAATTAAGGCTAGGACTTCTATTTTAAGCCTGTTGAGTATTTAAATTAGGAAAGGTGACCAATTGATTAGGCTAAAGAAGCATAAGGGAGATTCATTAGGATAGGAAAGAAAAGACAAGCACAAAAGTGGTCATATGATATTCATGTGTCCTGTCGGCCAGAAAGTTTTGACCCAGTGATACCCTAGAGGTTCAATAGCGAAAAGTACTGTATAGAGGGCTTCACTTCCATGTAACTCAATTTCGGGGTTTATTTCAACGTATCCAAAAGATGTGAACAAGCAATAAAATGATACTCTCTTTGATCAACTAAGAGAAATAACAAGTCCAAAAATTAAAATGATAGTACAAACTAAAACTAGTAGTTTCCCATAACTGCCTCACAAAAAAAAAAGGAAGAATGAAACCTAATAGCAAGCATGTTCTACTACAATGTCAATCACACAGAAGCCTAAAGTATACTAATTGATGACTTCACTATCTTGTACATATAAGCGAGTTTATTGACATCAATAAAAAAACATAGCTATGGTATTTTATATACTTATAAAAAAATAATTAAAAATAAAAATATTGATAAAAGGACTCGGTGCAATTCCACAAGTTGCGATCGAGAAACCTACAAAAAATATCAATTAATTAATATTTAACCATATTTAATGATTTTTAAAAACAAGAAATAAAAAATTTGTGTTACCTTTTGGTGGTAAAATAAAAGATAGTTGACGACTGTGCAACAAAGGAATCTATAAAGAAAAAATATATAATCAGAATTTAAAATAAAAAAAAGAAAACAAAAGAAAAAAAGATAGAGAAGAAGAGGGACAAAAAAAAATTTTAACGGAAGCGGCGAGAGATGGGAGGGAGAAAAAGATTAAAAGAAGGAGACAAGAAAAAAAAAGAAGAAGACAAAAAAAAATGTTGAACAGAAGGTACAGAGAACAGAAGGAAGAATAATTAAAAAAGAAAAATATATATATACCTATAAATCTCCTCTTGTAAAGAACAAAGAATAAATTTGAGAGGGAATATATAGGTAATACAAATTCTAACTATGATGGGATTGGAATTTTCTTTCTCTAATTCTGCTAGGATTCTACTCTAAAATCTGTTACTATCCTTCTTTAAATAGAATTCTACTAATATTTATTTAACAATTTGAGTTAAATAAGAGCTCCTCATATTTGAATATAAGTGGACTTACCTTAAGCTTGTTAAAAAATATATACCATAGCAAACTAGCATAAAAAATCTCTGCAATAACCCATGTAGCTAAAAAAATATATGAAGCTCGTGTGAATCTTTAACAAAAGTGTTAAGAGATAGCTTTGCTAAAATACACGGTTGATGAAATGCCTTCTCAACCATTTAAAACTTTATGACCAAGATGTAGTATTGGCGATGTAGTATTAGTTAAAAAAAACTGGACTCACGCACTCGGTTGAAAACCGAGCACGTAACTTCGAGCAATTTGTAGATGTTAAAAATTTTATACGTCTCAACAAATGATAAGTCAATTAATACTTATTGATAATATTACTATTTCCAATTTACTAAGGTTGTCACTTGCTCATTAAGTCTTAAAAATAAAATCAACTTGAGGATACTTACACCTCATATAATCAACTACAAAAGTTAACTTGAGGGTAACCCCTCTATATTAATTAATAGAAAGAGGCATGTTTTCCCCTCATATATATCAAATCTGATGGGCTCAACAAACCTTATCAGTGAAATACAATGTGAAGACAATAGCCCCTCATATAAATCAAACTCAATGTGAGAATGGTAGCACCTTATATAAATCAAACTTGAGGGTGCATGTCATTGATATTGTTTTGTGCTCATAAGCCTCAGCAATAAAATTTAACTTGAGGATACTCACCCACATACAAACATAATTTCAGCTTGAAGGTATATAGGCTCCTCATAACACTTATGATAAGAAACACAAAATACAAACTGTGATAAGCACTTGAGAGCTGAAAGGCAGAGAAAGATACGTTGGTTGTGATAAGCAGATGTAATAGGTGGTTCTAATAAGAAAGTTATCATTGGGAGTTACCATAAGTCCCCACCAATCCCTTTCTAACACTTGGTGACAACTTCCCTTGGCCTTCCCTATAAATAGACACCCCTCTTGTCATTGGGGGGGTGGGGGTGGGGGTGTGTAGGGGGAGGAGGGCAAACGAAAACATATACAAAAAGTTTGAGAGAAATTAGAAAGAGAGATTTGAACTGTGAAGCAGATGACGACAATGTTCTCTGCATTTTTTATTTTGAAAGGGAGGAGGGCTCCAAAACATAGCCTAAGACCCAGGATCCCATCTCCGACTCCTTTTCCTTAAATTTTGTAATATACTAGAAAGATAATGAAATGAATATTTCTCTACATAGTACTTTTGATGTTCGTTTAATTTTTTGTTTTCTACTAATCGGGTATTTCTTTTAATAAGAATAATTAACAGGAAGAAATAAATTTCTGGAAGCATGCAACCCTCCCTTTTACAATCAAAGTGATGCTAATATATATTTAAGGAGTGAAATATTTAGGGATTGTTCTACCCTCTTTGAGATTGGTGACACAGCTTGGTCAAGGAAAGATTAGCCTACCCCATTACAATTTACTCCTACGATGGATACTAGCACCACTTTGGAATTTTCTTTAGAAAAATATTTTTCAGACATCCGTACAACACCATTCTACTGTAATGAAAGGTATATCATGCTCCTGTCGAGACTTTCTTATCTTCAAATGCCAGACATATAAAGACATTATAAAACAACTTGTCAATGCTTTACTCAGAATAACCAGAGCATTTGAGACAAATATTTTAGCATATAGCAGATACCTGAATAATGAAAGGGTAGAGACTGTTGAAATCAAGAAGCAAGATATACTTGTTATGGAGACCTTTTTGGGTTCTAAAACTAATCCAACAGAGTAGGAAGGACCACTTTTGCCTTTTCCTCCATTAATACTTTGTCCTTGATCCTTAACAGAATTGAGGTCCTCAACTTTTCTCTTTGCGGTACTCAACTCCTCAGTGTGTTGGGTAATCTTATCTGGGAAGATAATACTTATTTGCATGGTATTCATGAAGCAAAAGGTATTCTACTTTTTGTGCTCTAGGACCCTCAAAAATGCGTAAAATGGGCTGAAAGTCTCATGAGCAATTTCAAGCAAATAGATACAACAACTCACCTGAACTGTTTTCCCCCAAACGTTTCCGCTGATTTCTGTCAGCTCCCGAGTGAGGGAAGAGTACTTAAACCACAAACTAGCTGCAGAGATAGCTTGCCATCTTTTTCACGGTTAGCAATAAAAAGAGGAAGGGTGTGGAATCAAACACACTAAAGAGCTATAATCTATAGATATGGACACAAGTTTAAAACGGCTATGCAGGCATGAGGTATCAGACACCGCAGTTGTCTGAAATACCCCTTGAACTATTATATCAGTATTTAGACCCTCTGAATCCCAGATGATGCTATTTCTTCATTAGGTTGAGATGTCACATGAGAATATAAGACAATAAATTACACTTTACCCTCAATTTAAATGGGAAAAATTAGATTTCCCTCTAGCTTGAGGGCAAAACAAGTAATTTATTTCACATATCTACATGACACGTGATTCCCTCATGACATCTCAATCTAACGGAGAAGTAATGTCATCTAGGGTTCAGTGAACATAAGTGCAAGTAAAATACTTTAGGGCATATGTGGCAACACTTTCATAATACAGGGTTGTATCTACAATTAAACCTTAAAAAATTTTCTAAACAAAAAATTGTTTCTCATAGGCCGCATGTAGTTACTCATCAAAAGGCCACATTTATTCTTTGACTCATGAAGCATTTATAAAAAATTTGTTTTATTGTTTCTCTCCTATTTTTGGTACCGTTTTGTTTGATTTTATACGCATACGGGCATGGCACACCACTCTTAACCAAATATTTTTCTGAATTCCTTTAATTCCACGTTTCAATAACTGTAGCTAGCAAATATTCATATAGCTTACTGATATAACTTTAGTGTAAAACAGTAAAACAATAAGCAAGATATACTTGTTATGGAGACCTTTTGGGTTCTAAAACTAATCCAACAGAGTAGGAAGGACCACTTTTGCCTTTTCCTCCATTAATACTTTGTCCTTGATCCTTAACAGAATTGAGGTCCTCAACTTTTCTCTTTGCGGTACTCAACTCCTCAGTGTGTTGGGTAATCTTATCTGGGAAGATAATACTTATTTGCATGGTATTCATGAAGCAAAAGGTATTCTACTTTTTGTGCTCTAGGACCCTCAAAAATGCGTAAAATGGGCTGAAAGTCTCATGAGCAATTTCAAGCAAATAGATACAACAACTCACCTGAACTGTTTTCCCCCAAACGTTTCCGCTGATTTCTGTCAGCTCCCGAGTGAGGGAAGAGTACTTAAACCACAAACTAGCTGCAGAGATAGCTTGCCATCTTTTTCACGGTTAGCAATAAAAAGAGGAAGGGTGTGGAATCAAACACACTAAAGAGCTATAATCTATAGATATGGACACAAGTTTAAAACGGCTATGCAGGCATGAGGTATCAGACACCGCAGTTGTCTGAAATACCTGAACTATTATATCAGTATTTAGACCCTCTGAATCCCAGATGATGCTATTTCTTCATTAGGTTGAGATGTCACATGAGAATATAAGACAATAAATTACACTTTACCCTCAATTTAAATGGGAAAAATTAGATTTCCCTCTAGCTTGAGGGCAAAACAAGTAATTTATTTCACATATCTACATGACACGTGATTCCCTCATGACATCTCAATCTAACGGAGAAGTAATGTCATCTAGGGTTCAGTGAACATAAGTGCAAGTAAAATACTTTAGGGCATATGTGGCAACACTTTCATAATACAGGGTTGTATCTACAATTAAACCTTAAAAAATTTTCTAAACAAAAAATTGTTTCTCATAGGCCGCATGTAGTTACTCATCAAAAGGCCACATTTATTCTTTGACTCATGAAGCATTTATAAAAAATTTGTTTTATTGTTTCTCTCCTATTTTTGGTACCGTTTTGTTTGATTTTATACGCATACGGGCATGGCACACCACTCTTAACCAAATATTTTTCTGAATTCCTTTAATTCCACGTTTCAATAACTGTAGCTAGCAAATATTCATATAGCTTACTGATATAACTTTAGTGTAAAACAGTAAAACAATACAAGACAATCTTATTACATGTTCACATCTAATGGTCTATCTGTCAAATTTACTTGGAGCTGACGAACCAAATTAATTGATAAGGACTCTTGGGCTTATGAACTATATATTAATTATGCATCGTCAGTTTAGTACATTCCCAGTCAACCTTAATTGATTTCGAACTAACCATCCTTATCCACTTCTCAAATCTTAATTTGGTTCACAATCTATCAAAAAAAAAAATGTAAACATCACGGACCTGTCTTTATCCTAGTTTTGGAAAAGAATTTTCACTACAGTCCCCTCAACTTATTAACAAAAAGGTAAATATCAAGAAGGAAAATTATAGGCTCACACCGCCACTACAAGTAACCAAAGTGCGCTAATAAACTGTAAAGCTACCTATAAAAACAATAAACTAGTTAGCTAAAACATAATTGCTTAGCTGAAAGTAAGTACATACACCTACCAGTTTCCGAAGTGTTTTTGATGCTTGGAACAATGTTGGAATCGCATGTGGGGAAATCTCTGCCCTCTCTATCTTCAGCCATTCCTCAGCAAGATGAGTCAACGAATAACTCGCCTAAAAATCAAAATTAATTTGTAAGATATTTGTAAGGAAACTGAATGCTTTTAAGAACAGTAGATATTGCATATCTGAAGCCTTACCTCTTTCAAAAACTCTTGTGAACACAAATAGGTATCACAGAAGAGCTGGCCTGCAATGCAAGACGTGACTCCTGAGGTAGCTCCTGATCCATAAAAAGAACTGTGTCTGGTGAGCTTAGGCATAATGCTGCGGTTAAGCTGACCAACCTTGGACCACATGATACTAGGGACTATACAAGCCTGCATTAAGAAGACATGGATGCATGATATGATGATATATATGCTAGTTGTAACTAATGGAATTTATGAATAAGGTAAAAAATTCAAAGGTGAATTGTGGATAGGCCTCCTGTACTATTGCCAAATTGAACTTACTACATTTATAGTTCTATTATCAGCAAAAATAAATTTTCACTCAGGCGGTCCATCGGCGACAATAGAACTACTAGGGGTAGTAAGTTCAGTTTGGCGTTAATACAAGGGGTATATCCACAATTAACCCTAAATTCAAGGGAAGAACTTTTATTTGTATATTCAAGTAACTAGCATGAGGACACGCTTTAAGAAAAGGCATTTTCCTTTGGATAATGATCGTGATCTTATATTAAGCACAAGAATTTCTTTATGATTCTCGAGTCCCTATCTGAAATGCATAACCCACTGACAGTCTGACACTCTATAGACATTTCACGGTTGCCATGTTGGGGCACACCTAACCATGTCCAGCATAACATAAGATATTTTGGGTTCAAGGCACAATTACACACCATTTCTCTACTTGGATACATGAAAATTAGCTCGTTTAGATCGTAATATATTTAATCGATAACTAAGAAGTTAAAGAACTCTTTGCTAAAGATATTAGTGTGCTCTTACTAACTCTTTTAAGAATTTATGACCGTTATAAAGTTTGATCATGAACCAGTCTTGATATAGAGAAAAGTGACATTGGTGCAAAAGTCAAACCTGAACACGATGTAGAAGAACATCAAGATCAAATCCAGAAATATTGTGTCCGACAATGACATCAGAATCCAACTTCCCCAGTTTATTCATCAAGCAGTTTATAAATGCCCTCTTGCTGCACACGATACAATACAAAACTTGAATGAATGCAATAAAGAAGCAAAATGAGCACCATAGAGGGCATGCCATTATCAAAGTATTACCTGCTTTCTACTGACAGAATTTTTCAACCAGTCTTTTTGCTAATGAATTCTTTTTGGAAAACCATCAAGCTTCCAGACAACAGCGAAATACTCAAGTACAACTTTCTCCAGCTCTGATGCCAACATAGGGCTATCAATCTGGAAATGGAATGAATTCATTTGAGATAACAATTAAATGAGAGTAGACAATACTTTAGATAGTAGCAAAAAACTTAGGGGAAAATTACAGAAAACTCCCCAAGGGTTATAGATATGATAGACGATCCCCTTGAAGTTTTAAAACTTATACTTTCATTGCCTCTTTTTTTATTTTTCAAGACAAAAATACCCGTGACTCTTTTCTTGAGAGCAGAAACAATCATGATCAATTTTCCAAGGATATTTTTTTCATTAAATTGGTCGCATGATATCCATGTAACCTTGCTTGAGGGGAGATTCAAAATGAGGGGTGAAAGTGTTAGTTTTAAAACTTGAGGGAGATTTTCCATCACATCTGCAAACATTAAGGGGATCATTGAGGGGAGACTCAAAATGAGGGGTGAAAGTGTCAGTTGGCTCAGTTTTAAAAGTTCAGGGAGATTTTCCGTCACATCTACAAACAGAAAGGGGATTTTCTGTAAAATTTCTAAAAACTAAAGTATACCAATAGATATAGGTTGAATGCCAAAAGTAATGCATAGTAACATGTAAATACCTTCAGCATCTTACAATACGCAACAGAAGCCGCTACTATCTCATTTTTGTTCTGTTTCTCACTGATGATTGTTTTCAAATTTATTGCTGTAACAATCAAAGTAGGAACTGGAACATCTTTACCCATTGAAGCAACTGATATGTTTTTGGGACAGACAACAACTTCTTCAAATTTGCGCTAGCTAACCTGTTCCAACAAAACAATGTGACCTCATATTGACAATATAAAATTCTCAAATCCAATCATTGCGTCATCCAGAAAGCACAAGATAAAATATCGGGGTAAAAGAAAATACCTAGAAATTTTTTTCAAGAAGGATTTTAATGTCAAACTTGTTGAGAGGCTGAACAACGAACACTTCCTGAGATTGATAGCCAACAAGGTTGTGACGCCCCAAGATAGTTCCACATCGGATGTGGAGACAAATAATTTAGTGTTTATATAGTGAAAGCTAAAGGCTCAAGTGTAACATCGGTTAGACGATTTTGGCAGTGGATTTAGCCAAATAGCACGTTACACTCGGTGGGTCCCACGGCTTGCACGCGCCAACGGGCCCTCAGGCTCGGAGCGTGACAAAGGTCCCATGATTTTCCTTCTAACTAGAAACAACTCCAACAACTGCGGAGGCGAATATCATCAATCTTCTTAGAACATGCTTAAAGTTAGTACAGAAAAAACAGTAAACTAGCAAGATTATTGTAATTAAGTGAAGCATACTATATGCTGAAATCTAAATATCATACAGAAAACACGACCTTCTCGAAACTGCATTCCAAGTGACATTTTGTACATGTTTATGAAGAATATCAATGCCCCGCGATAAGTTAGAGTTGTGACAAAGAATAAGCTTTAACTTCATTGAAAGAGGCTGAAAACATTGACCCCATCAAATATGTCACAGAATAAAAATATTCATCAGTAAATTTATTATTCATATAGGTGGATAAAACAAGAATTTCTTTGAAGACACAACCTTGCAGCAAATGCTTTACTTTGATATAACTATGCATGTTCAGAAGTTCAACACAATCATTATGAATACCCAACTTATACAGATGCGCATTTGCTTTGTCGAAATCGCATGACTTTACCTGGTGTGTGTTCCAAGAAGTGCAAGGAAATTTTTCCCTTAAACATCTTTTAGAAAGGGTGGATCCTGAAAAAATTGGTACCAACGATGAATGACAAGGAAAAACAAATAAGCAACAAAAATACATGGTTCTAAGTTATAAACTGATAAAGATAAGTGATGCAATGATGATATCTAATTTCAGGGCAGATGGGTCAGCGACAATGCATCCAGCTTCCTATAGGTATCAAGCAGTTAAATGGAGACCAAATACATTACGAAATGGAAAACGATCAGTTAAAAAGATATGAAAACAAAACATACCTTGAAAGGATAGTTGATCTTAAGAACACAGTGGCTCCCAATAGGTATATCAGACCGGTCAAATGCATACTTATGCTGGATAGCGCAGAATATGACAAATTAATGATAATGAAAATCAAAGAACGGCAATAAAGATGATGAAGCATGATTAAAAAAAGAGAGAAAAAAACAAGAACCAATTTATAAGAGTATGACAAACCTTCACAATCTTCATGCTAAAACAAGATACATTTAGATATAACAATCTTGTGTCAGTTCACCCTATAATTCAGAATCTATCTTGCCAAGATTGCTACGTTCAAAGATGGAATTATTTGGGATGGCATACACACACCTTTGCATGTTCTTTACAACCACACAGCAGCTGCGGTATTTACTACCCTCTTTGACCTGAATAAAATGGAGTAACAACTCAATCAAGAGTTTTCCTGATAAAAAATCATGTCTTTTACCAAAAAGACATCTTATAGTTGGCAACAATAGCTTTATATGTAAAGAATGGAAGAGATTGAAGCATATATTACCATGTAACAATATATGCAAGAGGGCGTGTATGTTGCATATTGAAAGAAAATAAGTGGCATTTATCCATCAAAGTTGTGGTCTGCATTCACCTACCTTTGAGAACTATAAGTTTCAGATGAACTTGTTCATAACATGATCATTTGAAAGAACTTCAATTTTCCAGGTAAAACAGAACATGAAATGTTTACGTACGACCACCTGAACCATAATCTTCATTATTTATTAATTATTTATTAATTCCAGATGATATCATCAAAAGTAGGTTTTCCATTTGAATTTTCATTTAGAATAAGCAAGCACGATGTGCATAATAGCCAACAAGTGGAGACTTTTACCTTGCTGAAAAGATAAAGTGTACCCAAGTTAGCACCAAAAGATTCCTGATAAGCATTTTGGATCTCAAGCTCTGAAGTTGGAACATTTGAAGAAATTGTTTCTTTGCATTAGGAGAAAATTCTTCTCTTTGCTCCCCATTCAAATTGCACTTCTCTTGTCGATCTAGTTCCAACTTAAAAGATCTGCATCTATGCCTTCCTCTTTCTTCACCTAAATTCGCATTATCTTTGCCATCAATTATGCTGCTGTCAGAAGATATCCAGCGAGGAGGGGTAAAAATTTCACCTTTTCCCCTTCTTGTTCACCGGTTTGGATTCTCCTTCAGAAGAGACATTATTAGTTAGGGTTACGATCGTACCAGCCTTCTTTCAGCCATCATCACTGTCACCATCGCCGTAGTTGACGATGAATCTGTTGAATTTTCGACTTTTGCTCACGGCTGCTGCAACCGCGGAGAGCTTTGAGACGATCGAGGGCCTCAGATCTCGCAGTACATTCCGGCGATCTCTTCCCGCGGGTTCGACGACGGGTGGAAGACGCAAAGGAGTCCTCCATCTTGCTGGCCTCAACCTCGATCGTGCTATCCACGGGGAAGAAAAGGGGAAAGAGATCTCTCTGAAATCAAATCGGGCGGGAAAAATTCGTGTTCATTGGTTGTTTGGAAATCAAACCCTGAGTGTTCTTTTTTTTTTTTTTGTTGAAAATATACAAATTGCTTTTTATTTGGTTAAAGAGCACTTAAATACCATGACTATGCACTTTTATACCCTCTCGTTTTTTCTTCATGTTTAAATGCCGCAATGGTTTTTTAAAGTAGCACATTACTACCTCTTATTAGTTAAATGTGGGAATATTATTAAATGTTGAGATTTTTCTTTAAAAGTTTCTATGCAACTTGCGTTTGATAAAATTGACCAATTATACCCCTAAAGTTGATATATTCAACAAAACTCATTTTAATCTTAGTTGCTCCCACTTAAGATTTGCCTCAAAATTGGTTTTCCCCGTTTGATTCAACTAGCTTTAGGGATATAATAAACCAGTTTTATTATGTGCAAATCACATTCATATGTTTAGGAGGATATTTCGATGTCTAGCGGGAAAATCTCAACATTTAACTAAAACAAAGTGGTATAGTCCCACTTAAAAACACTAGGGTATTTAAATGTTAAGAAAAAAAGATGGGGATATATAAGCGCAAGGTCATAAAACTATAAGGTATCATAATGTTATTTAGCCTTTCTATTTCTATATATAACTGACTTAGATTTCCTTTTTCCCTAAAAATAAATTTAACTTAGAAAATTTACATCTTCCTTTATTTCTTTATTTTAATTCGAAAATAAAATTGCATGAATAAAGTCAAGGTGGGTGAGATAACATAAAGTAAAGCGCAGTATTTGGGTATTCTGAGAATATTTGAGTATTTAGTGGATGGGCTTGTGTAGCTTGTATTTATTAGGCAAAACTTCAACATAGGTCTTTAATGTTTTAGCTTGATTTCATTTGGGTCCTTAAAAGTTTTAAACTCATCAATACTGGTCCCTAATGTTTAAACCGTTATCAAGTCTGGTCCTTTTTAAATATTTATGTTAACTTCTGATGACGTGGCAGGGTATTTTAGTCCATTTTATTTTTGAGTGCTGACTAGATTAACACCCTAAAAATAACTAAAACTCTTCCCAATTCCGTTCATTCACAGGAGAAAAATCACTGAAACAATTTCCCCTTTGGAGAAGACCCTAAATCAACTAAAACCCTCCCCAATTCCCTTCCAAATCACAACAAGTTCAAATTTGAACTCGACTCAATTCTCCAGATGGGACGGCGGCTTGAAAGATGCAGTAATAATGGGTAATTTGTTAAAATCTGTTGGGGACGAAGACGATGGAGAAGAATTGCAAGGTTTTGGTCATGAGGCGTATTACCCATTCTCTTTCCCACCTAATTTGAGCAAATTAAGAAGACGAGCGCAGTAAGTTTAGTCTTGTGAGAATTTTTTTGAAGCTTGATGTTGATCTACTAGCTGTATTTAGAATGAGCTCCACTTTCAATATTCATGTGCATCATGGTGGTTTTCTCACGCTACCTCCAGATTCGAGATACAGTGGGGGTTATGTAGATTATTTTGATAGCATGGAGTATGATAAAACTGGGTTTTTTGATATCGAAGATTTTGTGAAGAAACTCTTGTCTAATAATCCTTTCAGTGTTATATGGTACTCAAAGTATGGTTTTAATACTTTTGAACAGAGCTTAGAAATTCTTACAGATGATTTTGGTTTAACGGAGATGATGGTGATTGCTCGTAATAATAATATAGTCTCAATTTATGTTGAGCACCCACTAGATGATGATATTGCTGAGTCAGAATAGGGAAACAATGAAGGGGCTGCCAATGGTGTTCATGACTGTGAGGATAGTGGAAATGACAGTGCTATTGGCATAAACTTCGATGACAATGATTCTGATGGCAGCGAAGATGATTTTGAGAAAGTTGAAAGAGTAGAATTTGAATGGACAACTGCTAATAGGGGTGAAAAAGAGGACGAGGACCAAAGCACAGATGATACGCAATGGGAGGATGATTGGGAAGGGTCTCATACTGATGGTGAGGAGTTACAGTTCACTGATGATAAAAATGATGAGCATCTTGGTGGTACAATTTCTTATCCTGAATTCAAAGAACCATATGATCCTAAGAATATAAAGTTTACACTTGGTTTATTGTTTAAAAGTAGACAATTCCTCAAGAAAGTTCTTATTGACTATTCTGTGCATAATTTCCATAGCCTTAAGTTTGATAAAAATGACAAGCAGAGAGTGAAGATGATTTGTACAGGAAAGGGTTGTGATTGGCAATTATATGTATCTCCTTACAACAACACTGATGCTTTTCAAGCGAAAACTTACCATCAATACCACACATGCTCTATGGTACATGACAACAAGAGAGCAAGTGACAGTTGGTTGGCCTTCCAATGGGCAAAGACTCTAAAGAAGCAACCATCGATTACAGTCAATGATCTTTTGCAAAAGGCACGGAAAAAATGGAATATCAATCTTACAAAACAAAGATGTATAGAGCTAAGAAGAAGGCAGAAGTTATTGTTGAAGGGGCTATTGATGCTCAATTCAAACTCTTGCCCCGCTATTTGCTCAAAGTTAGAGAGACCAACATTGGAAGCTCGTGCTATATAAAGTGTGTTACACAAAATGAGTTTGATGTGATTGGTCCAAGCAGGGTGTTAGTTCCAAGATTTGAGAGACTATATTATTCTATCAGTGCATGGAAGAATGGTTTTCTGGCAGCTTGTAGACCAATAATTGGTCTTGATGGATGTCATCTTAAAGAGGTGCATGGAGGTCAATTGTTGGCTGTTGTTTCTAAGGATCCAAATGACAGAATATTTATTATTGCAGTAGCAGTGGTTGAGTTGAAGTGTCATGATAGTTGGTCATGATTTTTAAAAAGCTTGCTTGATGATATCGGTTCAATTGAAGATAAAGGATGGACCTTTATATCTGATCAACAAAAGGTATTCTTAGCTTTAACTTTTGTTACTTATTTGAGTAATTAGATTGATATAAATATCATGTTAATGTACTTTAATTTTACTGTATAATAGCTAATATAGTAGCTAATAAATTGTCTAGTTCATGGCTTTCTACGTTGGATGCTTAGGAGTTTTGCACATATTTGAACAACATGCTAGAATAAAATCCTTTATTTTAAATACTTTAATGATTCCTTAGTATAATATATTGATTAACATAATATATTGATGGAAGCTTCAAATTACTTTCCCTCTTACGGGCATATAGTAAGTTATGTAGGATAGGACAAAAGTTATGTAGGATGGAAAAGTTAAAGTGTCGAATGGTGAAATTTGCACTCAAGCAAAAGCAGATGAATAAGACTCATTGCTTTGCCTTGAGATCTGCTAGTTTTGGGCTTCTTAGGTCGTTTAGGGCCTCAAATTTGCAGTTTACTATTTTAGAGATGTCAGTTTAGTATGAGTTTACTATTTGATATTGATATATGTCATGATAGTTGGTCAATAAGCAATTTTTTCTCCCCTTTTTTCAGTGTCCTGATTTTTGTGAACTAGCATGTGGATTTAGTGTCAGATTGCTACAAGTCCAGTTTTGTTACAAGTCCAGTTTGTTAGAAGTCCAGTTTTGTTAATTCATTTGATATCATATCTATAATTATAATTAGTTTTCCCTATTTTCTTAGCACCCATGTTTAGTTGGCATGTGGTCGTGGTTCTTCTGTGATATTCTTAGCATCCATGTTTGGATTGACTATCTTTTTTCTGTGATAATCTAGTTTCATGTTTTCTGCAATACTATATCATGATAGTTGGTCTGGCAGCTTGTAGACCAATAATTGGTCTTGATGGATGTCATCTTAAAGAGGTGCATGGAGGTCAATTGTTGGCTGTTGTTTCTAAGGATCCAAATGACAGAATATTTATTATTGCGGTAGCAGTGGTTGAGTTGAAGTGTCATGATAGTTGGTCATGATTTTTAAAAAGCTTGCTTGATGATATCGGTTCAATTGAAGATAAAGGATGGACCTTTATATCGATCAACAAAAGGTATTCTTAGCTTTAACTTTTGTTACTTATTTGAGTAATTAGATTGATATAAATATCATGTTAATGTACTTTAATTTTACTGTATAATAGCTAATATAGTAGCTAATAAATTGTCTAGTTCATGGCTTTCTACGTTGGATGCTTAGGAGTTTTGCACATATTTGAACAACATGCTAGAATAAAATCCTTTATTTTAAATACTTTAATGATTCCTTAGTATAATATATTGATTAACATAATATATTGATGGAAGCTTCAAATTACTTTCCCTCTTACAGGCATATAGTAAGTTATGTAGGATAGGACAAAAAGTTATGTAGGATGGAAAAGTTAAAGTGTCAGAATGGGCTGAAATTTGCACAGCTCAAGCAAAACAGGCCAATGAATAAGACTCATTGCTTTGCCTTGAGATCTGCTAGTTTTGGGCTTCTTAGGTCGTTTAGGGCCTCAAATTTGCAGTTTACTATTTTAGAGATGTCAGTTTAGTATGAGTTTACTATTTGATATTGATATATGTCATGATAGTTGGTCAATAAGCAATTTTTTCTCCCCTTTTTTCAGTGTCCTGATTTTTGTGAACTAGCATGTGGATTTAGTGTCAGATTGCTACAAGTCCAGTTTTGTTACAAGTCTAGTTACAAGTCCAGTTTGTTAGAAGTCCAGTTTTGTTAATTCCTAGTTTATTTGATATCATATCTATAATTATAATTAGTTTTCCCTATTTTCTTAGCACCCATGTTTAGTTGGCATGTGGTCGTGGTTCTTCTGTGATATTCTTAGCATCCATGTTTGGATTGACTATCTTTTTTCTGTGATAATCTAGTTTCATGTTTTCTGCAATACTATATCATTTATATTAGTCTGAATTTTTAATTCCTGATTGTTAATGTAGGGGCTTGAAAAATATTTTACAAACTATCCAGTACAAGTCAACCATCGTCACTGTGTCAGACATCTCTACAACAATTTCAGAAAGCAATTTCCAAGCATGCAGTTGAAAGATAAATTATGGAACGCAGCTAGAGCTACTTACATCGGAGCTTGGAAGAAAGAAATGGATGAAATGAAGGATTTAGATTCCAAGGCTTGGGAGACTATGATAAAGAAAGATCCTAGAACATGGTCAAGGTCTGCATTTAGCCCATATTCTAAATGTGATGTATTGTTAAACAACATGTTAGAGAGCTTCAATTCTACTATAATTGAAGCACGGTCTAAACTAATCATCACAATGTTAGAGATGATAAGAACAACAACAATGAAGAGGTTTAGTGAAAATAGGCAGAAGATGTTGATGTTCAAGGGACCAATTTGTCCAGTAATTCAAAAAAAGCTAAACAAAGAGAAAAAGGAAAATACTAAATTGTGTCCAATTTGGTGCGGGACTCAATATTACCAAGTTTCATCTGGACCTCATTGCATTGAAGCTCAATATGCCGTGAACCTTGCAGAGAAGACTTGTAGCTGCAAAAAATGGGATATTTCAGAGATTCCGTGTTGTCATGCAGTAGCTGTCATGATGCTTGCTGGGGTGGAACCTGAACAATATGTTCACAAGTATTATAGCAGAGAGGCCTACATCGCCTGTTATGAGCCAATAGTACATGCCACGAGGGGGGAAGATCAATGGCCTGAAGCAGAGTTAAAGGACCTAAACCCCGTGTACAAGAGGGCGGGAGGAAGACTGAGGAAATTACGAAGATTAGAGCCAGATGAGCAGAGAATTGGAAAATGTGGTGCAAGGCTTAGTAAGAGGAACACACCAGCAAAATGTCGAAAGTGTGGAAGAGTTGGACACAACGCGAGGACATGCAAAGGTGAGAGCATAGAAGCTGATGATGCAGTAAGGAAAAAAGCACCAAGGAGTGATACAAACAAATAGCAGAAATAAAGAGCAACTGTAAGTATTAACTTTTAATGTTTGCGGGGGATTTGAATTCTATTTTAGATGCATGGACTATAACCAGTTCATTTACATTGAATTTGAGCTACGTAAAAAAAAAATTAACAATCAGTTCTACAAAAGTTTCCAACCTGTCACATTTATATTGATTAATCACGCATATTTATAAGTATAGTTGTATTTTATTCCATGTGCTAGTGTGATCTTGTACCAAGGAAGAGGGGTCTAACTCAATCTGGATCTCAAAGTAATTTAGCAATTAGTTCGGGAGCAACTGTAAGTTTGATGCTCTGTATAATTTTTTTTTCATAATTTTATCATAATTGCTCGCCTTAAACATGCTTTGGTCTATATGCTACGTTGATACAATTTCAAGGTTAAGGACAAGGGCATGCTCAACACAACAGTCTACAAGTAGGAAGTCTTGCGAGGCTGGACCAACACATGCCACACAATGATCTTATCTAATTTGTGGTCGCTTTTGTCTTTTTGGGTGCTTCTGTCAGTTTTTTTATTGTTATATTGACACACTTTTTGGGATGTGCTATTGTGGCAAATATTTGTTTGAATGATACTTAAGAATCTGGGATGTGCTATTGTGGCAAACATGCTTTGGATTTTAGATATATGTGCAAACTGATTGAATGCAAACTGGAGATTAAATGCAAAGTATAGTTTATTTTTTAAAAAATTTGGTTGCTTCAGATGTAAGTATCTGCTATCTTGGATGATACTTAACAACTTGGTGTATGTGGCTTTTAGATGTGAATGCAAACTGATTGAATGCAAACAGGGAGATTAAAATACAAAGTACAATATGTGTTCCATGTATTTGTTTGCGTTAGATGTGCTCTCTTTGGAGTTTTTTGTTTGCGTTAGATTTGTTCAAGTTCTTCATTTATTTCCATCACTATTTGGTGTATTTGACTCAATGCTTGTGAACTCTGATTTTTTCATATGCTTATCTTATCATTTTTCATTATCGACATTTTAGTTCATCTGCAAGCCAAGCATTCTAATACAATTTAGTTCTTATGCGTATCTTATATTACCATTTCTGCGAGCTAAGCATTCTAATACTCTTTTTTTTATGAAACATTCTATTACATCATTGTTGCTTCATTGAGTACATCAAACTCCTCCTTACAACATCAGTTTAAATTCTAATTGATACACCACCACCAGTTGGAAAACATAAGAGCACATTAACATTGAGTACATCAAACTCATCCTTACAACATGATTAGAGATACAACCATACTAATAAAACACTAAGATTATAAATAACAATGATTTCTTGCAAAAACAACAACATCAAGGAGTGCATCTATTACACTTACAATAACTCAACAAGCCAACAATAATGCCAATGCTAAAAACTAATGCACAAATAGCTAAATTCAATCTAAATCCTAATTTATTCTCTACATCTTTCTGCGCCGCCATCTTCTTCCTCAATTTTTCAATTTTTTTAATTGCGTTGGCCATCCTCTCTTCATGAAATAAAGCATTTCTTGAGCTTTCACCCATTAAACTAGAGTTTTCACTTTCATTCTCCAATGTACTTTTCGAATGAATCTATCTAAAATAGTTGCAACCGCCTCTGACTTCATCCCACATCGAACACCCTAAAAATTTCCTTTCTTCGTTTTGTCCCTTCTTTGACATTATAATTGCAGCTCTTCTCCCACAATGACAAATGAGCTTGTTGTCTAAACTGGAGCTTGAACTCATTTCAATTTGGAGAAAGGAGAATTAGGGTTTATAAAAGGGGTTCTAGGGTTGAAAAAATGGATCCTTTAGATGAGGGAGATAAAAAGGGATCTAGGATTTAAGAAGAATCTTTGCTTCTGATCTATTGAGCAATGGGAGAAGGAGGAGTTTTGTGCAATTTAGGGTTTTTGAGAAAGGAGGTTTTTTCTTCAATTTGGGCACCGAAGGGGGTGGGGGATGGGCTAATTGAGGCTGCTGATAAATGGGAGAGCAAGGGGAGAGAGAGAAAATAAAGTCCAGTCAGCAATATAACTAAAATGACCAAACAGTCACTGCCACATCATCAGAAGTTAACATAAATATTCAAAAAGGACCAGACTTGATAACGGTGTAAACGTTAGGGACCGGTAGTGATGAGTTTAAAACTTTAAGGACCCAAATAAAATCAGGCTAAAACATTAAGGAACTATGTTGAAGTTTTGCCTATTTATTAGTCACTGATCTCAAAGCAAAATCACAAGAGAGAAAAAAAAAGCATCTCCAAGTACTGATTTAAAGTTCTGTCGGAAAATGAGAAGTCCATACATGTCTTTCTCACTCCATAATTCTCCATCCGATCTGTAAGTCGATTGCTTTCACGATAAAAATATTATGTCCCCCAAGATGCAACTTGTACAATTAACTCCTTGGTATATTTGACTAGTGTCATGTTAATCATACCTATCTGGCTCTCAGAGACAAAACATGAAGTGTCTCGAGAGCACAAATTTAAAAGTTTTGATAGAAAGCCGAGAAGAAGTCCACACATGCATTTCTTGCTCCATAACCCGGATTCGCCAACTATAGTCTGGAGACTGATTACCTTCAAGATAAACATGTGATGTGCGACAAGCTGCGACTTATGCTAACAACTCTTTGTTATCTTGGACTAATGGCAATCAATGATGATATTTGGAAGTCAGTCCTGTAACAAAGTCTGGATAAATATGAGATTCCATCGATCCAAATATGATTGGTATTTCCAATATACTAGTTTCCAGCCCAAACAACAAGCCTACCATGGGCATGTTTGGCTACTACTTATTTTATGATTTCTTATAAGTTACTTATTATTTATTTTTTACTTATTTTGTTAACGGTAAGATAGCCTTTTAACATTAATAAGTAAATTTACTATAAGTAAGTTAAAAATAAGTAATAAGTAATAGGTACACTTTTATCAAACATGATTTTGACATGTTATTATCTAATACTATTATAAAAGTGTGTTGGTATGTTAAAACATTTCTTCCGAAAATGCCCTTTAAAACACATACATGCATACATAAAACACATGCATCCATACATAAACCATAGCCCACACATACATAACCTCCAATTAAATGCATTGTTATTCATAACTCCCAAATAATTTCACCATGACTAAGTTGTTTATATTTTTGTAACCTCCCATTAACATATCAATCTCCTATAATTCTCATTAATTATCACTATTATAATTAAAAAATGTTACAACCATTCATCTTCTTACTAAACCACTATAAATCATAACAAATCTAATCTAATCTTCTAATCTAATACTATTCTATCTAATCTAATCTATCTAATCTAATCTAATCTATCTAATATACTATTCTAAAAGTGTGAAGGATGTTAAAACTTTTTCCGAAATACCCTCAACAATCATATCAATTGACAATAATAATATGCAGTAATTATATGAGTGGTTATTTAGTATGTCCCATAAAGTAAATATTTCATGCAAAATGGTGCCATGAAAAATCAAAAGTAAGCCTCATGGTAGAGTAACGGCTATTCCAAGTCTTTACTCATGAAAACAAGATTTTATTTAAATTGCATCTATCAATGATAAATGCTTATTAATGAAAATTTCATTTAGAACCCAAATGGTAAATGTTTTAGGAAGAAAAATAAGAGATTTACAATAAGAGATTTATACCTATTAATGATGAGCGATTATCAAAACATAGGCAACTCTTTGGACCTTTTAATAATGATCGGACCATCATAATAATAAAACTTATTCTAGAGTTTTAGACTCTTAAAATTTCATAACTTATTTTATTCAATTAATGCAACCATCCAACTCCCCTCCATTCCATTCTGAAACCTATATAATCTCCTTCCTCCCTCCAACTTCTCATAGCGAAATCATTACTATCAATCAAATGACCAAGTATTACTCCCCTTTTCTTTCCTCTTGCTACAATTATTTGTTCTGTCAATGCAAGAAAATTGGCGAGAAATGGGGGGGGGGGGTTGGTTTGAAGATCACAAGACCCGGTTCCACTAGGGAGACGAACTTGACCGTGGCTGCAAGGGCATATTTGCTGGAGATTGTGATGGTGGACTTGGTTGTGGTGCCAGTGGAAGAGTAGGAGATGGGTCCAAATTCAATGGTGGGGCAATAGGCAGTCTCAAAGGAGATGGAGGAGGTGGGCTTTAATGGTGCCTTAGGCAATGATGGCCGGTTCGGTAGAGGCGGTAGAGTCAAGACCAACTGCGAGGCTAGGCTGCTTTTTGTTGAAGTTTTCGGGTTTCGTTTTAGACAGGGCATATTATTATGGAGATTGAAGTGTGGTGTTCCTGCAGAATATGTTTAGGTTTGTCTTACTGGATGTTGTTGTCTTTGTTTTTCCACTTTTATATATCTCATGGTCTTATCTGCCTGGAGCCAGGATTGTTTCTTTTTTTTTTTTTGGTGATTGAACTGGGAACTAAGATTGTTATCAGTATCCTTTTCTTCAATTTTGATGACAGAGACCAACTCCTCAAATAACATTATTCATCATTATCAAATTAATTGGTGAAAAATAAGGCTCAGGTGGATCGGGAAGTCCAAGAGCAAACCGAGTCTAAATGTGCTTTACAAGATATTAAAAGAAGTTTTCTTGCAACATCTATTTGTCTTCTTTCTATGAAAGAGTAGCTTATGTGGTATCTAAACCTTTTCTATTCATTTTACTTTTGAATTTATGCACTATTATGCGTACATCCTCAAAACTTCTTTGAAATAATTTACTCTAAATCTTTATTTCTTCACAATCGAGTCACTTGCTCATTTAATTATTCCTAAAAAATAATTTAAAACAGAAATTCAGTAAGACCACGTGCAACGCACGTGCACTATACTAGTAAGTAAAAACATACTTATGAGTGAAAATAAGAATGTTGTCAAGCATGCTCAAAGGCGGCCCATACATATGGCTTCCAATGGTTAAGGCCATTAAAATTTTGCTGGATTGGGCCACTCCTCAGAAAACGAATCTAAAATCGGAACACATATGGAATAAAACGAGCGTGAATTTAACAAAATTCTCTCATCGGAACAACGATCTCTCTTCGATCTCCCATCTCCTTCCTCTTCCGCAGGTTCGCTCTCTCTACTCGTCGAAACCCTAGATTTGTACCAGTTCAGAAACCCTAGCCGTACTTCAACTCCGATGGCGGGATCGGCGAGCACGTGGGCCCACGCGCTGACTCGGATCTCTCCGTACACCTTCGCATCGATCGGGATCGCGATCTCGATCGGCGTCTCCGTTCTCGGTGCTGCTTGGTAATTATCCAGTTCGTTCGCTTATTTGTTTTGTTTTCGATCCCTGTTTTGTTCTGTTTTTGATTTTTGAGTTATTTTTGATGATTTTAGGGGGATTTACATTACGGGGAGTAGCTTGATTGGTGCTGCGATCAAAGCGCCTAGAATCACATCGAAGAATCTTATCAGGTACGAATTCTATCGAAAAATAACAGTTTTTAGGAATTTGATGCTTGAAAAGTCGGCTGTTTGTGAAATTTTTGATTTGCTCTAAGCCTCAAACTGATGATAGTTAGCATTTATAGGAATGCAGGATTTTAGTTTCTTTTAGTGTTAATTGAATGATAATCATAAATAGTATTAGAATGTGATGGTGCTCTTTGTAGTTCAACTGATTGAACCAGCATCGGTTACAATTTCAGTGGAAACTATGGGCATTTTGGTAGATGATTGTTGGTGTTTCTGTTCTGTGATTAGAATCACATATGAGAATCAGTCTTTCGTAGAATGAATGTATAAGAGAGGTAGCCAAAGTGTGTTAACATGATAGATCATATGACCTTATGTGTAGTAGATGGTACTATGTAGCTGCCATGTGGACCTTATGCAGACGGCGTGAGTGCAGTGAAAGAGATGTTGCCCATACGAGACATCTAGGCAGTTGGCCTTACTAATGGACTTGCGAAGCCCCCATTTTGGAACCTGTTAATACCTGGATTAACTCTTAACACAGTTTTCGAGGTTCAATTGAATAACTCTTTTTAGCTCTTTGATGCAAACTTGAGCAAATTACTCATTAAGGCGCATCTCCCAGGTTCATTGCAAGTTCAACTAATTCATTAGGGTTGACCTAAATTGAGTTTATACTTTTTTGGCTAAACCCACAGCATTTCCTTCCATTCAAGTTTGAACTGCACCAGCCTTGCACTCTATTGTTTTTCTATGACCAACATATGAACCAAACTGAATCCGATAGCTAGTTGCCAGGCTTATTGCATGCATGCTTTTTAGAGTTCACTTTTGGCACATGCCGAGCTTAAGCTAGTTTGAATGATTGAACCTTAAGCAATGGGTGCTAACTTCAATCTTTGGGATAATTTATTTGCAAAAAGAGTCATATGTTAAGACTTTGGGCATGTGATGAGAGGCTTAAGCTGATTTTTAACCGATGGATTTTTTTTAGCAGTAGGAGATAAAGTAAATTAATGCTAGAGATAAGGAAGTGATTGATTCCTCATTTATTGTCCTTTTTTAGATAAAATGTCAGGACCCAGGTAAACTTTGTCAATTAAGTAATAGAGATAAGGGCTCTTTTGAGTCAGCACAGGTTGTGGTTAATGCATGCCACTCCAATTGGAGAAAAACCATGTTAGAAAACAGAAACTGATAATGCTCAGTTCAGCCAGGCCTTAGTTTATTCTTGTCTGATTGAAAAGAGATGCCCTCTTTAACCAACTAAAACTATCTCAAAATATCAACCTAGCTTGTCATGCCTACTGCTAGCATTAGCTAGATCGACTTATTAATCACACACACACACACACACACACACACACACACACACACACACACACTCTACATATACATACACACTGCTAGCATCAGCTACATATACATACACACACACACGCACACACACATACACACACACGCACACACACATATACACTTGTGAAAACCCATTACCCATAAGGTAAGTTGGCCTTCTAGTATTCCTTCATCAAGTCATTTACACAAACTACGACAAATCTTCTAATTTCTGCAATGTGGAGCACTTGAATATTTTCAGCCTACAGCCAAATAAGCACCGCACACTATCAAGTGACAGGCTGAAGCTATCTAAGAGGGTGTGTGGGAGAGCTTATTTTTTGAAGCTTAAGTTATGCTAGCTTTTAGTGGCTTTTGGCTTTTATGATAACAACGCTGTAAAAATTATATGGGTAGAATAGTAATTTTTTTGGTCAAACCTAGCTTATTTAGGTGAGCTTATAAACTAGTGTTTGAAAAGATGAGGTATACTGACTTTTTAAAATGGGGCTTATAAATTAACTTATTTGGTATTTTACCAAACAGATAGACATGCAAAATTAACTTAAAAGCTAGTTTCACCAACAAAAAGCTCCCCCAAACACCTTCTAAGATCATGCACGTACTCGGACAAAGTTGAGCTATCCAGTTAAAACTCACACAATTCTTTTCCAATCAAAGCCAATTCTACGCAACCTCGTCTAGCAATATAGGGCTAGGAAACAATGGAACTAAGGTGTACCCCAAAACTGCAAACCATACCATCTTTAGTTAATACTTGCACTGGGTGAAACAATCAGTGGCAAACTCATTATCAGCTAAATATTACCCTAGTTGGTACACTCACAACTAAAACCGGTAACACAGCCATATAACCCCCTTGTCTGGAATGTTGTTGTTGTTGTGTTGCATCTCACATGATGGGAGACAGTAGTCACACATTGACTTAACAATGAAAACATTAGATTTAGGCTTGGTTCATCCACATGGTGAGCATCATTTATGAAAGTAATGCAATTAGATGTTATAAACATGCTTGACAATGATAGCTGAAATTTGAAAATTACTATGGCAGGGGTTGTGGTCATTCCATTGACACACTAGATTCACAGAGTACCATTTCTCAACTCATTCTTCATCATACATGTGATCTGGCTAGTAGCATATCTGCATATGGTAGATATTTTGAGACTAGTGCATGCTTATATCTTCCGCATTTGGAAACGTGGCTTTTGATTCTATACTATGGTTTCTCGGATTTTTCATGAATTTCTTGTTGAATTTATGTGATATCTTCAGGTACCTATGTTAAATTTGTTGAGGAGCTATTATTAGGTATTGACCCCAACTCTTATTTAAAATCATCATTCTTTGTTATCCTCGCCAACATGGGACTATACTCTCATGTGAATATCCCTACGAAATTTCCAATCTTTGATTTATTAGACAACATAAGTCAAGAGAATCAAGACGTGAATCAAAATACGATCATATTACTACTATGTTCAGTTGCATTATGGTTCTCTTTTTTGTCTTGGAATTTACAAGCCGAATGTTTTTTCTTCAAACGTAAAGCAAACACATGAGGTAAAAAGCATCACTTATGTTCCTTCTGATTAACTTTTCTCCTTGATTTTCTGTTGGTATCAATGCAAGCTAAATTAGACCAATTCCTTTAATAATTTAAGGTCTATCTATGAACCTCTAGGTATTCTTGTCAGCCTTTCTGTGCAGTAGAAACTTTTTGAATATAAGAGGAAGAAAAAACATACGAGTTAATTTACCAGACAACTTTGATCGTCTCCCTATCATTTTTCCCTTCATTTCTTAATGTTGTTGAGTTTCAAAATATTCTTAATTATATACCCGACTAAAATATTGCAGTCATTGCTAATGTGAATTTCTCTTTTTCCTGAATATCATGAAAATGATATCTCTTTTCATGTTATCTGCATTCACTTTTGACATAAACCAGTCTTCCTCCTGGTACATGCATTGCCACCTCAACTGAAGCATAATCCTAAGTTACTAAATTTTCTGGTCTTGTCATCATGCTTTTAGAAAGATGGCTTAGATGCATCATAAAGCTGTATTACGCAATTGATAGGATAAAACATTAGTATTTATTCAGATATTCTAAATTTCCATGAAAAAGCAATTAACCTGTCGTATATACATATAGGCGAGTTGTTATTTCATTGGGCAATGATGAACTCGAGATTCATGCTTCTTATAAACCGTGGCACTAGCTGACATGGCGTGGTAGCCAAAAAAAAGAAGAAGAAGAAGAAGAAGTAGTAGTTGTTATTACGTCACTGTACATTCTAAGACCAAAACCAAACAACTTGTGTAGTTATTTGGCAAGATAATTTTTCCCGAAAATATAACCTCCTGAATGCTTATGTTTCATCTCCACCACAATATGTGATGTAATCTTAGTGTAGCCTACCAACCTTCGCTTTGCTCGCATAGGCATATGCATGTGCATAGTCAAATTTCATCCAGGTATTTCAGGCCAAAACTGATTTGACTGCCGAAATATCCATCCTAGATCACACGTTTGCTGGTAGGAGAATTGGTCCTATGGGTAATCGCATGTGACTGGAACCTTGGGGAGCAATCGTCTAAAATTCTTTGAGATTGGGAAGTTCTTGAGATGGAAGGTGAAAAAGTAATGCACTGCAGGAAAATTCAGTTATATAGAGTATGATGTAAAACTACCAAGCTGCACTATCATATGATCATCAGATCATACATCTGTTACAAGTGAAACTTTTTATAATTAGTAAATAAACAATAGATATAGCATAATACATATCACTTATTCCATCTTCGTTTCTTGTGCATATTGCATGACTGTTGAAATATATTTCTTTTCCTGAGCAGTGTTATCTTTTGTGAGGCTGTTGCTATATATGGCGTTATTGTTGCAATCATCCTACAAACCAAGCTAGAAAGTGTCCCAGCATCTCAGATATATGCTCCAGAATCTCTAAGGGCAGGATATGCAATCTTTGCTTCTGGCATTATAGTGGGCTTTGCAAACCTTGTTTGCGGGTATGTTTTCAATCTTGAAGGCTTATTTTCACTTTGGTTCCCTGTTTTCCCCTCACTTTAATAACCTAAAGTATTATTTTAACACTTCAATACCCCAAGTTTCAATCCCACTTCACTGCACCCACATCCTGATTTTGGTAGAATTTTTTGGTTAAATTTGATGCGTTTTGGTCCATTTTCCCCTTGCTAGGGGATCCAAATAACCAAATGATCCCAGCAGCAGTACACAGGGTTATCAAGTGCTGAGCACGCTACATAAATTAACAGAAAACCTGATGAAATGTGGATGAGGTATTAAAGTGAAATGGGATTGAAACTTTGGGGCAGCAAAGTGCTAAAGAACTATTTTGGGTTATCGAGTGAAATATGGGTAGCGTTGGGGTTCAAAGTGAAAATAAGCCATCTTGTTATCTCCGATGATCAAGTGTCTTTATTGATGACTCTGAAACTCAAACCTGATTATCTTGACAGGCTTTGTGTGGGAATAATTGGAAGCAGCTGCGCACTTTCTGATGCTCAGAACTCCTCCCTCTTCGTGAAGATTTTGGTCATTGAAATCTTTGGTAGTGCCCTTGGTTTATTCGGCGTGATCGTAGGCATTATCATGTCAGCTCAAGCAACTTGGCCAGCAAAAGCAGCGTGAGATATTGTCGTACGTAGACTAGCATTATTGTGTATTCCCAGGGGAAAAAGAAGTTGCCCTTTTTAGGGTTTGATAAATGTTGCGAATTTGGTCTATGTTGAGCATGTAGATACATGCTTTGTAAAATTTCATTTACTTCGTCTTTGAACAAGAGAGAACTATTTGTGTTCTGATCAATATAAAGTTAGATGCTGCTTTTATTCGTAAGGATTTAAGGTTTAGATTCACTGCATGTATTGAGGCTATTGCCCAAGTCCTGAATAATGAGAGATCTAATTCTTTCTTTTTACTTCTGCAATCTGTTTGTAGAGTGATCCTATTTTGGTTACGGAGCTTTTGTTTTTAATAAAAATCATGAAGATAAATTAAGGCTAAACATCTATTTATTTTGATCTTTTTCTTTGAATCATATATACAATAAATACAAGACAAGGCTGAGAGTAAGCATAAGTGTCTTTGTTGATAAAGTCATTCTTGATTTTTAAGAAGCTAATCTATCTAATCTATCTAATATCTAATCTAATCTATCTAATATCTAATCTAATCTATCTAATATCTAATCTAATACTATTATAAAAGTGTGTTGGTATGTTAAAACATTTTTTCCCAAAATACCCTCTAAACACATACATATATACATAAAACACATACATACATGCATAAGACATACCTCTTCAACATTCACACATACATAAGTCATACCCATTCAATTAATATTTACTAATTCCTGAATGAGATAAGTTTTGGTAGTATTATTATAATATCATAATAATATTATTATCATATTATTATAATAAAATATTATAATAATATTATTATCATATTATTATAATATCATAATAATATTATTATTATAACAACTGTAAATCTTATTGTCACTATTTTACAATAATATTAGTAAGATTATGGTACTGCCTTATCATAAAATATTATAATAATATTATTATTATAACAACTGTAAATCTTATTGTCACTATTTTACAATAATATTAGTAAGATTATGGTACTGCCTTATCATAAAATATTATAATAATATTATTATCATATTATTATAATAAAATATTATAATAATATTATTATCATATTATTATAATATCATAATAATATTATTATCATATTATTATATACATATAGGCGAGTTGTTATTTCATTGGGCAATGATGAACTCGAGATTCATGCTTCTTATAAACCGTGGCACTAGCTGACATGGCGTGGTAGCCAAAAAAAAAAAAAGAAGAAGAAGAAGAAGAAGTAGTAGTTGTTATTACGTCACTGTACATTCTAAGACCAAAACCAAACAACTTGTGTAGTTATTTGGCAAGATAATTTTTCCCGAAAATATAACCTCCTGAATGCTTATGTTTCATCTCCACCACAATATGTGATGTAATCTTAGTGTAGCCTACCAACCTTCGCTTTGCTCGCATAGGCATATGCATGTGCATAGTCAAATTTCATCCAGGTATTTCAGGCCAAAACTGATTTGACTGCCGAAATATCCATCCTAGATCACACGTTTGCTGGTAGGAGAATTGGTCCTATGGGTAATCGCATGTGACTGGAACCTTGGGGAGCAATCGTCTAAAATTCTTTGAGATTGGGGAAGTTCTTGAGATGGAAGGTGAAAAAAGTAATGCACTGCAGGAAAATTCAGTTATATAGAGTATGATGTAAAACTACCAAGCTGCACTATCATATGATCATCAGATCATACATCTGTTACAAGTGAAACTTTTTATAATTAGTAAATAAACAATAGATATAGCATAATACA
The DNA here is from genome assembly GCA_012295165.1 of Asparagus setaceus. Taxonomy (NCBI): domain Eukaryota; kingdom Viridiplantae; phylum Streptophyta; class Magnoliopsida; order Asparagales; family Asparagaceae; genus Asparagus; species Asparagus setaceus. Next base: position 14,253,887 of record CM022703.1, on the reverse strand, counting down.
TATCACTTATTCCATCTTCGTTTCTTGTGCATATTGCATGACTGTTGAAATATATTTCTTTTCCTGAGCAGTGTTATCTTTTGTGAGGCTGTTGCTATATATGGCGTTATTGTTGCAATCATCCTACAAACCAAGCTAGAAAGTGTCCCAGCATCTCAGATATATGCTCCAGAATCTCTAAGGGCAGGATATGCAATCTTTGCTTCTGGCATTATAGTGGGCTTTGCAAACCTTGTTTATGGTATGTTTTCAATCTTGAAGGCTTATTTTCACTTTGGTTCCCTGTTTTTCCCCTCACTTTAATAACCTAAAGTATTATTTTAACACTTCAATACCCCAAAGTTTCAATCCCACTTCACTGCACCCACATCCTGATTTTGGTAGAATTTTTTTGGTTAAATTTGATGCGTTTTGGTCCATTTTCCCCCCTTGCTAGGGGGATCCAAATAACCAAATGATCCCAGCAGCAGTACACAGGGTTATCAAGTGCTGAGCACGCTACATAAATTAACAGAAAACCTGATGAAATGTGGATGAGGTATTAAAGTGAAATGGGATTGAAACTTTGGGGGCAGCAAAGTGCTAAAGAACTATTTTGGGTTATCGAGTGAAATATGGGTAAACGTTGGGGTTCAAAGTGAAAATAAGCCATCTTGTTATCTCCGATGATCAAGTGTCTTTATTGATGACTCTGAAACTCAAACCTGATTATCTTGACAGGCTTTGTGTGGGAATAATTGGAAGCAGCTGCGCACTTTCTGATGCTCAGAACTCCTCCCTCTTCGTGAAGATTTTGGTCATTGAAATCTTTGGTAGTGCCCTTGGTTTATTCGGCGTGATCGTAGGCATTATCATGTCAGCTCAAGCAACTTGGCCAGCAAAAGCAGCGTGAGATATTGTCGTACGTAGACTAGCATTATTGTGTATTCCCAGGGGAAAAAGTTGCCCTTTTAGGGTTTGATAAATGTTGCGAATTTGGTCTATGTTGAGCATGTAGATACATGCTTTGTAAAATTTCATTTACTTCGTCTTTGAACAAGAGAGAACTATTTGTGTTCTGATCAATATAAAGTTAGATGCTGCTTTTATTCGTAAGGATTTAAGGTTTAGATTCACTGCATGTATTGAGGCTATTGCCCAAGTCCTGAATAATGAGAGATCTAATTCTTTCTTTTTACTTCTGCAATCTGTTTGTAGAGTGATCCTATTTTGGTTACGGAGCTTTTGTTTTTAATAAAAATCATGAAGATAAATTAAGGCTAAACATCTATTTATTTTGATCTTTTTCTTTGAATCATATATACAATAAATACAAGACAAGGCTGAGAGTAAGCATAAGTGTCTTTGTTGATAAAGTCATTCTTGATTTTTAAGAAGCTAATCTATCTAATCTATCTAATATCTAATCTAATACTATTATAAAAGTGTGTTGGTATGTTAAAACATTTTTTCCCAAAATACCCTCTAAACACATACATATATACATAAAACACATACATACATGCATAAGACATACCTCTTCAACATTCACACATACATAAGTCATACCCATTCAATTAATATTTACTAATTCCTGAATGAGATAAGTTTTGGTAGTATTATTATAATATCATAATAATATTATTATCATATTATTATAATAAAATATTATAATAATATTATTATTATAACAACTGTAAATCTTATTGTCACTATTTTACAATAATATTAGTAAGATTATGGTACTGCCTTATCATAAAATATTATATAGTAGTAATAATTTTAAAATATTAATATATATAATTATAATATTAGTATATAAAAATGTTATAAATGTTATTATTATTGGAATATTTATAATATTAATAATATTTATAGCATTAAGAGAAGGAAAGGAAGTTAATGTGCTTCTAAGGTCAGTCCACAAAAAGTTAAACGTAAGAAGATAAATAAAGGTCTACATGTCACATGTGTTTTGTAACCTCTCAATTAAATGCATAATCAATTAAGTTTGTAACGTATTAATTCAATCCAATCCATTAACTCCTATTATCCATTCATATGTTTCCATAAAAAAATTCTATCATCCCAATTAGCTCCTTACCTAGAATTAGAATTGAATATTAATTACGTATTAATTCAAACCTTGAATATTGGCTCTTAATTCTGTCCATTAACCTTCTCATGGTAAAAACTATAAAATAAAGTGAAGCCTCTAGCCAATGTTCATTGCCGAAGCCATGTGCACCTTGCAAAGAGAAGCGGCAGCCGGTATAAACACTATCGTATTCTTTGGATCATGAGGATGATTTTGCCATGACAAGCCTCAACACTCGAGAAGTCGTCGTAGAGTTGACCAACATCAAGGATAAAAAACTCAGTAAAATAACAATATAGATAGAATTGTCGAAGAATTTGTCAGAATCGGATAATTTGGCGGTGTGTCACTCTCAGGTTGTGTATGCGCTGGTCTATTGCCAAACGACGAGCAAGTCAAAGGGTTACAAGCGTTCAATGGTGGGGATTGATGGAGGCAGGGTAGAGGCAGTGACAGTGTGGCATATGAATGTGGCAGGATGGAAATCGAAGCATGTAGCTTTTTCGGTGCTTGAAGTGAAGGCCGGAACGGTGCAGGTTTGTCATTTCTTGCGGGACGGTGACGGCTCATCATAGCTTGGCGGTAAATTTGGTTTTTTTTATTATAAGTACCATTGTAGACATTATTAAAAATTCCCAAAAAAACATTACTAATTATATGAAAACAAAAGAGGGATAAAAGGGAAAAAGGACAAAAAAATTCTTATGAAGGATTGGCAAAAATAAAGATAAATAATAAAACTGGAATAACATAACACACTATCACATAAATGTGAAAAACAAACTTGAAATTTTTGTCTTTTGGTAAATTTTATTTTACAATAAATACTTTATTTAACCTTCCTAATCTTAAAATTATATTTCAATGTTACACATGTAATCAGGTTGTAAAATTCAATTCACTATCTTAAAGTATAAAGTAAAATGAACTGTCTTTTTAGATTTTAATTACAAAAATAAAATTGTGTCTTTTGGATATTCCATGATTTGCCAATTTTCACAGAATAAACCCTTAAAAATTCCATAATGAACCTCGATCTTCATAATTTTGCATAAAGAACACCGAAATTTCATATATTTATAGGAAGAACCATAGACCTTCATAATATTTACTAGGGGTGAGCATAGTTTGGTTCAAACCGAACAAACCGACCGACCGAACCGAACCGACTTGAATTCGGTTCGGTTTTGACTAGAGTTCGGTTGGTCGGTTTGAAGTTTTTTCAACCCGAACCGCCGAACCGACCGAATTGTGTTACCCATTCTAATTGCTATCCGCATCCACTTAAACCCGACCCGTCATAGTTCATATAGAGTTGCTTCGCAGTAGCCTAATATCTTTTTCTCTCACGCAACCTAATGGCGACGAAATACCCCGACAACGGTGTCCTCTCTAATTCTAGGGCTTCTCATCATCTCTAGTTCTCTACCTCTCTATTCTCTATTCGCTTCTTCTACTTTCAACCAATCTACTTTGGAGGTAAGAAACTTAAACCCTAATGTTGATTCTAACATTTTCTTGATTTTTTTCCTCGATTGATGCACATAGTGCAAGAGAATTGTACCCAAGTGAAAACCGAACAAACCGACCGACCGAACCGAACCGACTTGAATTCGGTTCGGTTTTGAATGATAGGCAGTTCGGTTCGGTTTGGCAAAATTTGGTCAAAACCGAACCGACCGAATTGTGTTACCCATTCTAATTGCTATCCATCCACTTAAACCCGACCCGTCATAGTTCATATAGAGTTGCTTCGCAGTAGCCTAATATCTTTTTCTCTCACGCAACCTAATGGCGACGAAATACCCCGACAACGGTGTCCTCTCTAATTCTAGGGCTTCTCATCATCTCTAGTTCTCTACCTCTCTATTCTCTATTCGCTTCTTCTACTTTCGACCAATCCACTTTGGAGGTAAGAAACTTAAACCCTAATGTTGATTCTAACATTTTCTTGATTTTTTTCCTCGATTGATGCACATAGTGCAAGAGAATTGTACCCAAGTGAAAACCGAACAAACCGACCCGAACCGGACCGAACCGAACCGACTTGAATTGGTTCGGTTTTGAATGATAGGCGATTCGGTTCGGTTTGGCAAAATTTGGTCAAAACCGAACCGACCGACCGATTGCACAGCCCTAATATTTACAGATTAACCCCCATAAGGTTCAAAAATTAAACCTCAAAAGATTGTAAGTAACATATGATTTAAAAATTCCATAAAAACATAAGGTTCAAAATTAAACCTCAAAAGATTGTAAGTAATATATGATTTAAAAATTTCATTAAAAATGGTGAGAAAATTACAAGTAAGTCCTAAATTGTTGCTATAATTACATTCAAAATAAAACTTTTCTATAAATTATATAACAAATTGCATAAAATATTTAGAACATAAAACAAATACGTCCACGTGCAATGCACGTGCACTATACTAGTACTATTATAAAAGTGGATTGGCATGTTAAAATATTTCTTCCCAAAGTACCCTCCAAAACACATGCATACATATATAGAACGATACATACATCCTCCAAAACACATGCATACATACATAATAAAACACATATATACATGTAACATACATGCATACTTAAATGAGAACAATTATTTTTGTTTAATTATTTTATTAATAATTTTCTTCATTAAATTCCTTTATGGTCTGCATTTAATATCTTAAATGACCTCTTCCTTCCACTCTCTCCACTATTTCACAAGTCCTTTCAATTCCTACTATATATCTATTCTTTATTATGTATACAATAAAATTGGGTTATATGTGTAGTATAACTAGAAATAAAAATGAATAAATAAAGTTAGATGAGTATATTATAATTAGTTCATGTGTGTAGTATATAATATAACTATAATGAAAAATGAATAAATAAACAATAAGAATAAGCAACTTCTCATATTCATAACCGTGTTCCATTTCTCATTCCCTATTAACCAACTTTAATTAGTTGCATCATTGTACTCAATTCTCATTAATCCTCTACTAATTATCATAACATCTCCGCTATGCACTTTCTCACCTCCTCATAACTCATCTATTTCTCATTCCCTATTAACCAACTTTAATTAGTTGCATCATTGTACTCAATGCTCATTAATCCTCTACTAATTACCATAACGTCTCCGCTATGCACTTTCTCACCTCCTCATGACTCATCTCTTTTTATTCTCTATAAGAGAGCAGCAAAAGTGCCCTCTCAAGAAGATGAAGATGTACGATTGTGTCATGATAAAGGTTGATACTTATAAGAAGGATGTGAAGCAAAAATTTCCCCTAATGAAGCAATGCACTGAGATGCCAATGCTCCAACGCCATTCTGCTTTGGTGGGAACGATGGATTCTATATGGCGGATTCAACTTCAGTTGAATGGTAGATATTTTAAGACAATTCTATCAATTAGCTTTCTCTTTATTCTGAATCATATCGCATTTTTAATTTTACGGAATAATTCTTCAAGATTCATTTTAACCTATTTGTCTTTGTTTCACATAATCAAAACATAGATGGGGTAGATCCGCTAAGTGCTAAATATCCTCTAATGTGAATGTTTATGGTGCTCTCAACATGCAGGATGTTACCCTTTGGTAGTGGGACTATATTGGATTAGTTGGGAATAGTCAATAAGAGTCCCGAGATGACACTTTGCATCCTTTAGTCCAGTCCTTTGGTAGTGGGAGACAGGAGCCATGATTTAAAATGAAGTTGGACATACAATAATGGAAGGTTATTATGAAGGAATTAGCAACTAATGTACTTATGTTAAAAAAATTTACTTCGAGAATAAAATATTTCATCCCGTTGGTTGAGAACTTGCACGTGCAGATATCTTGCTAATTATTTGGAAGAGAGTTCCGATTTTGAACATTTATAATGAATCAATGTCCAAAAGAGAGTTCACTTTCATTCTTGATCTTCTACACATATATAAATATTGAGGATAATTTTTGAAAGAATATAAATTATCTTTTACTTTTACCATATATATTCACAAAATTCTATCTTATTAGTTTTGAACAAAGTTTATAAAATCGAATTGATATTTTTGGCCATATAAAGCGAAAATTTTATTATGAAAATTCAAAAGAAAAAATAATATGTCGACGTGCAACGCCGTGCACTATACTAGTACTATTCTAAAAGTGTGAGCGGTGTTAAAACTTTTTCCCCAAAATATCCTCAATAATAACATCAATTGACAACAAATAATACTATATATCTAATACTGATGCTTATGTGCACTTCATATTAAAGCACCTTATTTGAGGTCAAAAGGACAATAGCTAGGTGGTTATTCAAAAGGATGAGCTTTAATTTTCATGAGGAATTGAAAGGTGAATGCATAACGTTAATTGAAGCTTAAGGGGTTCATTCAATAATAGTCCCTCTCTACTAACTTTAATTTACACCTAATTATGAGAATTCAAATCCCCATTCAGGTTGTAATAAAATTTGAATTGATGTATTCAATCATTTCTATAGCAAAAGTTATCTGTATATGTTGTTTGTATTTGGATAAAGATTGGCTTAGTAAGGATAATTTAAACTTTTCATTATCTTTTTTTTTCTCTAAAAGTATTCATAATCTTTTGGACTCCACTAATTAAGCCTTTCTCAACCTATTAACACCTCATAATTACTTATGGAGTGTTGTCTTAATTCAAACCTCTCCATCTCCTCCATCTTATAACCGCCAAACAATCAATCTATAAATACAACCTCTCACTTCTACCCCTCACAAATCCCTCATCTATCATGAAAAATAAGTTCCTCCTCCAATATTAAGCTCTTTTCCTCATAATCTCTTTCTTTTCACTCTCACAATAGCCCACGAGCTCACGACAAACCCAACCTCTACTTGGTCCCGTTTATCGACCGCCTTCAAGGATGACGACGTTAGCCTCTTGGCTCTGGAGCTTACTAAATCTCCAACATTAAGCTCCCTGCGGACCTTGAGTTATTAGCATGATCTATCTTGATTAAATGTTGTAAATTTTTTAGTTTCAGGAATTGATTTCAATGTGATGATAAAGATTTAACCTTTTTACTTTGGAGTATTATTTCGGTATTAGAGGAACATATAAAGGAATTGAAAAGTTAGTTCATTGGTCATAAGCATGCAATTCTTCCGTGTTTACCAAGGATTTTTTGTTACTAGAATGTTTATTATATGAAAGAAGGGCCTTATACTGAGACATATATAATCTTTCTTTTAAAGAATAGGTGGTAGGAGGAAGAAGAGAGAGAGTGGAAAGAAAGAGCAATAGAGAAACCATGGTTGAGTTATTAGTGTGCTAATTAAATGAACATTTGCAAGCTATAAATAGAGAGGGTACAGAGTTGTTTATACAACCAAGCATGAGGACTAATAATACAATATGCCTAATAATTTGATAAGAGCCTAAACCTCAAGACTTATTCAACATTTGTATGCCTAAAAACTAAGAAAGAAGTGAAAATTTTATGTTCTTCATATTTACAAGATTTTAGCTAGGAATTGCTTTTTTAAAAATTAGTTCACCAACTACGACCTATTTACTACACTAAGTTTCTCTTAGGACGGAAAGATACCAAATTATTGTTATCCACAATTAAGTACAATATGCATGACAACTAAATAATTTCACCAATGAATTAAACTAATTATTATAATCTCAACACATTAATCCCCATTCTAACCCATAAAATTCCCAACTCATAACTCTTTTATCCTTACTTTAAATAATTTTATCTATGAATTAAATTGGGTAATATTTTATTTAAGTAATAAATTGAGTAATGTTTATAATCTCATTAACACATTAATCTCCATTCAAACCCATTCAAATTCTAACTCATAATCCCTATCTCTACCTTAGACTGTCAAAATTCATCATTCTCAACCTACATACAATATGCACAATCTTTCAACACGTGCTTGGTTATCGGAAAAAGAATCATCTAGATGTTTATATTTGTTCCAACATTAATTTTGCATTTTGTGCTTGTATCTCTGCTTAAAATTATTCAACTTTTGATTTGCATTGATTTACATGACCTTTTAACTCTTTGCATTTGTATTCATTTTAGGGTAAATTGCATGTAATCTCCCTCATCTACATCTTTATTTGCACAAAACCTCTCAACTCATGTACTAGCAATTAACCCCTTGAAATGCGGTTTTAGAAAGATAAGTTGAAAGTAACATCCCTCCTTCCCATGAATTAAAGGAGGCTAGCGCTAATCAATGAAGCGAGGGAGTTTAATAATTTTTAGAAAGATAAATTATAATTAGCATCCCTCTTTCTTATGGATTGTGGGAAAATGAGAGTTATTGAATGAGTTGAGAGGAGTTTAGTGCAATTTAAGGTATAGATGAGGGGTTATGTGCAAGTTACCTTTTATTTACCAATAATGACTATATGTACTTTTTGAAAAGAAGCTTTTATTAATAGAGAGGTGAGGACCCTATTACAAAACTTAAATAGATAGAGAAAAACTATTAATTTAAAATTAATTGTGGTACATTAACATTTTTTCCTTCCCTATATAATTTTAAATAGAGTATCATTTATCGATTTTATTTCTTCACTCACAAATATTTGATACCCTTAGGCCTTTGACCATGTAAGTCCGAAAAGTGAAAATAAGCCATCTTGTTATCTCCGATGATCAAGTGTCTTTATTGATGACTCTGAAACTCAAACCTGATTATCTTGACAGGCTTTGTGTGGGAATAATTGGAAGCAGCTGCGCTTTCTGATGCTCAGAACTCCTCCCTCTTCGTGAAGATTTTGGTCATTGAAATCTTTGGTAGTGCCCTTGGTTTATTCGTGATCGTAGGCATTATCATGTCAGCTCAAGCAACTTGGCCAGCAAAAGCAGCGTGAGATATTGTCGTACGTAGACTAGCATTATTGTGTATTCCCAGGGGAAAAAGTTGCCCTTTTAGGGTTTGATAAATGTTAATTTGGTCTATGTTGAGCATGTAGATACATGCTTTGTAAAATTTCATTTACTTCGTCTTTGAACAAGAGAGAACTATTTGTGTTCTGATCAATATAAAGTTAGATGAGTATATTATAATTAGTTCATGTGTGTAGTATATAATATAACTATAATGAAAAATGAATAAATAAACAATAGATATAGCATAATACATATCACTTATTCCATCTTCGTTTCTTGTGCATATTGCATGACTGTTGAAATATATTTCTTTTCCTGAGCAGTGTTATCTTTTGTGAGGCTGTTGCTATATATGGCGTTATTGTTGCAATCATCCTACAAACCAAGCTAGAAAGTGTCCCAGCATCTCAGATATATGCTCCAGAATCTCTAAGGGCAGGATATGCAATCTTTGCTTCTGGCATTATAGTGGGCTTTGCAAACCTTGTTTGCGGGTATGTTTTCAATCTTGAAGGCTTATTTTCACTTTGGTTCCCTGTTTTTCCCCTCACTTTAATAACCTAAAGTATTATTTTAACACTTCAATACCCCAAAGTTTCAATCCCACTTCACTGCACCCACATCCTGATTTTGGTAGAATTTTTTTGGTTAAATTTGATGCGTTTTGGTCCATTTTCCCCCCTTGCTAGGGGGATCCAAATAACCAAATGATCCCAGCAGCAGTACACAGGGTTATCAAGTGCTGAGCACGCTACATAAATTAACAGAAAACCTGATGAAATGTGGATGAGGTATTAAAGTGAAATGGGATTGAAACTTTGGGGGCAGCAAAGTGCTAAAGAACTATTTTGGGTTATCGAAGTGAAATATGGGTAAACGTTGGGGTTCAAAAGTGAAAATAAGCCATCTTGTTATCTCCGATGATCAAGTGTCTTTATTGATGACTCTGAAACTCAAACCTGATTATCTTGACAGGCTTTGTGTGGGAATAATTGGAAGCAGCTGCGCACTTTCTGATGCTCAGAACTCCTCCCTCTTCGTGAAGATTTTGGTCATTGAAATCTTTGGTAGTGCCCTTGGTTTATTCGGCGTGATCGTAGGCATTATCATGTCAGCTCAAGCAACTTGGCCAGCAAAAGCAGCGTGAGATATTGTCGTACGTAGACTAGCATTATTGTGTATTCCCAGGGGAAAAAGTTGCCCTTTTAGGGTTTGATAAATGTTGCGAATTTGGTCTATGTTGAGCATGTAGATACATGCTTTGTAAAATTTCATTTACTTCGTCTTTGAACAAGAGAGAACTATTTGTGTTCTGATCAATATAAAGTTAGATGCTGCTTTTATTCGTAAGGATTTAAGGTTTAGATTCACTGCATGTATTGAGGCTATTGCCCAAGTCCTGAATAATGAGAGATCTAATTCTTTCTTTTTACTTCTGCAATCTGTTTGTAGAGTGATCCTATTTTGGTTACGGAGCTTTTGTTTTTAATAAAAATCATGAAGATAAATTAAGGCTAAACATCTATTTATTTTGATCTTTTTCTTTGAATCATATATACAATAAATACAAGACAAGGCTGAGAGTAAGCATAAGTGTCTTTGTTGATAAAGTCATTCTTGATTTTTAAGAAGCTAATCTATCTAATCTATCTAATATCTAATCTAATACTATTATAAAAGTGTGTTGGTATGTTAAAACATTTTTCCCAAAATACCCTCTAAACACATACATATATACATAAAACACATACATACATGCATAAGACATACCTCTTCAACATTCACACATACATAAGTCATACCCATTCAATTAATATTTACTAATTCCTGAATGAGATAAGTTTTGGTAGTATTATTATAATATCATAATAATATTATTATCATATTATTATAATAAAATATTATAATAATATTATTATTATAACAACTGTAAATCTTATTGTCACTATTTTACAATAATATTAGTAAGATTATGGTACTGCCTTATCATAAAATATTATATAGTAGTAATAATTTTAAAATATTAATATATATAATTATAATATTAGTATATAAAAATGTTATAAATGTTATTATTATTGGAATATTTATAATATTAATAATATTTATAGCATTAAGAGAAGGAAAGGAAGTTAATGTGCTTCTAAGGTCAGTCCACAAAAAGTTAAACGTAAGAAGATAAATAAAGGTCTACATGTCACATGTGTTTTGTAACCTCTCAATTAAATGCATAATCAATTAAGTTTGTAACGTATTAATTCAATCCAATCCATTAACTCCTATTATCCATTCATATGTTTCCATAAAAAATTCTATCATCCCAATTAGCTCCTTACCTAGAATTAGAATTGAATATTAATTACGTATTAATTCAAACCTTGAATATTGGCTCTTAATTCTGTCCATTAACCTTCTCATGGTAAAAACTATAAAATAAAGTGAAGCCTCTAGCCAATGTTCATTGCCGAAGCCATGTGCACCTTGCAAAGGGCCACCGACGCTTGGCCAGCGCAAACACTATGCAGCGCTGCTGGATCATGAGGATGATTTTGCCATGACAAGCCTCAACACTCGAGAAGTCGTCGTAGAGTTGACCAACATCAAGGATAATAAACTCAATGAAACAACAATATAGATAGAATTGTCGAAGAATTTGTCAGAATTGAATAATTTGGTGGTGTGTCACTCTCAGGATGTGTATCTTGGTCTATTGCCAAAGCGACGAGCAAGTCAAAGGGTTACAAGCGTTCAATGGTGGGGATTGATGGAAGCGGGGTAGAAGCGTGTGATGTGGCATATGAATGTGGCGGGATGGAAATCGAAGCATGTAGCTTTTGGTGCTTGAAGTGAAGGCGGAACAGTCTGGGTTTGTCATTTCTTGCGGGGCGGTGGCGGCTCATCATAGCTTAGCGGTAAATTTGGTTTTATTATAAGTACCATTGTAGACATTATTAAAATTCCCAAAAACATTACTAATTATATGAAAACAAAAGAGGGATAAAAGGAAAAAGGACAAAAATTCTTATGAAGGATTGGCAAAAATAAAGATAAATAATAAAACTGGAATAACATAACACACTATCACATAAATGTGAAAAACAAACTTGAAATTTTTGTCTTTTGGTAAATTTTTATTTTACAATAAATACTTTATTTAACCTTCCTAATCTTAAAATTATATTTCAATGTTACACATGTAATCAGTTGTAAAATTCAATTCACTATCTTAAAGTATAAAGTAAAATGAACTGTCTTTTTAGATTTTAATTACAAAAATAAAATTGTGTCTTTTGGATATTCCATGATTTGCCAATTTTCACAGAATAAACCCTTAAAAATTCCATAATGAACCTGGATCTTCATAATTTTGCATAAAGAACACTGAAATTTCATATATTTATAGGAAGAACCATAGACCTTCATAATATTTACTAGGGGTGAGCATAGTTTGGTTCAAACCGAACAAACCGACCGACCGAACCGAACCGACTTGAATTCGGTTCGGTTTTGACTAGAGTTCGGTTCGGGTCGGTTTGAAGTTTTTTCAACCCGAACCGCTCGAACCGACCGAATTGTGTTACCCATTCTAATTGCTATCCGCATCCACTTAAACCCGACCCGTCATAGTTCATATAGAGTTGCTTCGCAGTAGCCTAATATCTTTTTCTCTCACGCAACCTAATGGCGACGAAATACCCCGACAACGGTGTCCTCTCTAATTCTAGGGCTTCTCATCATCTCTAGTTCTCTACCTCTCTATTCTCTATTCGCTTCTTCTACTTTCAACCAATCTACTTTGGAGGTAAGAAACTTAAACCCTAATGTTGATTCTAATATTTTCTTGATTTTTTCCTCGATTGATGCACATAGTGCAAGAGAATTGTACCCAAGTGAAAACCGAACAAACCGACCCGACCCGAACCGAACCGACTTGAATTCGGTTCGGTTTTGAATGATAGGCAGTTCGGTTCGGTTTGGCAAAATTTGGTCAAAACCGAACCGACCGACCGATTGCACAGCCCTAATATTTACAGATTAACCCCCATAAGGTTCAAAAATTAAACCTCAAAAGATTGTAAGTAACATATGATTTAAAAATTCCATAAAAACATAAGGTTCAAAATTAAACCTCAAAAGATTGTAAGTAATATATGATTTAAAAATTTCATTAAAAATGGTGAGAAAATTACAAGTAAGTCCTAAATTGTTGCTATAATTACATTCAAAATAAAACTTTTCTATAAATTATATAACAAATTGCATAAAATATTTAGAACATAAAACAAATACGTCCACGTGCAACGCACGTGCACTATACTAGTACTATTATAAAAGTGGATTGGCATGTTAAAATATTTCTTCCCAAAGTACCCTCCAAAACACATGCATACATATATAGAGCATACATACATCCTCCAAAACACATGCATACATACATAATAAAACACATATATACATGTAACATACATGCATACTTAAATGAGAACAATTATTTTTGTTTAATTATTTTATTAATAATTTTCTTCATTAAATTCCTTTATGGTGCATTTAATATCTTAAATGACCTCTTCCTTCCACTCTCTCCACTATTTCACAAGTCCTTTCAATTCCTACTATATATCTATTCTTTATTATGTATACAATAAAATTGGGTTATATGTGTAGTATAACTAGAAATAAAAATGAATAAATAAAGTTAGATGAGTATATTATAATTAGTTCATGTGTGTAGTATATAATATAACTATAATGAAAAATGAATAAATAAACAATAAGAATAAGCAACTTCTCATATTCATAACCGTGTTCCATTTCTCATTCCTATTAACCAACTTTAATTAGTTGCATCATTGTACTCAATTCTCATTAATCCTCTACTAATTATCATAACATCTCCGCTATGCACTTTCTCACCTCCTCATAACTCATCTATTTCTCATTCCCTATTAACCAACTTTAATTAGTTGCATCATTGTACTCAATGCTCATTAATCCTCTACTAATTACCATAACGTCTCGCTATGCACTTTCTCACCTCCTCATGACTCATCTCTTTTATTCTCTATAAGAGAGCAGCAAAGTGCCCTCTCAAGAAGATGAAGATGTACGATTGTGTCATGATAAAGGTTGATACTTATAAGAAGGATGTGAAGCAAAAATTTCCCCTAATGAAGCAATGCACTGAGATGCCAATGCTCCAACGCCATTCTGCTTTGGTGGGAACGATGGATTCTATATGGCGGATTCAACTTCAGTTGAATGGTAGATATTTTAAGACAATTCTATCAATTAGCTTTCTCTTTATTCTGAATCATATCGCATTTTTAATTTTACGGAATAATTCTTCAAGATTCATTTTAACCTATTTGTCTTTGTTTCACATAATCAAAACATAGATGGGGTAGATCCGCTAAGTACTAAATATCCTCTAATGTGAATGTTTATGGTGCTCTCAACATGCGAGGATGTTACCCTTTGGTAGTGGGACTATATTGGATTAGTTGGGAATAGTCAATAAGAGTCGAGATGACACTTTGCATCCTTTAGTCCAGTCCTTTGGTAGTGGGAGGCAGGAGCCATGATTTAAAATGAAGTTGGACATACAATAATGGAAGGTTATTATGAAGGAATTAGCAACTAATGTACTTATGTTAAAAAATTTACCGAGAATAAAATATTTCATCCCGTTGGTTGAGAACTTGCACGTCTGAGATATCTTGCTAATTATTTGGAAGAGTTCGATTTTGAACATTTATAATGAATCAATGTCCAAAAGAGAGTTCACTTTCATTCTTGATCTTCTACACATATATAAATATTGAGGATAATTTTTGAAAGAATATAAATTATCTTTTACTTTTACCATATATATTCACAAAATTCTATCTTATTAGTTTTGAACAAAGTTTATAAAATCGAATTGATATTTTTTGGCCATATAAAGCGAAAATTTTATTATGAAAATTCAAAAGAAAAAAATAAATATGTCGACGTGCAACGCACGTGCACTATACTAGTACTATTCTAAAAGTGTGAACGGTGTTAAAACTTTTTTCCCCAAAATATCCTCAATAATAACATCAATTGACAACAAATAATACTATATATCTAATACTGATGCTTATGTGCACTTCATATTAAAGCACCTTATTTGAGGTCAAAAAGGACAATAGCTAGGTGGTTATTCAAAAGGATGAGCTTTAATTTTCATGAGGAATTGAAAGGTGAATGCATAGCGTTAATTGAAGCTTAAGGGGTTCATTCAATAATAGTCCCTCTCTACTAACTTTAATTTACACCTAATTATGAGAATTCAAATCCCCATTCAGGTTGTAATAAAATTTGAATTGATGTATTCAATCATTTCTATAGCAAAAGTTATCTGTATATGTTGTTTGTATTTGGATAAAGATTGGCTTAGTAAGGATAATTTAAACTTTTCATTATCTTTTTTTTTCTCTAAAAGTATTCATAATCTTTTGGACTCCACTAATTAAGCCTTTCTCAACCTATTAACACCTCATAATTACTTATGGAGTGTTGTCTTAATTCAAACCTCTCCATCTCCTCCATCTTATAACCGCCAAACAATCAATCTATAAATACAACCTCTCACTTCTACCCCTCACAAATCCCTCATCTATCATGAAAAATAAGTTCCTCCTCCAATATTAAGCTCTTTTCCTCATAATCTCTCTTTCTTTTCACTCTCACAATAGCCCACGAGCTCTCGCCGACAAACCCAACCTCTACTTGGTCCCGTTTATCGACTGCCTTCAAGGATGACGACGTTAGCCTCTTGGCTACTGGAGCTTACTAAATCTCCAACATTAAGCTCCTGCTGGACCTTGAGTTATTAGCATGATCTATCTTGATTAAATGTTGTAAATTTTTTTTAGTTTCAGGAATTGATTTCAATGTGATGATAAAGATTTAACCTTTTTTACTTTGGAGTATTATTTCGGTATTAGAGGAACATATAAAGGAATTGAAAAGTTAGTTCGCTGGTCATAAGCATGCAATTCTTCCAGGTTTACCAAGGATTTTTTTGTTACTAGAATGTTTATTATATGAAAGAAGGGCCTTATACGAGACATATATAATCTTTCTTTTAAAGAATAGGTGGTAGGAGGAAGAAGAGAGAGAGTGGAAAGAAAGAGCAATAGAGAAACCATGGTTGAGTTATTAGTGTGCGTTAATTAAATGAACATTTGCAAGCTATAAATAGAGAGGGTACAGAGTTGTTTATACAACCAAGCATGAGGACTAATAATACAATATGCCTAATAATTTGATAAGAGCCTAAACCTCAAGACTTATTCAACATTTGTATGCCTAAAAACTAAGAAAGAAGTGAAAATTTTATGTTCTTCATATTTACAAGATTTTAGCTAGGAATTGCTTTTTTAAAAATTAGTTCACCAACTACTGACCTATTTACTACACTAAGTTTCTCTTAGGACGGGAAAGATACCAAATTATTGTTATCCACAATTAAGTACAATATGCATGACAACTAAATAATTTCACCAATGAATTAAACTAATTATTATAATCTCAACACATTAATCCCCATTCTAACCCATAAAATTCCCAACTCATAACTCTTTTATCCTTACTTTAAATAATTTTATCTATGAATTAAATTGGGTAATATTTTATTTAAGTAATAAATTGAGTAATGTTTATAATCTCATTAACACATTAATCTCCATTCAAACCCATTCAAATTCCTAACTCATAATCCCTATCTCTACCTTAGACTGTCAAAATTCATCATTCTCAACCTACATACAATATGCACAATCTTTCAACACGTGCTTGGTTATCGGAAAAAAGAATCATCTAGATGTTTATATTTGTTCCAACATTAATTTTGCATTTTGTGCTTGTATCTCTGCTTAAAATTATTCAACTTTTGATTTGCATTGATTTACATGACCTTTTAACTCTTTGCATTTGTATTCATTTTTAGGGTAAATTGCATGTAATCTCCCTCATCTACATCTTTATTTGCACAAAACCTCTCAACTCATGTACTAGCAATTAACCCCCTTGAAATGCAGTTTTAGAAAGATAAGTTGAAAGTAACATCCCTCCTTCCCATGAATTAAAGGAGGCTAACTGCTAATCAATGAAGCGAGGGAGTTTAATAATTTTAGAAAGATAAATTATAATTAGCATCCCTCTTTCTTATGGATTGTGGGAAAATGAGAGTTATTGAATGAGTTGAGAGGAGTTTAGTGCAATTTAAGGTATAGATGAGGGGTTATGTGCAAGTTACCTTTTATTTACCAATAATGACTATATGTACTTTTTGAAAAGAAGCTTTTATTAATAGAGAGGTGAGGACCCTATTACAAAACTTAAATAGATAGAGAAAAACTATTAATTTAAAATTAATTGTGGTACATTAACATTTTTTCCTTCCCTATATAATTTTAAATAGAGTATCATTTATCGATTTTATTTCTTCACTCACAAATATTTGATACCCTTAGGCCTTTGACCATGTAAGTCTGAAAAGTGAAAATAGAAAAATAGAGAGATGTGATCCATGGAAGGTCTAATTAATGACATGTTGAATTTCATATCAAAGCGACATTACATGATTTAGTGGAAGACCATCTTTAGTCTCCCAATTGACTGTCATTATTAAAAGATTTAATCGTTATTGTAATAGCTTTTGCTCACTAATGTATCAAGCATTATATAGTTGCTATTATGTTTATCTTTACCTATGTTAACTCTTGAATATCGTGCTTTATTTGTATTTGTGATGAGTCTATAACTTGTGCTAAATTCACATACGAGTCCAAACATATATTAGTTTTAATTAATTTATTAGCCTAATAAACCTTAACCTTATCTTACAAAATCAAAGAAGTGAAGCAAGATATTTTATCTATATCTATCTATTCTATTGGAGATAAGATCTCTGTTTGAATCATTAAATCATTATCTAAATTGAATTATTGATCAAATTAGTAGATCTCTTATCTATTTTTCTTTTTATTTATTTAATTATTTAATTATTTTTATTTTTAATTATATTATTTTGCTATTATTAGCATTACTACTAAATATTATTATTTCAAAGCATTTGTCTCAATATAATTATTAGTTTTAGTATTCATTTTATAACTAATTAATATAATTCAAATTTAGAATATAAAAGTATTCATTTTTATAACTAACTAATATAATTCAAATTTAGAATATAAAACAATTGTCTACGCGCAACGCACGTGCTCTATACTAGTTAAATGAAACCCATAAGCTAATTAAACAAAATCTTAGTTATGGATGGTTCAAAGGTGAAGGGCTCTGAATCTGCTCTCTCAAATCAAAACTCTTTGAGTCGATCTGCAATTTTCTTCTCTCTTTTCCACAATTTTGTATTTATTCGGTTGATTAGAATCGATTTTTCATCAATAAATTTGTCAAAACCGAGTAGGCCACCGGGAGGTTCTGCGGGACAAACCTTTAATATTATCTAAATTCACCAAAAATCTTAAAAAAGAAAAAAAAAGGAAAAAGAAAATACAAGTACCCAATTTTCTATACAATAATATGTAGTCATCTAATTTGACGAAATCATAAAGCCAAAAAACTTATATGTATATATAAATTCCATGATTTTTTGTGTGAAGAAATTAGTATTGGCCCCATTTGAGATAAAGTGAGATCTCATCACCTGTCGGTGAACCTAATCCCATATACCCCCAACACTCAACGAGCCAATTCCGCCCCCTCCTCCTCCTCCCGCCGCCGTGAAATCCAACAGGTCACTGCCCCCAATCTTTTCCCCAATTATAAAGTTGCAATTTTTCTTCTACTCTCCAAAACCCTAATTTATTACTTCAAAATTTAGATCAAAATCCTAGCTTGCAGCTCAAAGTTGCTTCTTTTATTCCCCGATTCCTTCTTTTTCTGGCCTTGATTTTTGACAAGATCGATCCTTTAATGCATATTAATATAATTTTGGGTTCAGAGTGTAATGGGTATCTTGTGAAGATGTCGATTATTGGAATCATTTATAGATTCTAGCTCTAGATTATGGGAATTCTCTCTATATCTTAGTTACTTCGTTTTTTCTAGCAGTGAGCTTATTGAGATATAAATATTTCTTGATATTGCTTCTTTTATTTGCTGAAGTTTTCCTACTTGGTTGTGTGAAGTAAGGATTAGTGGTTTCTGCCAGTTTAATTCTGCATTTAGATGTTGTTGATTTTTACAATGTAGAAAATAATGGGTATTGTCTGGAAATAGTAAATATTATGTGATTTCTGGATTTAGATCATTGGAGTACTCTAAAAGCGAAGACAAACAAAGTAGGTTGAAATTAATTGGAGAAATTAGTTCTATCCAAACAAAAGTCAGTTATTTGAATCACTTATCAGTGTCAGTGATGAGCTCTAAGGAAATAATGAGATTTCTGCAAATATCTCAGTTATATATACTTTTTTCCATTATGGGGAAAACTATAAGCTTATTGGGGACAAATAAGTGTTGCTGGATATTAAAAAGTTCAAAACTTGACAATAGACGGCTAAAGGTTGGTTATCTGATATCTTGATGTTAATGAGCTGTTTCTTGTATTCATTTGAATCAATGTTAATCAATGTTGGCACTAAATAAGTAATTGGGTTTTCACCAGAAATACAGATTATGGAGTACTCTTCTAGTGAAGACGATGAGCTCATCGACGACTATGTTGATCTTGAAGACGACATCCCTATCTCTGATGTCGATCAACGTTCCAATGAAGTTACAGTTCCACTTCATTTCCTAGAACACGGAGAAAATTCCATGGCTGCTGTCAATAATACCCTCGGGAGCGATCTACTCTCCACCGATGGAGATGTAAAGAACATAGATCCATATCTAAACATGGAGTTCGAATCCGATTCAGCTGCAAGAGCATTCTATCATGCTTATGCCCTTCGGCTTGGATTTGGGATTCGCGTAGCTCGGTCTCGTAGAGAGAGAAGAAAAGGTGTCGAGGTTTTAGTCATGAAGAGATTTGTCTGTTTAAAAGAAGGTCATCACAAGAAGAAGGTCACTGATCACACAACAAAAAAGAAAAGGAAGCGTCTTTCGATTAGGGATGGGTGTCCCGCAATGATGGAGGTTGTTCGAAGAGGGCCAGACAAATGGGTGGTTACTAAATTAGTATTGGATCATACACATATTGTCGTTAGTCCCGAGAGAATTCGTGAGATCCAATATAATCGGTTAACGGGTAAAGAGAGGGAGCATGATACCTACTTGAGAGAAATGAGGCAGAAAGTGTTTGGAGAAGGAGATGCTCAAGGAATCCTCGAGTATCTGAGGAAAGCTCAGGCAGCAAACTCGGGCTTCTTCTATTCAATGCAAGTAGATAGTAGAAATTGCATAACTAATGTTTTTTGGGCTGATATACGAGCTAGGTTGGCCTATAATAATTTTGGGGATGCGGTAACATTTGACACTAGTTATAAGAAGAATGAGAAAATGTTGCCATTTGCTACATTTACCGGTGTGAATCATCATGGACAGCCTGTTAATTTTGGATGTGCTTTGGTTATTGACAGGACTTCTTCATCTTATGCTTGGTTGTTTGAGACATGGTTGAGTGCAATGTTCAATCGTCAACCACTCTCATTTACTACTGATCAAGGAAATTCTATAGGAGTGGCAATTGCAAAGGTGTTTCCAAATACTCGTCATCGTTTGTGTAAGTGGAATATCTTATCACGATGCAAGAAGAAATTGTCCGATGTGTACTCTAGCTATCCTACTCTTCATGATGACTTGAAGAAATGTGTCATTGAGTGTGAGACGATTGAGGCTTTTGAAGCGTGTTGGAGATTGATTGTTGATAAATACAATCTAAGAGATAATGCTTGGCTTCAGTCACTTTACAATATTCGCCATAAATGGATTCCCGCATATCAAAAGGGTTCGTTCTTTGCTGAATTCTCTGCAACTGAAAGATTAGAAAGCATGAACAGGTTTTACAGGAATCACTTTGATACACAAATCTCTTTACAAGCTTTTATTGACAAATTTGATCAAGCCATTGACGAGAGATATGAGAAAGAAGAGCAAGATAATTTTGCCTTGTATAGTAGGCATATTTTGAAGACAAGTTCGCCGATGGAGAAACAAGCAGCTGAGCTTTATACAAAGACAGTATTCGAAAAGTTTCAGGTTGAATTGCTTGAAGCTTTCAATCACTATGTAGTGAAAATTCAGGAGGGGGCTATCAGCAAATACTCGGTAGACAAAAATGGGGATGGACGAAACAGGTATTTTGTTGCTTTTAATGCTTCTGAAAAGAAAGCAGTTTGTAGTTGCTTCAAGTTCGAGCTTTCTGGAATTTTATGTAGACACATTTTGGGGGTTTTGTTGCTAAATGGTGGAATATCGATCCCAGAGCACTACATTTTAAGGCGATGGACGAGGAAAGCAAAGACTGGTATTGGATCCGATGATCGAAGTTCCGAAGTACAAAATTACGGTCAGAATTCGTCTATGGCTTGGTACAGTGAGCTTTTTACTGATGCTATTAAGTTTGCTGAAAAGGGATCAACATCTCCTGAGAGCTATAAGATTGCAAAGGAAATGCTGCAGAAAGCTTTTGCTGAGATTGTTGGTCTTGAAGAAAGTGTGATTAATGCAGATACTAACATGGGCAGAAATTGAAAAGAAAGCAATCAGTGATGGTTTAATTGGTGAAAAATTGAGGAGAAATTAGTTACTATGTTAACTAATTTCGACTTAGTAAAGCAGATGAGTCTTCTTTGAATTTTGTAGGTGTAGCGTAATACTTTTCAGGACTTCGGTGTGTATAAGAGTTCATGATCAATAAATGGCTTCTCTTATTTGGCCTTGTTCTGTGATATACCAGGCTTAGCTTTATTGCGGTTTCCTATCTTGGCCTTGTTCTTATGATTCCTTTTTTTCTCTTTCATTTTTCGAGCAAAATATTACTGTGTTTTTCTTGTCTAATATGCAGTAGCATTTGAAATTTGGTCCTCGTTTAGTTTGATTTGGACTACAATGATAATATATTTGTTTGAGAAGATATATGATATCTATGATTCTGATATATGTAAGCAGGTTAATTGCTTGCCATATTGAATTATTTATGCATAAATGTTTATATCTTCATGTGGCATATGCCATCTATTTGTTGTCATTTTCGGTCTGCTTGATTTGATACTGTTCCTATATGCACAAGATCACATTCCTACCAGTGTTATGGTTGCATAATCATTCTTTTTTTTTTTTACCCGGAACTTCACGCAAGTCCCCAGATAGACCTGTAGATTTTATTCATGAAGATGGCATAAAAAGCCTTTAGAAATTACAAAATTGATTTGGAAGTTACAAGTACTTGTGCTTGAAAGCTGTATAAGAACTTAACCCTATCAAATCTGCAACATAAGCTTGTTTGCTCTCCACAGGAAGATCTTCCATTTGAAAATATATCTGTCGAAACTTATAATGAAATGCAAAATCTGCAAGACGATCAGCTACTCTATGCACTTCTCTATAAACATGACTAATTGTGCTAGTACCATCTTTCAAAATCATTTTTCATAATCTGCATAATCATTTTTCAAGCTGCAGTTTTATCTCAAAATTTTCATTGATATGAGCTAGTACCATCATTCAACCTATCTTAGTTCCAAGATGTATCAGTTGATTGTTGTTCCCAAATAATTTTATGATATTCTGAAGCAGAAGATAGACCCTCAGTTTATGTGCCAGCAGCTTCCTGAGATTGCAAAATATTTTAGAAAAGAAAAAGAGGGGATCAGCAATGCAACCATCCACAATTCATTTCTAACTTTTTATTACAAAATAAGTATGATAATACTTCACCATTTGTGGTATACAATAAGTCAATTGTGAAAAAAATGTACATGAAATCTCAATGTGATTGAGTGAAGGCATCTCTTCTTAAAATGAAGGGTTAATTGCAGACAGATCCCCTCTCATATCACGACTCCTTATAGTTACTCTTGTTGCAGGTAGACTCCTGAGTGAAGCTTTTTTTGTGTGTGACTATTTTACCCTCAGAGAGAATTTTTTTCAGAGAGTAAAAAAAAATCACTCGGGTCTATCTGCAACAATAGAACTGTAGGGCGTCTATCCGCAATTGAGCGATAATACAGGGGTCCATCTGTTCACCCTACAATACAAGGTTGCAATCTCATGAAACAGCTTCCATCAATCCTTTATCTACTTCTTCCATTTCCTTCATCTCCATTACTCTGTTCATACTATTCAACACAGGAATATCAGAATATGAAGTGATAGAACTACAACCAGGTGTCTTTTTAACACCTGTATCCTTCATCTTTCCTCTTACTCTGTGTACGTCCTCCCATCGTCCTGCTGCTGCATATAAGTTAGCAATCGATACATAAAGCCCAGAATCCCTTGATTCATAATCAACAACTTTTTTTACTATTCGCTCGCCCATCTCAGCATTTCCATGGATCCTACAAGCCCCAAGCAAAGAACCCCATAACGATAAAACATCACAATCTTTGACATTTGACATTCTCTCTATCAACTCCTCCGCTTCTTCTAAAAGACCAAATCTCCCTAGGAGATCAATGAAACAACCATAGTGTTCAATTCTGGGATCTATTCGATGTATTTCCTTCATTTCATAAAAATATCGATGCGCTTCATCCAGTAATCCTCCATGACTGCAAGCAGCTAAAACACCGATAAAGGTGATATCATCGGGTTTAGCCCCATACATTTGCATATCTGAGAACATTTCAAGGGCTCTTGCTGCTTGACCATTCATTGCTAGTGCGCACACAATTGATGTCCAACTTTTGGCATCTTTTCTACCTTGTACATTCTCGAATACCTCCATTGATTTCTCTATACACCCGCACTTTGAATACATTTCTATTAGAGCAGTGCTAACCACAGCATCTGTTTGTATCATGTTGTTCTTGATATATTCATGGATCCATTCCCCTTGCTCGAGGGCACCCAAATTTGCACAAGCAGTGAGAAGAGTCACAACCGTGAATTTATCAAGTTTGATTCTTTTCATCGACATCTTTTGGAAGAGGGAAAGGGCTTCTTCGTATTGATTATATTGCACATAGCCATTAAGCATAGTCGTCCAAAGAATTATATCCTTAGTCGGACTAGAATCAAACAGTTCTCTTGCTTCATGTAACCTACCCAAATTCAAATATCCTGAGATCATGTTGGTCCAAGAGATCACATTTTTCATCGGCATGCCATCAAAAGAAGTTCTAGCCAAATCTAAACACCCACATTTTGTGTACAAATCCAATAGCACATTTCCTATAGGAATGCTAAATTTAAAACTTTCATTAATATACCGATGAATTTTCTTCCACAGTTCCAAATTACGCAATTGTACACAAGCTGAGAGCGTGCTCACAAGAGTAGCCTCATCGAGCTCCAAACCCTCTTCCTCCATCTTCTCAAAAACCGAAATTGCACCCTCAAAATCTCTACACTTCACAAGTCCAGAAATCAGGGCATTCCAGCAAACCAAGCTCCTCTCAGGCATTTCATCGAACAACAGTCGAGCAATTTCAGCGCAACCCAAATCAGCAAACACTCCAATAAGTGAGCTCCTAACATAAGAATCAAACTCAAACCCTGATTTCAAAACAAAGGCATGGATCTTTCTTGCTTCCTTCGTCAACCCAAGACGACCCATCGACTTTAAAACAAGAGGGTATGTGAAATTATCGGGTTTCAAGCTCTCCTCCCTCATTCTATTGTAAAGCATTAGGACACTATTGAAGCTACCCTTTTTGTGGAATGCCTTGATCATCAAGTTATAGGCAAATAAAGATGGGGTTTTGATTGTTTCAAATAATTTCAATGCGTATTTGAGGTCTCCAGTTTGTGGGTGAGTGCAGTAGAGGATGAGGTGGTCTAGAATTTTGCGGGTTTGATGCTGGTTTGAGATTAGGATTTGGCAATGGATTTGTTTGAATTTCCTCATGGAGCTGCACAACTTGAGGAGAGAGATACATGATGGTTTGGCAAGGGTTGTGAGGTTGAAGATTGATTTTTGGCGGGAAAAGTTTGGTGGCAATGAAGGAAGGTGATGGAGCATTGGGGGAGCAGGGAGCTTGAAGCATGCATAATAACAGCGTCAGGGTCAGGGTCATGGTCATGGTCAGGGGGTAACTAATTTTGAAAGGTGATTTTATGCATTAAACCCACTCTTTATTGTTCTATTAACAAGATGGTATCTCTTCTCACTAGGGGTGCAAAAGTTTAGAATATGGCTCGACTATTATACTTATCATATCTATATCTTCATACCAAGCACGGATACAAATATGGATATATACATGCAGATATCTATGCGGGTACAAAATGGATGTGAGAAAATTAAATAATATTAAAAATATAGTTTATATGATACAAGAGTTCATTAATATGTTGATTATTGCACGAAAACCTAATATTAGATCTCTTGATCATCAAGATTTACCTTAAATCCATTAATCTAAGGATTAAAACAATTGTAAAGCATATATCAGGATACAATTTTGAATAATTCACTACATATTCGTATTTGTAACTATATTCTATCAAATATAGATATTTGATAATTATATCTATATCTTAACGGATACAAATACAAATATATCCTTTGATATATATATATATATATATATATATATATATATATATATATATATATATATATATATATATATATAGGGAAAATTGCTTGGAGGAACTAAAAAGTTGGGTTATGCATCCCCACCCCCATAATAAGTCAACCCCTTTTAAGCACTTTGACCCAAGTTTCTAAGCAAAAACCCCAAGCCTAACATTGTATCTGAGTATTTTGAAGTATTGCCCATTTTACCCTTTGAAACCCATTTGGTGGAGTGTGTAAAATAATTTGTCTTATTGGGCAACCTTCCTTCTCTTTAATTCGAATGACATCCCAATGTAATGCTCAAGAGAAGTGGCATTAATGGCTAGAATGGTTTTGGAGGAAAGTAAAATTGGAGGAAACACACTAAGTTCCTCCAAAATACTACCCAAGTCAATGTAATATATTCTTCCCTCTTCCCTCTTTACATTCTACTCAACAACCTTCAACAACCAAAATATTCCCCACTTTTTCCTCTTAACTTCTCCAACAACCAAAATGGAAGATTCTTTAATGTGTGTGATTTCATTTAACACAAATGCAATCCTCATTAAAGTCAATTCTGCAACAAGTTTAGTTGATTTGAAGATGCAAGCTGCACAGAATTTAAAAGCATCGTACGAAAGTTTGGTCATAAGCTATTCTCTTGAGAAGTTTCCCAATGTCTCGTTTGAGATTTCAAAAGATGAAGACATTCTCAACATGATAGATTATCACCGTTCAATGGGGTTAAGTACGATAACCATGACTCTTACTGAAAGAGATGAAGGATCTACGCATGCCATAGGGACAGAAACAGAGCTTAAGTAAGTATTCAAAAGATTTTTTTCAGGTTCTGGATACACGTTATAATGGGAATTGTGATATTTATTCCTTATATGTGACCTGAAGGCATTGTACGTGACATTTCGACTTTATTTGTGACATATACTGGTTAACAGTTATTTGTAATTGTCACACGTGACTTATATGTATGTTATATTCAACTTGCAGTCTTCCTAATGTAAGTTCACACTCATCGGAGAATAACGAGGAACCTAATGAGAGGATCTCAATCGAGGAATCAGCGAGGATCCCAAATGACAATCCTCAAAGAGAGCATGTGTGGGTGATGAACGACATAGTAAATGACTCGACAAGAATCCCAGCATGGTGGCATGAGGCAATTACTGGAGAAGGGCAGCAATTTGAAAGTGCAAAAGAAGTTAGAATGGCTCTCATATACTACTCTATAGCTAAGCAGTTTGCTTTTAAATATGTTAGCAATGAGCCAAAACGCATTCGTGCTAGTTGCATGTTGAGAAAAACACAATGCCCGTGGTTATTATTCGCCGCCATTGAGCCATGTGTCGACCTTTGCTATAAAAATTTATTTCTCAACATACTTGTGGACAACATAACGGCCTGACTGGTCACTCGAGCATCGAGAAGGTGGATTGCGGTATGCTACAATCAAGAATGAAGAGGCGTCCATATATCACCCCAACCGATATTAGAAAGGAATTGCACTCTCAATATGGTTTAAAAGTTAACTATTCTAAAGCTTGGCTCTAAGGAGACGACAAAAGACCAAATATTTGGTTGCGCAAGGCATTCATATGATTTACTATCACGGTTAGTCCGTTAATTTGTTGATGTGTCCTTTAGAACTTATATGTGATTTGTTAGCAGTAAATATGACATGTCGAACTCCATGTGACATATAAGCATAGCATGTGATACTTCAACGACATATGTGACACTTCGGATCTCAATGTGACTCATCGACCTTATATGGGACATTTCGATCTATATTGTGACAATTAAGTCTTCGTGTGACATTGAGACTGGTTTGTGACATTAACGTATTATATGTATTTGCTAGAACTTATTCATCATTTAACAAGTTATTTGTCCTTTTAACCATCATTTAAAGGTACGAAATGAAGGTGATGGAAACAAATCGGTGATGTCTTCATCATCGAACAAGAAGAAAGGAGATTCAAGCGTTTATTTGTGTCCTATGGTGCATGCATCCGGGGTTTCTCAAAGGATGTAGGCCATTACTCTTTCTAGATGGGACCTTTAGAAGATCGTTACAAAGGGATCTTATTAGGTGCGATCGCTATGATGGTAATCAAGGCATATATCCACTCGCATTTTGCGTTTGTGACCAAGAGAATGAAGCAAATTGGAGTTGGTTTATTCAAGGGTTGCGGCATATTTTGTACAATCGAACGAGAACCATATAGTCCACCTCATCCTCTAGTCATATTGTCGGATCTTGACAAAGGAATAAAACAATCTTTGAAAAATATATTTCGGATCGTACCATTCTAGATCGTACTTCATCTAGTTGAAATTACAAATTGAAGCTTAGAGATGGGGTTTGCATAAGTCTTTGCTCATCGGTTCAAAATTATTAGAGTTCTTTGCATACAAGTATCTGGAAAAAGAATTTAATTTGTTTTACATGAGATTAGGATGATCGACCAAAGAGCTTACCAAGTAGCTTTCGGTTATGGTCCAACAACTTGGGCAAATTACGTATTTCTGGCATAAGGTGCGCGAATATTGTGACAATATCTAGCGTGATTTTTAAACTTTATATGTGACAAAGTTACATTATCGTGGCGCTATACTTTAATATGTGACTATGATCATTATTTGTGACAGTCAAGCTGTTATATGTGACAATAATAAATTTACATGTGGCGTTTACGTTACATGTGATAGTTCCTTGTAGTATGTGACATTTATGTGTTGTGTGTGATACTTGAGTGTTATTTGTGATAGTTCGCTATTACATGTGACAGTTTATTGTATTTTGTGTGATTGTGCGGTTTGGTTTGATACATATACTATTTATTTGAGATATGGACATATCACTTCCAATGTTCTTTGAATCGTTCAACAGTTGGATTAGTGTAGCAAGAACACTTCCTATTTGTGATATGATTGATCACATTCGTATACAAATTATGGAGAGGATGAATACTCGCGAGATGGCGACAAAATGGAATAGCTATCTTTGTCTGAAGCGGAAAAGATTCTACAGAAAATTGCATGAAGGGAAGCATACTTGAAGTCTCACATTCGGACTGAAATCTTTGAGGTATTATCACAAAGATCAGTACAAGTTGATTTGGAACACAAAACATGCACATGTCGTGCGTGGGATATATTGCGAATACCTTGTAAACATGCGTGTGCAGCTATTAACTTTATGCATAGAGATGTATACATGTATTGCGATTGGTTCATGACGACTGAAGCTTTCAAGAAAAGTTACGAACCAATTCTCTTTCCGGTTCCGAATTTCGATAAACCAGATGTCACGGATGAAACAATTGACATACTTCCACCAAAGACGATAAAGAGGCGTGGAAGAAATAAGAATAGACGTATCAACAACCGATCTGAGAATAGACGTACAATTAAATGCTCAAGGTGTCACGCTGAAGGACATAACCGAGCCACATGCACAGAACCCATCCAAGACTAACGCTTCCTGGCAGTTTTAAAAATATTTTGTGACTGTTGTCTGTTATATGTTACTTTTGACATTCTGTTGTGACATTTTTGAGTTAAATGTTACTTATTACCTGTTCGTGTGACTTATTGGTATTAACTGTGACACCTGTAAGATCTATTTTATTGTACAATTCATCATTGCATAGATGCTAACGAAAAGTTTCAAGGAGTAACCACAAATTTATAAAATGGTAATGAACATCAAACATCTAACGGATAATTACATTATATCTGAGATAATTATATTATATGTGTTTGTCTAATACTTCCACTCAAGCAATGGCAAATCATTACCCCCAAAATACAAAAGATACTCGGGATCATCTACATCTAACTTCAGCCGCAACTTCTTCCATTCTCGGCCTTCACATATGAACTGAGCAGCAAGTCGTGCCCGTAACGTTGCAGACTCCCATTGCAAGGCTTCAATATTCACAGCCTCCCTTCCTTCTAGCATCGCTTTTATGTAAAAATATACATGTATACCACAATCGTGCCTAAATAGAAAAATGGTAAATGTCACGGATAATGAGAAAAGCTATAAATATCACATACAACCAGCATATGTCACATGAAAGCAGGTAATGTCACACAGAATGCATAAATATCACATACAACCAAAGATATGTCACAGGAAAGCAAGTAATGTCACACAGAATGCATAAATGTCACATACAACCAGCATATGTCACAGGAAAGCAAGTAATGTCACACAGAATGCATACATGTCACATACAACCAGCATATGTCACAGGAAAAGCAAGTAATGTCACACAGAATGCATAAATGTCACATACAACCGCATATGTCACGGGAAAAGCAAGTAATGTCACACGGAATGCATGCATAAATGTCACATACAACGGCATATGTCACACGAAAGCAAGTAATGTCACAGAATGCATAAATGTCACATACAACCAAAGATATGTCACAATAAAGTAAGTAATGTCACACAAGATGCATATATGTCACATACAACCGGCATATGTCACACGAAAGCAAGTAATGTCACACGTAATGCATAAATATCACATACAACCGGCATATGTCACATGATACGGCATTTATCACCACGAATGCATAAATATCACATACAACCAGCATATGTCACAGGAAAGCAAGTAATGTCACACAGAATGCATAAATGTCACATACAACCAGCATATGTCACAGGAAAGCAAGTAATGTCACACAGAATGCATACATGTCACATACAACCAGCATATGTCACAGGAAAAGCAAGTAATGTCACACAGAATGCATAAATGTCACATACAACCAGCATATGTCACAATAAAGCAAGTAATGTCACACAGAATGCATGCATAAATGTCACATACAACCAGCATATGTCACACGAAAGCAAGTAATGTCACACAGAATGCATAAATGTCACATACAACCAGCATATGTCACAATAAAGTAAGTAATGTCACACAAGATGCATATATGTCACATACAACCAGCATATGTCACACGAAAGCAAGTAATGTCACACAGAATGCATAAATATCACATACAACCAGCATATGTCACATGATACCAGCATTTATCACACAGAATGCATAAATATCACATAACAACAATAAATGTCACATGGAATCAGCATAATATCATACAGAATGCAAGTATCACAGCAATGAATAAACTGGTAATTATAAGCTGTTTAGAGAAACTTACGATCCTTTTTGCAGGTGACAAGGAACTGCTTCATAATCGAATGCCCTGAATGTCGATGTCTGGTCGAATCCACTTACCATCCTATCTAAAAATAGCTGGATTCTCAGCACGTCTGCAGCCCATGTCTCGTGGCCAGCGGAACTGTAATGTCTGCAAATTTTTTGCCCCAAGTTGACCTCGAGGACATGCCAGTGATCAGCGTGACATATCGGGAATATCAGAACACTCTTTCCGCCATCAATATGCTTCTTTATATACTTTTTATAGACATTTTTCTCATCCAAATTTGAAGCAGTTAGCATCCAAATCTAAAAAAAAGTAAATAAGAGGAAGAAAGTCAAATAACATATAAATGCAATATAACTTGTAAAGAGTATTACTCACACTAAAATACGATGTGATAATAGCAAATTTTCTTTCCAGCTCCGCATTTTCTGGCAGCTTGAGCCAACCTTTAAGGCTTGCGATCAATGCTTCAACAGTCTAACGATTGCAAGTGCAATAAATTAGGTAAATAGTAAAAACTTGAATCACACCACAAGTTAAATTAAATCTAACCTCGTCCTTCAATCTTCCACCACGTAGAAGTTGAAGCATATCATATCTGTTTATAAGGTCGGTGTCAATCTCATAAACAGTCCTCTTCCTACATAATATGCATAATATAATCAACGTATAAGTATCACACATTATCACAGAATAATGTAAATATCACAACAAAACACAAAAAGTCACAGAAAAACAATAACGGTCACAGAAAAACACTAAAGGTCACAGGAAAATAGTAACTGTCACAGCGTAGATGTAAATGTCACAGGAACCCACTAAGTATCACAGACTAATTGTAAAAGTCACAGAAAATATGTAAATGCCACAGGAAATCACTAACTATCACGACTGTATGTAAATTTCTCATATGAAATTCATAAATAAGTACTTAATACTTACTTGTCCACTTTTAACTTCAAAAAATGTTGGAGCCACTTATTTTCATCATCTGATAAATCAGGAATGTCCTGAACAGTGAAATTATGATAAAATCCTTCCTCGACATCTCAGGGATCACGATATCAAAGTCTTGTGGAGAAGGAATGCCCACATTCAACATCCCCAATAATTTTTTCTTCTCCACTTTTCTCCCTTCTCCATAGCCCTTCTCTGATTGTTCCTTTCTCCTCTTCCTTATCCCTCTTGTCATCGTCACCCTCCACCACGGCAGCGACTTTCTTCCTTTACCTCTTTTTTAGGGATAAGCTGTTTGGAATGGAGATTCTAGGAACTTGGGCTTCTTTGTTTTCTCGGCTCTTTGCAGTATCTCTGAACAAATTCATTCAACGTTTCATCATCTTTAGCCTTCCTCCTCCTTTTCCTTCCCTTTTTCTTTTCTGCCTCTTCTGCCTCTTCCTCAGTCACTTTCTTTCCTTCACACTATATAAAGAGCACACATAATGAGTGTATGTCACGAAGCAGGATATCATACGAAATAAAATAAGCATCACAAATTCAGGAAATAAAGTAAATGTCACAGGCAAAACAGAAATATCACACATAATAGTCAAATGTCACATAAAAATGGATAATGTCACAGGTAATACCCATTTGTCACACAATATAGTCACAGATACAAAGAACTATCACAGAAGATGAGCAAATACCACAATATAGATGTAAATATCACAGGAAACATGCGCGTATCATAGGAAATTATTACCTCCTCCTCAGTGCCTTCTACAGCTGCGTCATCCTTGACTTCCTCCATTGATGTGCCTTTATCTTCTTCTTTCTCTGCCTCATCCTTTCCCTCTAACTGAGGCTGCATAAATGTCAAAATAATAAATAAAACTTTTACACAGAATGAAAGAGCATATGAAAAAGGAGAAATTTTTTTACCTCCTCATCCTTTATTTCTCTTCCTTCTTTCTGTTGAGCAAATTTTTTCTCAACATCGGCCTTAATGGCCATCGTATCAGCGCCAAGAGCAACAAGTGCTTGCTCGTATGCTTGATTCAACATTGATGACTTGTCATAAGCTTGATCTACATTAACAATTACGTTTAGGTGAGCAAAGGTCACATATAAGAATGACACATAATTTTCATATTAACAGCACACCTATCACAATAAACTGGAAAATGTCACACGTAATACCCATTTATCACACAAAATAGGTAAAAGTCACATTCTACATGTAACTGGATCACAAAATAGGTAAGTGTCACAGGTAATACCCATTTGTCACATGAAATAAACATTAATCACATAAAACTATATTATCACTGTCAAAATCTAAACCATAATCACATAAGAATTAATTTTGTCTCACCAATGGATCAGCCGATTGACTCCCATCCTCTTTTTCAACTTTTTTAACTCTCTTGGCCTTCATTCGTGTAGGCTCTTGCTTTATCTCCTCATGGATATACCGCGAAACATCTCGCTCCGGTAAGATGTGGATTGCGGTCTCTGATTTCTTCATGATCGTTGCATACCGCAGTGAACCCACTTTCTTGCCTTCCAGAGTCCAGTTTGTCATCGGTGGCTTTGAATCGTTGACTATCGCTGGCTCTTTGATGTTTGTTATCTCATAGTACCACAACTTCAAAAAAAGCAACATTCAATCAATGAAGTCAGTATCATATATCACATATCAAGGACAAATTTCATATTTGGGGGTCAATTGTCACATATTGGGGTCAAATATCACATATAGAGGTCATATGTCATACATGTGGTTCAAATATCACATATGGGGATCAAATGTCATATATGGGGGTCAAATGTCACATATGAGGGTGAAATGTCACATACGAGGGTCAAATGTCACACAAATGAAATGTCACACAACTGGGGTTCAAATGTCACATAGGGGGACACTAAATGTCACACATATGGGGTTCAACTATCACATATGGGGGTTAAATGTCACAAATTACTTTCATATATCACAAGTGAAAGATAATTATCACATATAAGGAGAAAATGCAACATATGAAGTACAAATAGCACAAATAACTCACCGATAGCAAGGGAGCGACCAGCGATGTATGTCGATTCTTTTTAGATATCTTCACAGCTTTAAGAGAGTCCCACAATTCGGTGTAGATGAGGGTGGCCCATGGGAGATGATCAACTACATCTATCCCATCATATACTTCATCATATGCCGTGGTGCATTCATTCTAGCAGTGGGAGTCCATATCATTGTGGTGATAAAGGATTTGAAGCATAACAAAATCGAAACAAGCGATTTCTTTTGAATCAACTAGTTTATCAATAAGGCCTCAAGGTAATCTCGGCGGTCTTGTATGATTCTAGTTGCTTCTTCTTTGAAATCGTGCTCGTTGCTTCTCGTTGAAATGCGTTCTCCATATCCTATTCTCCGTATCGCGATTTCCTTCGGTTTCTCCCTTCATCCTTGAATCGTATGTCTTTGCACCCAACCTAAATCAAATGTGTAGGCTTGATTATTCCCGGTTTGGCTATCCTTGAACATAAATTTTCCCGTAGCCAAATCTAGGTGATCAATTAGGAGCATGATCGTGGCTTTATCGGAAGGAATTGCCCCAAAACTAATATAGTTTTGGAAATTGGAGGATCCATAGGCCTTCCAATGTTCATGCCTCATTCGTGGAACAATCGCCTCCATAAATTCGCAATAACCACGTATGTTGCAGCATATCCTAATATCATTCTTCCTGTAAAACACAACACACAACAAAAGACATAAGTTTATCTAGGGTTCTGTCACAGTAGATGAGCAAATATCACAATAAAGAATCTAATGTCACAATAAAGAATCAAATGTCACAAATTGGGTGTGGAGAGTGCATAACTTTTTAAAAATTGCTCCAAAATTAAATGAACAGATCTAGGGTTCTGTCACAGTAGATGAGAAAATATCACAATAAAGAATCCAATGTCACAAGTTGGGGGGTGGGAAATGCATAACTTTTTCAAAATTGCTCCAAAATCAAATTAATAAATGTGGAGAATTTAGTTAATACTTACTTCTTAGCTGATTCAGATGTCTGAGATGATGAAGATGATGAATTCGCCATCATGTATTTTTATCAAATTTAGGGTTTGGTGTCGGTGAAGAGGGACTTGTCGGGGCGAGCGCACGACGGACCGAAGCTTTGCAGCGAGCTTGCGGTCGGATGTGGACTTTGTCAGAGCGACGACGACGACGATCTTCTTCTGGCCGTAGGGGGAGAAGACGACGGACTCGGAAGACGAGATGAAATGTGCTCGAGGGGTTCTCGACGAAGACGTTGTTTAGCTAGAGGGGTCCTCGTCGGCGGTTGGAGCTCTCGTCGGCTGGCGGTGAAGCGGAACAGAGAGGAAGAGGTTTAATTTAGTGGGCTGACGGTTTCGAGAATCGCGCTCAGTTGGGACAGTTTTTTTCTTTATTTTAAGTGGGAAGGGTAATTTCGGAATAGACTATTTGGGAGTGGGTTTCTACAGTTTTTTGGGGGTTACTTGCTCTCAACTTTTGTATAAAATTTGGGATGCATTGGTTATTTGGTCAGTGGGGATGCATAGCCCAATTTTTTAGTTCCTCTATGCAAATTTCCATATATTATATATATGAGAAAAATGTATATGGTGACGACCCATTTTGCAAAATGGAACATGACTATCAAAATGGTTTGTCATTTCAATGACAAGTGAGCCCCTGCTAGTCATATCGAATGTGGGGCTCACTAGTCATAAATTTGGTAACCCATTTTATAAAATAAAATTTGTCACCATAGCGATTACCATTTATATATATATATATATATATATATATATATATATATATATATATATATATATATATATATATATATATATAGATTAATGGGTATCATATGTCATGGAGGATTCTCCTTATATGTCATTATGTGGTACAATCCCCACCATGTGAATAAAGTAGGAGAGAAAGCTTCATCATGGGGATTATGCCACATTATTATATATGAGGAAATCCCCTCCATAACATATGATACCCATTAATCTTTTATATATATATATATAGAGCAAGGCTCCTATGAACTTAAGTTCATAATGAATAGTGGTGCACCAACTTTTCTAACCACTTATCTTGATTTGGGATCCGTGAAAGATATAAATGCACTTTGAGATTTGTGCATCACAAATCTCAAGAAAATGAGTGGATAAAAAGTTGGTACACCACTATTCATTATGAACTTAAGTTCATAAACACTACTATATATATATATATATATATATATATATATATATGCACCTACTGTCAAAGTACTTGTTACTACCTGTAAACAAGTATAATAGATAAATTTCAGGATTTTTTTGCACCCCTACTTATCACACTACGTGTCTCTGCACGTAAATGATGATATTATTGGAGTTGTACAATATCTAAATTTCAGGGTGGGGTTATGTGAGATAAAAAAGTTCAGGAGGCTCTGTAAAAAGCCCAAAGTTCAAGGAGGTTTTGTGAAATTAACCCAAAATTACCTTATCCCACCAGTTATAAGTGGTAGATAAAAGAAAGGGGGGAAAAGGGAAAAAGAAAATGGAGCAAAAAAAGAGAGGGCCGACATCTATAATAGTCGGAGGGAGCATCGCCGGCCTATCGTGCGCTCACGCCCTAATCGCCGTCGGATGGGGCGTAATCCTAATCGAGAAGTCCACGTCACCACCTAATGGCAGCCCAACTGGCGCCGGCCTCGGCCTCGACCGTCAGTCACGTGATCTCCTCGGCCGCTGGATCGGCGATCCCAATCTCGTCCAAAGTTCCCCTTTCCTCTCTCTATCGATCTGGTAAAATTTTCAGTTAACCCCTCAATTTAAGCACTTTCTCATTTAGGGTAAATTCATCAAACTCCACTGAACTTTGAGAATTCGAAAAGCCCCTTAAGTTTTGAAGAGAGAATCTCATGAACTGTAATTAAAAAAAAACATCATTAACTTGAATTCCACCTAGAAAGTTCCAACTGGACTTTCCAGAATTTCGCATGAACTTTGGGGAAAAAATGGAGAGATTTTTTAAATAGGTTTTAACTGAAATAGGGGTTTTTTAAATGTTTTTGTCAAATTATAATTTTTGTTAATTCTACATTGGGCTGTCAAATCTTTTTGTTTTTCGATGTTATTTGAAACAGCTTAATTGATTTGGGGCTGTAAATTAAAAATGGGGTTTTCTGATATCAGTCCCTTAAATCAGTGCTATATATTAATCCCCCAAATTTTGATATTTGTCCCCCAAATTGCTTAAGATTTTTGATATAAGTCACTGTGGATAATTGAGGTTATAATGAGATAGAATATCCTGTTAAGTTTAACTCCAAATGCCAAGTGACATTTATGACCCCCAAACGAATTTGAACTTCCAAGGTGATAATGGAGTTCTGATGCTTCTCTGGATTGAATAAGACCCTGATTTAATGGGCAAGGGACTCTTAAGATGATACATTCAAACTTGAAATCTTATCCCAACCAAGTTGCTTTGTCCTTATCTTCAGCCAATAGAAAATAGGAGTGCTATCCCATGCTAAACTACACAATTCAAAGAATCAATTCATTGCTTCAATCTCAGAGAAGACCTGACCGAGTAAAGAGACTTCCAAGGTGACATGGATCCGAGTATTTGAGTCAAACTATAACAACTATTGTGCGGATATTTGAATGCAATCATCAACGGTTGAAAGATTGAATTTTGGGTCTAATTTGGGTATTAAATCTGCGAGATCACAATTAGGGCAAGAAAAACCCCTTTCTGCCGTTGGGAGCCGGAATTGGAAAAAAACATAGAGGGAGGGAGGGAGGGAGGCGTTTTGGGGTATTATTAATGTTGTGGGTATTTTGGTAATTTTCAACCATGGATAGTCTCAAGTAACCATGGTTAGGCTTTTAAACATAAATTGTAACAGAAGTACTGATATCAACAAACTTAAGCAATTTGGGGGACTAATATCAAAATATGAAGATTTGGGGGATTAATATGAAAATATTAGTGATTTAAGGGACTGATATAAAAAAAACCCCATCAAAAATATGGGGTGTTATTTAAAACAGCTTAAATGGATTGGGGGTGATTTAGAAAAATGAAGATTTGGGGGTCTAATATCAAATTAGTAAAGCTTGGGGTCGAATATGATGCCCATAATTCTGTGGTGTTTTCCTCTAATTTTCAAAGTTCAGGGTTTTTTTGCAACTCACCCGAAAGTTCAGGGTTTTGTAAAATTTTACCTTCATTCTATTCAAATATAAAATGCCATCCAGTTACATGATAATTTTTTTTTTCCAAATTTGTGCCTTTTGAAAATACTGAAGGCTAGCTTTTGAGAATTAGAGATTTTTGAAGCTGGACTACCCTCATAAATATGATACAGGTATTTTTTTGGGGCTTGGTTTTTCAAATTTCAACCTTTTCTTATTAAAGAAGTTAAACTGAGTGTTTTTTTGAATCTTGAAGTAAAATCATAGAGTTTCAAGTTTTACGTAGTTTTTCTCAGGTTTCTAACTAGGTGTTCACAAGCCAAATGCAACTATGGATAGTTAAGTCGCATGATAATTTGTAAAGGAGACATGTATAATTTTATATCTGTTAAGCTATGAAGCACGGACACGGACACGGCGACACGGACACGACACGGACACGGACACGGCAAAACCCAAAAAAATAGGATTCGGTGACACGGCTAGATTTTTTTAATATTATTATTATATAGATCAATATTGAATTAAATTCATATTACATTTTCATATACTTAGTGAAGTAAGTACATATACTTAGTGAGTCACTCTTCTACTTTAATTATTATCATTTCATAATCATACACATTATACATAATCATATAAGGATATTGCATCACTAACAATTACATCACTAACAATTACATTGCTAATTTAGTGAGTCACAAATATTCTTAATCAATCAAAATTTGCCGATTTATACTGCAACTACAAAGAGCATCCGACTGTCAGATGGGTTATACTGCAGCTACAAAAATATTCTTAATCAATCAAAATTTGCCAATGACATAGACGATTAAAACCAGTTTTACTGTAGCAAAATAACGGCGGTTACTGTAGTAAAACCATGGGCGGTCGGTTCAAAAGAAAACGAAAAAGAATGGGGAAAAAAAGAAAACGATTCAGAAGAAAAAGAAGAAGAAGAAGAAGAAGGAACAAAAGAAGAAGAAAAGAAGAATAAGAAGAAGACTGTTACTAACCTGCGGTTGTCGACGTCCTTCCCGCGGGATGTTCCTGTTGCCAGCAGTGAGAGGGCGCAGTAAAAATGAAGCCCTAGACTAGATTAGGGCAAGTATGGTTTGTGGGAATCGGGTCCAAACCCGACAACCCGTTTTCAACTTGTTTTATGTTCCCGTGACTTTGGTTCTCAAAGCGTGTCGAACGCTGCTCGACACGCCGAAGTCGGCGTTGACCAGCGTCGGTGGAGTTGACTGCGTGTCCGACGCGTGTCGAACGCGTGTCCGCGTCCGACGCGCGTCGAACACGGACTCGGGACCAAGTTTGGCGTGTCCGTGCTTCATAGCTGTTAAGTAATTCTTGAATGCTTATTGGATAATTTCTTTTCTTAATGCATCTCAAAATTTATAATGTGTTGTTCATGTGTTAAAGATGGATCGGTGGCTAAGAAGATACATATTACATGAATGATAAGGTTCATAATTCAAGCTTACGCCTGCATACATTTTTATGGTTCCCTTGCTTGCATGTGGTTTTGTTCTTGCATTACTCTTGCACATGTTTATTTGAAAAATGCAGTATACGTGATATATTTATATCCTAGAGTTCTAGGATTTCACATCTGTTTATTGGTGTTATTTTATGGTTGTGGTTAGGATTAGGGTTAGGTAATAATATTAAGGAATATAGATAGTTTTCCTTCTAATATTAGGACTATAGCCTTTGTCTCATCAAATTAACCTGGTGCTGTAGTTTTCATATGGCACTTCATTGTTGTACTGTCTCCAAGTCCAACAAGTTTCTCTTGAAAAGTGTTATTCTTTGTCCTATCCACTGGATGAAGAATCAACATGACCTTATAGTGGTAGATAACGTCACTACTGCCAAAATTTAGGAATATCCTTTGAAATATCCACTTCTATTCTGTGTAAAAATTCACTAGGAGATTTGGGGGACTTGGAATGATAGTACAGTAGAAGCATGCAATCTGGTTGTCATAAATGCTTCTGTCAAATTTTGAAGGAAAAAATAAAAGTAAAAAAATCCTGTCCAGTTAACATGGGATGATACAATGGAGTTACCAAAGCTATATATACTGAATTGTGCTTAATGTGCTAAAATTCAAGTTTATAAGAATTTAAACATTCAAGAAATTAACCGAAGTCAATGGATTGGGGAGATTATTAGGGGTGTAAACTTGGAGGGGACAAGGCTCGAGACATAGACGGAACAAAATATGGATTTACTTAGTCTTGAAGAACAAAACATGTATTGTGAAAAGATGTATGGACTAATAAAATGAACAATTTTGTTACAGAATCGTGCAATAGACAGTGAAACGAAGCTTACTCGGACGCTAGTCAGAGATGAAAATTTCAATTTCAGAGCAGCTCATTGGGCGGATCTCCACTCGATTCTATATAATTCTTTGCCACCTGAAACTATATTGTGGGGTCGCCAATTCCTCTCTTTCAAAACTTCCTCCGACGAGTCTTCGGTTATGATTAAAGCCAGAGTTACCCAAACTGGCAAAGTTGTTGAAATTGTTGGTGATTTGCTGGTTGCTGCTGACGGGTGCTTATCATCAATTCGTCAAAGTTTCCTTCCTGATTTCAAACTGAGGTCTGTGATTAAACTTTGACGTAATTAGTGGATTATAGTCCTCTTCTGAGATTTCTATCTTTGTTTTTCCTTGATATTACAGGTATGCAGGCTACACAGCTTGGAGAGGGGTGCTTGATTTTTCATGTAAAAAGAGTTCAGAAACCATAACTGGGATGTACAAAGCCTATCCAGAACTTGGAGATTGTTTGTGCTTTGATCTGGCACATAAAACACATTGTGTACTCTATGAGCTCAAAGACAGTAGGCTCAATTGGATTTGGTACATCAATGGACCTGAACCTGAACAAAAGGTGATATGCCCATATTTTCAACATCCTCTTGTCTCTGTTTGAATAATGTTTCTACTAAATAAACACAATTCTATCTTTTTCTCAAACTTTGGAACTTATTAAATTGTGATGCAGGGAAGCTCAGTGACTATGAAAGTGTCTGATGAAATGATTACCAAGATGCATGAAGAGGCAGAGAAGGTTTGGATTCCCGAATTAGCCAAGCTCATGAAAGAAACAGAGGAACCTTTCGTCAATATAATATATGATAGCGATCCTTTACCCAAACTTTATTGGGATAATGTGGTATTGGTTGGAGATGCAGCACATCCAACAACTCCCCATGGCTTGAGAAGCACTAACATGTCCATTCTTGATGCTGGAATTCTTGGGAAATGTCTGGGTAAGTGGGGTTTAGAGAACTTGGGGTCAGCTCTTGAGGAATTCCAGTCCATCAGGCTCCCAGTTGTTTCAAAGCAAGTTTTGCATGCTCGTAAATTAGGACGGATAAAACAAGGTTTGGTTGTTGAAGATCAAAAGGCTTTTGATCCAATGACAGCCACTCTAGAGGAATCTTCGCAGCTTCAGCAAAGAAATATGCCTTTCTTCGAGAGTGTTCCTTCTACTTGTTGAGTCTATTTTACCTGGCATTGTTCTGTATTGAGCAGCTAGTGGTACGTCCATCATCATTATCGTCTGCGAGTTATGATAACATTGATATAATTTTTCTGTTGAAATTGATAGATCAAAAATTCAAATTGTATTTAGAGCTCTTGTAAATTAATATTGTAGATAATAAGCACCTGCATATATCTGTAATGTTTCTTTCTAGATTTAGGGTTAATTGCACTAAATACCCCAAAGTTTACCTTATTTTTAACTTTGATACTCCGAAGTTGTTCTCTCCCAAAAAGTTGCCCCAAAGTTCAACAAAATATAATGTTGTACGCATACTTAAATTTTTTGTTAAAGTTTGTGTACCAAAATTAACATTTGTTAGAGTTTGGGCAAAGTTAAATTTTATTGAACTTGGGGTTTTTTGGGGAAAGAAAAGCTTTGGAGTGTCAACATAAAAAAGTAGGTAAACTTTGGGGTTTTATTGGGAATAAAACTTTTGGGTACCAAAGTGAGATGGAATAAACTCTGGGGTACTTAAAGGGCAAATAACTTGTAGGTCTATGATAGCATAGACGACCATAGTATAGCAGTTGAATCTGGTAGATCTAGGACTGGGTTGTAGACCAAAACCAATCTAAATTGAGTCAGTGAACAGAAGGTTATTTACCTAAAGATTCGTGCAACCGGCTCCAAAATTTTGCATCAAAACTTTACAAGTGTTAGCTTTGTTGTTTCTTGATGTATTTATCACCAAACTCACTAAAAATTTATATTGAAGATAAACCTGCAGACGTTGTAATCCTATCCTATTATAAATAATGCAAGTATTTTTGGCACTTCTCTTTTTTTGTCTCATTAGGTGGTCACATGATAACAATGATAACAAAGTACAAATAATAAGACAAAATGCCGTCTACACATCAATTTATATAGACTTTCTGCAATTATAGTTTTCCCTTTACTGGATTAACCTTAATGGAGGCAGAGAAGAAGAAAACACCTAAGGCAATCATAGTGGGAGGAAGCATAGCAGGCTTATCATGTGCCCATGCTCTGATCAGCACGGGGTGGGAAG
Organism: Asparagus setaceus; assembly: GCA_012295165.1. Classification (NCBI taxonomy): domain Eukaryota; kingdom Viridiplantae; phylum Streptophyta; class Magnoliopsida; order Asparagales; family Asparagaceae; genus Asparagus; species Asparagus setaceus. The sequence continues at coordinate 14,211,267 of CM022703.1, read as the reverse complement.
TAACTGTGATCGAGAAATCTATATCTCCGCCGACTGGCAGCCCAACAGGTGCAGGGCTCAGCCTTGAGCCCCAGGCAAGGGAGGTGATTAACCGGTGGTTGGGGGATCCAAGCATTCTGCATGATATCACTTTGCCTCTCACTATCGAATTGGTGTGCTATCCTTCCCTAGCCTTGTCCTATTTGTTTTTCTTCTGGCCAGCCACTTACTTTAAATTCAATACTGAACACGAATGTTATCAGAGCATGATTTAGAATTTTAGCCAAACCTCTGCAAGCCACTTGGGTGGTTGAGATTTCTTTGTTCCCATCTGGGGTTATGAGACATCCTGTTTGCATGTAGGTTCTTCAAACAAAACTCATTTTATTCCAATTTTTTGTTGATCTTTTCAACTCTGACATACTGTGTTGTGGGGATGTCATGTTTTTGTTGAATCGTTTAGGGTCTGTGTTAATTTTTGAAGTCTTTTGTCATCACTGTCAAATCTCAGATGTGTCGGATATGCAGTTTGCATCCATATAGGACCTGGTTTCAAGTCACACTTCTGTTGGCTAAAGTGAGATGAAACTACACGTGATATACAATAAGAGCATGTTTGGCAAATGGTCAAAGTGGCTTATAAGTCACTTTGAGGTGTTTGGCAAGTGGCTTATTTTGGCTTATAATCCACCAGAAAATAAGCTAGGATACCTTAGCTTATTTTTTGGTGGATTATAGGCCATGAGGTTTGACCAAGTAAAAGACAATTATACCCCTCATAATTTCACAAAATTCAAGGCCTCATTATAACCCATTTGTGGATTATAATCCAAGTAGATTATAATCCAAAGTTCCCAAACATGCTCTTAGTTGTGACAAACACCATTAATAGCTTTTTGAGAACTCCTTTTTTTAGTTTAAACTCTTCAAGTTATATGAATGGTTGTAAACATAGTTACATGGTTCGCGGTACGTAGCGGGTTGTCGTACGAGTTCGGGTACGCAATTCGAGAATTTAAAATTTTGGATTCGACAGGGGGTAGCTACTTCGATACGCAAGTTCGATATAGGATACGATGTAATTTTTTTTGGGTACGCTTATCGTTTTTCAAAATGTATCGTAGAAAATTAGAAACTAGAAAACTAATTATGTATTTCAATATTTTTTTATACAAAATACTTCAATACTTCATTTTTATAGTTTCAATACATAAAACTTAAAATATTAAATATTAGACAACCTCTTAATAATTTTTTTTCTATTTTGCAATTTTCTTCCCCTTAAGATCAAGTGCATCTTTTGATAATTCCGAGTCCAAACAATTCCATCTAAGCTCCTCCAACTTACTTGAAGAGTCCTCCAAGTTATCACTATCGGGATCCATATCCCATCCTTTATATGGACCAACTTTGTAATTCTCACAAAATCGTGACAGGAGGTGAATGTTTGAATGGATGAATATTAACTTATCTGCCCTTCCACTGTTCAATCTATTCCTTTTTACACTATGTATGTAGGAATAAGTACTCCAATTTCTCTCAGCTGAAGAGCTACTGATATGCCGAGACAAAATCTTCGTAGCAACATCAGTTAAAGAAATAGTGATCTAGAATTAGTTATTAATTTTGGATAACTTTCACTTACTGAAAGAATACTTTCAATAATATTATCGAAACATATTAAAAAAAATCAAAGCGCATGTGCATGAAAACAGACTTGTAAATCAATTTTGGCCCCCTCATACTTGGTAAGTGGTACGCTAATTTTGGGGAACCAATTCATGTATCGGAGGGAATCGGTTCGTAAATGTACCGGGAATCGGTTCGCATGAACTATTTGACAGTTCAAGGGGGGGTCTAGGGAATAGCGCAACTATGGTTGTAAATAGCTACACTTTACCCATGTCAACATTCTCAAAAGCTCTGGATTACATGTCCTGAAACAACGCTGTGTATCAAAAAATTTTCACCACTTCCATTGCATTCAGATCACAACAGATTTTACCAGGGATAAGATTTTCTCTTATTCTTGAGTAAACATATAGTTTCTTCTATGTCTCATTAAAATTTAGAGGTAATTGTAAAGAATGTATGATAAAACCATAATATTTCTATATACTTCCTGTTCACTTTACAGCACCAGGCAGTTGATAAAGAAAAGAAGACAAGTCGCTTATTAATAAGAGACGATAATTTCACTTATAGATGTGCTCACTGGACTGACCTTCACTCAATCATATACAAAGCACTAATGCCAGACATAGTTCTGTGGGGTCACCGCTTTCTTTCTTTATGCATATCTGATGACAAGGCTTCCGTTGCAGTCAAACTTGAAGTTCTGCAAACTAATGAGATCAAGGAAGTGGTGGCAGATTTATTGGTAGTAGCAGATGGTTCCCTGTCAATGATACGGCATAATTTTATTCCTGATCATAAACTGAGGTTAGTATATTACTCTAGTAATATTGAGATTTCATGATGAAAGGGTTTGTTTCTTCCCTTGTATGGATATATACCGTTTGAGAGCAAGTAACATATGTCTAGAATTTCTATTTTAAAAAAAAAAAGTTCTGTTCAGATACAGAGCTTTACAAGTTTAATTGTGTATGCATGTGTATGTATGTATATTTACATGCCTAGGTGCCTATGATGAAAGTGAGGTATTACGTCTTGGCTAGCTTTTGGTGAAATGATTATTTGGCACCTATGAAGATGATAATTTATACCTTAATTTTTATATGTCCTGATTATGAAAACTATTTTCTTACTGCACTTTTCCAGCGTATTTTTTATTTTATACACTTTCAGATACTCGGGGTACTCAGCATGGAGAGGTGTATTTGATTTCTCAGAAGATAAAAGATCAGACGTCATTCTTGGCATAAAAAAGGCCTATCCAGAACTTGGAAATTGTTTATATTTTGATTATGCAAATGGAAACCATTGCGTGCTTTTTGAACTTAGAAACAAAAGGCTCAACTGGATTTGGTATTTTGACGCACCTGAACCAAATAGGGAGGTATGTACTATCCCTTTTAATCAAAACCTTGTACATTTGCAATAATATCTTTGCTTTTCCAAATTTGAAACATTGTACATTAGCCATTTATGTTTCTAGAAAAAAGTGTGCCAGCTCAAGTGCTACATGCACTGGACACTTAAGTAACATATATTTGGAAAATCAAATTCGTTATCTAAGTACAACACATTCACCTGTAGATGTTTATAAATTACTTCTACATTGACGCGCTGGTAATTTGAGAAATTGAATCACTAAATCGCTTATATTCGGAGGCAAGTGATTTTTTTGAATATGGGTTTGGTAACATCACAATACACTGTTATAAACTTAGATGCATGAATTCTTAGCAAATGTTTTAATCATTTATACAGGGAAGCTCGGTGACCCAAAAAGTGAGCAACAGCATGATCAATGATATGCACAAAGAGGCCCACAAAATATGGAACCCTGAATTAGCTATGCTCATGAAAGAAACCAAGGAGCCTTTCATCAATGTGATCTACGATAGCGATCCTCTACCACAACTATGCTGGGACAACGTAGTGTTGGTATTGTTAAATATAACAATTTTCTTTCTTATACATTTCCCCTATCTTAATTCCTTTCTTAGGAGAGTTTCCTCTTTTAGAGTAAATTTCACAAAACTTCCAGTACTTTTTTTATTGGGGGGTCGGGTTTTATTTTTTGGGGTTGGGGGTGGTCTCTAACATTTTTTATTGGAGAAAACTAACATGAGATCTCAAAATTGTAGAAAAGGGTTAATTGTGGATAGATTCCCTGTAGTATCGCTGTTTTGAACTTACTACCCTCTAGTTATGTTTTTGCCGATTCACCCACGGAGTGAAGCTTTTTAACTTGTTTACCCTTTGGGGGACTATTTGTCAAAAACAATTTCCTCTTTCGCTGAGGGTAAAGGAGTAAAAAGTTTCCCTCAAGAGGTCTGTCAGTAATAAACTAGAGGGATAGTAAGTTCAAACAACGATACTACAGTGTGTCTATTTGCAATTAACACTAGAAAAAATATCACGAACTGTTGGAAATTATTTCTCACTGTGTTAACGCCTTGGATAAATGTTCTAACTATACCCTTGAAAATAGGAGAGGGGAAGATGATTCTGTAGAAGATATATAAAATGCATAAGGGCAAAATTGTTCAAAACTTACCTTAACTGCCGTTAGACGTGGTAGTTTCCTCTATGAGAAAAGCCTATGAGAGTTTTGTGCAAAACCCCCAAATTTCGTTATATTTTATTGGGTTAGATAAACCCCTTATACTATCGCCCAATTGTGTATAGTCTCTTTTAGTTCTATTGTTGCAGATAGACCCCTTGGGTGAACTTTGTATACTCTTTTACCTTCAAAGAAAGAGAAAATTAATTTCTTTGAGAAATAGACCTCCCGAGGGTAAAAATGTTAAAAAAATACATTCAGGGTGTCTACAAGCAATTGGGCGATAGTTTGGGGGTGGGGGAAGGGGGCTCTCCGCAATAATAGAACTGCAGGGGATCTATCCACAATTTACCCTTTTTTTAATTTGAAAATTTACCCTTTTCTTTTATTTGGACTCTCTACGGATAGCCTACAATATCTGTATATATACGATTTTACCCTCAAATTAGAGAAATCTTTTTCCAACTCCCAACTAGGGGTGGAAACGAACCGAATCGAATCGAATACTATGGTATTCATATTCGTATTCGGTTAATTTTCACGAATTCAAAGTCGAACTCGAATTCGTGTCGAATAGGGAAAGAGTGTTCAAATTTGGTTCGTTAATTAGACGAATATTTGTCGAGTGTTCACGAATATCTCAATAGCACACTTGTTAAGCCACAAGATCCTCAACCATGAGGTGTTGACTTCAAACTCTATGTTTGAATTCTTTTCTTATTTATTTTCTATAATGTTGTACTTAATTGTTTTATGATATTTCAATATAAAATTATTATAGTGTATGTTTATAAATTATTAATATAATACTTATAAATATCAATATTTATAAAATTATGCACACGTAAAAGATAACACAATATAATAATCTAGAAGTAGAAAAACATAAACGAATATTTAATAATCAAACGAATCGAATATACCTCTGGTCAAATTCTATTCGTTTATGCACCGAATACTAAAAAATATATATTTATTATTAAATGAACTACCGAATCGAATATGAGCGAATATCTGGACGAATAATAACCGAACTGTTTATTAATTATTTGGTTCGTTTCCACCCCTACTCCCAACAGGTAGGAGATGCTGGTCATCCAACAACTCCCCATGCATCAAGAAGCACGAACATGTCGATCCTCGATGCAGAAGTCTTAGGCCTCTGCATCAAGAAGTGGGGGCCAGAGAATTTGGCTAAGGCTCTGCGAGAGTTTCAGGCGGTCCGACATCCTGTGGTTTCTGAGCAAGTTTTGTGTTCTCGGCGAATGGGTCGACTGAAACAAGGTTTGCCTATTTCTGATGATGACAAGGTTTTTGATCCGTGCACTGCTGATACTGAAGAGTGTTGGGTGATTCAACATAGGAATATTCCTTTTTATGAGTGTGTTCCTACATCTACTTGATCTTATTTCTTCAGTTCATGGTGGATGGAATTGCTATTATGGTGTGTATAACTTCAGTATCTTTTGTGTAAGGAGTGGTTTGAATCTTCTTATTTTGGAAAGTGGAATTTTTAATTAATATGTTATAATAAGTTAGTCTTCTTCATTAGATTAAAGAACAAATTTGTCTCTTGAAATTACTTGTTCAATTTTATTACTATGAGTTGTAAAATATTTTGCGATGGAAACAAGTTGTATTTTGTTAATTAAGTGAATTACTTTTAATAGACTTTGTTGATGTTAAAAGAGAAGAAATATAAAAGAGGATTTAAGAACAATTTTATTGATATTGATTCATGTACCTGTGATGCGTTTATATACCCCAAAGAAATTTATACAAGTGAGCTAATTGTATCCCAAAGAATCCTCAAGTATATCAATTATATATTATTTGTTTATTGCTATATGAGCTCTGTCAATCATCCATAATTAACATATGCCTCCACAATCATGGAGATAATTCAGGGATGAGAATATTCTTAACATATGTTCTAATATTCCCCCTCAAGCTTGAGTGTAGAGATTAGCAAAGCCCAGCATATCTCGAAAAGAGTCGAAAATTTTAGCGGCAGCGTTTCCGCGAAAATATCGGCCAACTGAGAACTCGAGGGAACATGAGCAAGTGACACCACCACCGTCTTGCAAATCTCATCACGTACAAAGTAACAATCGACTTCCATGTGTTTTATTCGCGCATAAAACACAGGATTATTAGAGATGTAAATTGTTGCTTGATTATCGCAATGCAATGAAGTAGTTGAGGAAATAGGAAACCCCGAATTAGATAGAAGATATCGAAACCATAAAATCTCTGTTACTAGGTGAGCAATGGAGCAATACTCAGCCTTAACACTTGAAGGAGCAACTATAGTCTGCTTCTTGCTTTTCCAAGATGTATGATTACCACCGAAAAATACACAGTAATCAGTGGTAGAATGACGATCACCTACGGAGCCAACCTAATCAGCGTAAGGAAATCCAAAGCAGAGAGAGAGAGAGAGGGAGAGAGGGGGAGAGAGAGAGAGAGAGAGAGAGAGAGAGAGAGAGAGAGAGAGAGCTGGACGAAACAAAAGTCCCTGACTTGGAGACTTCTTGAGATAATTTAAGATGTGATAAACAACCTCCCAATGAATTTTTGTCAGTGCATGCATAAACTAACTAACACAACTAACGACATATGCTATCTCAGGTCAAGTTACTATCAAGTAAATAAGTTTCCTGACCAGTTATCGATATCGACAAGGATCAGAAAGTGGGATGTCCGAGGTAGATGCTGAGAGCTGCAAAGTTGGATCCATGGGTGTGTCACTAGGATGACAACCAAGTGAGCTGTTTTCGATAGTAAATCTAACACATATTTCCGTTGTGAGAGATAAATATTATCCTTAGATTGTGCAACTTCTATCACAAGAAAATAAAGGAGAGAACTCAAATCCTTTGTCCGAAACCGAGAAGCCAAGGGTCATTTAAATTATCAATGCCTTGTGAGTCACTCCCTATGATAATAATATCATCGACGTACACCAATAGAATAACTACGCCACGAGAACTATGATGTGTAAATAGAGAATGATCAGTCCTGTTGCTTTTGAATCCCTGTGAGTAGACAACCTTACTAAACTTATCAAACCAAGCAATAGGAGATTGCTTGAGACCGTAAAGTGACTTATTCAAGCGACATACCAACTGTTCCTCCAGACTATGAAAAAAAGGGAAGAAAAGCAATTTTGACATCTAACTGATGAAGAGGCCAAGACTATTAGATGCCAAAGGGACTAATAGCCGAATTGATATAAGCTTTATGAGAAAGTCTCGTCATAGTCTACACCGTATTGTTGAGTAAAACCCTTGGTGATTAACAGTTTTTATTACATTTTTATACCCTCATTTCCTATAATTTTCAAATAATTTTATTTGCTATTAAGTGTTTTAATACATTTTTAGGAAATAAAAGGTTAAATAATTAACAATTTTATTACATTTTATACCCCCATTTCCTATAATTTTCAAATAATTTTATTTGCTATTAAGTGATTTTAATACATTTTTAGAAAATAAAAGTTTGCATGAATAAGAGCTCAAGTGAAGATTATCTTAAGCCCAAAAGACCTCTATTGAAGTCCAGAAAGAAGCCAAGAGAAGCCAACTCAACAAAGCCCAAAGCCCAAGAAAAATCGGAGCAAAAATGACCAAGATAGCTCATCGATGAGGTGTTGTAACGTGTTTCAAGTGAAAGTGTGCAGGATAATTTTATTTGATCTAGCTGTAAATCATATAGAATTGTCTGTCTTTCAATTACGAATCCAAGAATCAATTTGAGTCAAATTGAAGTTGTAGAACTCAAGGTACATTCATTTTAGTGAACCAGCGGCAGAACTATAAATATCCTAAAATCTGTGTAGAATTTTCTAGCCATGCACTTGTTGTCAAAAATTGTTTCTTAGAGCCCAAGTTTGATCCAAGGGTTGAGATTGGTTCATGTAATCTATAAATAGTGATAGAGAGTGAGGGTTAGAGGTGTGAAAAATTTTGTAAATCCTCTTCTAGGGATAGGAGGGCCACTCTTTTGTAGGTCATCCAAATATTGTAAAACTTTAGTTTTGCAATAAAAATAAAATTTTCTCTTTTTAATTTTTTTCTCATAAAAACTTGAAGAAATTTGGGTCTACACCAGGGGCTAACCCCTTGTGTCATACTGTGAGACCTAAAAGACACGTGACTAGGCCGACAGTACACCACTTGACGACAACTGAACCCAAATGATATACTTAAGCCTCTAATTTGCATGCTTATTTTAAAAAAAAATGAATTTACAGAAAATATCATATAAAAATCACATTCTTTAGGATCTTGTGAGAAAATATTTGAAAAACTAAAATTTATTTCTAAAACCAAATCAAAACCAGCATATACCTCTATATCCATTATTTCTGACTCAACTAGCTCTCTACTTCGGAATATACCAACCACGTACAAAAGATAAGAAAAATGAAAAATAATAAAAATAAATCCGTCAGAGTGGATAATAGCAAGTACCACCAAGATAGGATCCAAAGGAAAAAATAGTAAAAAATTATAATTTAGTATACGAATAAAATCAAATGAAAGAAGGTTCAAAAGAGATATTCACCAATGATTTAAAATTTAGACAATATTAAGGACTGAATAGGAATACAGAAGAATATACATGACTGAGTATATGTAAATCTAATAACAGCTCTCAACTCATGTCGGATCATTCCTACTTATCGTATCTCTCAAAGGAACATATATTTGAACTCATTATTTGGCACACAGTATTTCAAAACTCAATACACTCATATACTGAACATAAACATACTACATCACTCATCATGTGTTCATAAACATATACATATATCATACAAGTATGCACAAACAAATTTGCAAATTCCTAACATACTTAGATTAGTTTTATGTTATTTGAGATTAAATAATAATATTGGTTAATTTAAGGCGGATAAAAAAAATCTCAACTCAGCAATCCAAAATGGGATTCCGATAATAAGCTCATCCAACTGGCCAAATTAAATATCACAACTTAAAAAGCCAAATTATTAGTTATTCTCCCCCATTTAAACTCAATATTTTCAAAACAACTCATTTTAAGATGCATGTCCGATATTTAAACTCCTAATCCCCGTGGGTTGCATGTATAATCTAAAAGGGTATAATTACTATTATCCATAGTTGAACCATTTTCACAAGAGTCGTCATAGCATATTGTCCATAGTATTACAAAGAAACTCATTTTCATACTGATAGCAACTCCGTGTTGAGTTTGGGCTAGAGACTCAAATTCAAAAAAAAAAAAAAACCGTATTTTCAAACATTTTGGTTAATCCAGATAATTATGAAAATGTAACTCAAAAATACAAAATAAAATTTTGAACACACTCAAAACATGATAACAAAGATGTTCAAAAAGTTTCATTTTCATCAGAAGTCAAACGAAGAAGTTACGGGGTCAAATAACTCACAAAACAAAAATAAAACAGCTTTGCGCATTTTCAGGCGTTTGAAATATCTCACTAGACATCTGATTTTCAAACCAGATGTTTGACAAATGGAACTAGATATCTAATTTACAAATGGCAAAGAACCAAATTTAGAAAAAGCTATATAGAAATGACTGAAAATCCATCCAAACGTCTGAATGATAGATTAGACGTCTGAAATCCTAACCAGACGTCTGAATATAGTTTTTAGTAGAATTTCTAGATTTTCAATCAAGGGTGTTATATCCTGAGAATTACTAAATCTAATGAACTCTTGACAGTCGGCTACGTATCATGATTAACTGGCGGAATCCTATAAATCTGAAGACTTGACCTAGTTGTGAGCATCGCTGACCTCTCTGACAGCCCAAGTCCGAGACGAAAGACGTCTTCAAGCCGGGATAAGCTAGAAGAACCCGGATCCAAGATGAAAGACATCTTCTACTTAGGCCCTCGCTAAGGAATATCTCGAATGATGAGACGACCTATCAGCTTCAATAGTCATACTCCACCGCTGAATCACCATCGCATTTAATATTGGATCAGTGTCATTATGACTCTTCGGGCTGAAGTTATGACTCCTTAGATGATGCCAGTACTTTAGCTGTTCTTATTTTGGGTCCTTAAATTATAACTGGCACATGTTACAAATTCAAAAAATTACAATTGAAACGGAAAAATTTATATTTCTTGGTTCTTTTCCGTGTGCCGATGGAGCGTCGATCTTGTACTCCCTTGACGGTCGAAGTATAGACGAATGGTCTTCTTGCTGATTTTATAAAGGTTGCTGAAGTTGAGCCAAGCTTGATTTATCTCTGGATGATAAGATGCTAATATGATTAGATCATAAGACACAGAAAATGAGCAATCTTCCATCCTCTAATAGGCTGAGAGAGAGAGAGAGAGAGAGAGAGAGAGAGAGAGAGAGAGAGAGAGAGAGAGAGAGAGAGAGAGAGAGAGAGGTCATTAAATGTGGATTAGTGGCCATTAACTTAGGAGATAATGGGGTGAACCATTTGCACAAAAATAGCTTTTGAAACGGTCATGGGCGAGGTTCACCAATAATGATCGTGGGTGAAGTTCGCTGAGCGGCCAGGGGCGAAGTTTGTTCTAGCGAAATTCGTCAGAATGTGGGTAGCCCACTTTCCTTGGGGTGTGGATGACGTGGCCTATGTGGGCTAATTTGGGTGAAGTTCATTTTGGGCAAACTTCGCTTGAATCTTCTCTTTGACTTGATCTTTAGAGCGAGCTTCATTGTTGTCTTGGGCGAGTCCCGCTATGGCTTGGGCGAGCTTCGCCATGGCATATACTTGGCCCACATGAAGTGTTTAGCCTACGGGCATTTGCTTCTTGAGCTTGTATTGGACTGAGCTTTGGTCCAGGAGAGAGTATATTTTAACCATCTATAAGACCCCCAAAGTTTTTGAGATCTTGCCTTTGGCTTGTAGCAGAGATTGAAATAGTTTGGGTAATAGCTAGTGGTGTACTGTTGAACGCAGCTTGAATTGTCTTACTTGGGTTGAACTCGTCTCTATTTGACTACTTGGTTGCCAGAGGTGTACTATTGAACGTAGCTTCCTTCATCGTAAATTCATCTTGGTTGGATGCTCAGTAGTGTTTGCGTGCTCTTTTATAGAAGATTCATCCAATTCTGTGTTTGGAATACAATTTGTTTGCTCTTGAATTGGGGCGAGGCTCAGAGAAACAGCTTCTATCAAGCAATGTTCGCCTAGCCATGAATTTTGATAAGGTTCGCTCAACTTTGACTAGCTGAGCGAAGTTCACTAATTAGCGAGGGTCACCAAGACTGTTGCCCCAAGATCCGTGCCTTGATCTTTGGCTGAGATCTCTCTTGGCGGTCAATAATTTGGGTGAGATTCGCTGGACATCCTACAATTTAGGCTATCTTTTAGCCTCTTTGAGCGGTCCAATCATTTCTCGTAAGAAGTGAATTTTGTTTTGGAAATGTTGGCTGTGGAAGGGCTTATAAATAGCTCATTTTTATTTCCAACTCCTTCCATCTTCATCTTCTCCATGTCTAAGTCTTCTCCTTCCCGATCGGAGTTGTTCTTTGATAGAGGGGCTGAGATCAAGCGGCATTAACAAAAGTTGGCCCAAGTAGAGGGTGGTTCTATAGAGCAAACCCGTACTCTTTGCTAATTGGTGGATTTGCTTTCGGCTGAGAAGGCTAAACTTGAGAAAATCATCAAAAATAAGTCGAAGGAATGATGTGAAGTGAATCGCAATAGGGACACATGGAGCTTCGAATGTCATGCTCTGCATAGGAACATTTCGAGGCTGAGATGGCACTTGATGGGGTAAAAACGGGATTACCTTTAAGTTGCAAGTATACAACCTTGATCAAGTTATAGTATATAAAGTTATCGATCCCACGAGGAACGTGAAGTAGGAGTTATCAAAGTTTGGTTCTTTTTAGATTATGTGCGCGACAATTAGGAGTTATTCAAAATAAAAGTAAAACATGGTGAAAGTGGTGGTGAAGAGGTTAGAGAGAGTGGTTGTGAATTATGCGCAATAAAACGAGGAAGAAAATAAGAGTGGAGAGATTTAAAAATGTGTGTGATAAAAACGAGGAAGAAAGTGAGTGTGGAGGGATTTAAAGATGGAAGTGGTAAAGTGAAAATAAAATAAAATGAGTTTGAGAGATGGAGAGTGATTGTGATTTGTGCAAATAAAAAGAAAAAGAAATCAAGAGAGGAGAAAGAAAATTGAAGGAAAACAAATAAATGAAAAGCAAGGATAAGAGGAAAATATAAAGAAGGTAAAGTATGGAGGATTAATTAAAGATATGAGGAATCTAGAGTAGATCCACTTAGCTTATCTCAATCTTATGTGAATAAGTTGGATTTGTTAGCTAGTTTCAAACAATCTCTAGGGATCCCATAAATATTAGCTCCACACTTAGAAAAGGATAATTTCCTAGAGGGTTCTAGCCTCAAGGTGAATTAAAGAAAAAATCTATACTAGAAAGTAAATACAAGAATTAAAGACATTGCATGAAAGTAAATTGCATGAAAGTAAATTGTATGAAAGTAAATCTAAACTACAAAGCAATTAAATGAACAAGAAAGAAAAAAAATGCAAAAGAAATAAAATAGAAACCTACAACTCCTGATCTTTATCTCATCCTCCTTTTGGTCCTTGGATAAGAAGAAGAGAAAAGAAATTGAAGGGGTGAAAAATTTTATTTATTGTGTAATAAAAGTTATAATTTTTGGCAGGTCTTCTCAATTAAGAGTAACCCTCCTCTCTAAATGGAGTTTTTACAAAATATTTCACACTCAAAACCCTCAGATTTCACCCATATTTATAGCCCAACGGAGTTGATGTGAACCATTGGATCAAACTTGGCCACCAAGAAAGAGAAATCAGCCCTTAATTTGGATTCTGTTGCGAACCAACCGATCGGTAATCGGTTATTAACCGGTGGTGACCGATTGGTCGACCGGTTGGTTTCCAACCGAATTTATTTTTCTTTATTTTTCTTCACGAATTTTTCTTGGATCACTTTGGTATCTTGGGCCTTCGTTTGTCTTCATATTTGGGCTTTAAAAATTGGTATTAATTCAGAGAATTTGAGTCATTTGGGCTTTTATTCATTATTTCTTTATTAGCCTGCAAAATAAGATAAAAATAATTATTAGTAATATCTTTATTCATATAAAATAGATAATGAGGGTATAAAAATATAATTAAAATGTGATAATCAAATACACCCACACCTAAACTTTTGCTAGTCCTCTAGCAAAGAAAATAAAAAGAAAACCTTACTCACTTTCGCAGGAATCGCGGTTGTATTTAGCGCATACAACAAGCCTTTAAACCCCTAGGTTATCCTAGTGTACGAGTTATAGTCTCGTGAGGGTTTACAGTGAATATACCCACAAAATTCAGTCAACTTGCCAATTTAAAGAAGTTAATAAAATAATTAATTCATTTGATATATTCAACCATTCCAAATGAAGTTGGTTAATACTCAAGAAAACGTTTTATTATAACTCCAATGTAATTTTCTTAAGAAAATCCTTCCATTATAGTTATACAAAACCAAGTTTAACTCAAAAATTTAATTTAAAAGTTTTGAAAAGAACATGCTAACTCTTTGTTTTAAACAATCTTCAAGTCTTTTAATCCATTTAATTCTTCACGAACATATACAAATATAACTATATATAAAAACATGGTTAGTATGATTTTTTACTCTTTATTTCTTGGTGGTTTTGTTCTTTTAATCGGCTTTCTAAGTGACTATTTAGTGAGTTTTGGGCCAATGAATCCCAACCCAATTGGTCTTAGGTCATTAAGCATAGAAATACTTCACGGGCTTAATTACTCAGTCAACTTAGGCTTAGTAAAATAGAACCACCAATAATTTTAAGAGAAATTTTTCTTCTTTTGTTAAGTTAGTATAATATATATATATATATATATATATATATATATATATATATATATATATATATATATATATATATATATATATATATATATATATATATATATATATATATATGTGTGTGTGTGTGTGTGTGTGTGTGTGTGTGTGTGTGTGTGTGTGTGTGTGTGTGTGTATTCTGAACAATATTTGGATCAAGACAACTTGAAAAATTATTTTCAACTCTAAGTTAGGCATGCAAAAATTTCATTACTTTAATTAAAAATCTAAGTTAAAACTTAAGTAAAGTATACTACTTTGAAAATCATTTCTTAAGAAATTTATTTGGAGTTATCATAAAAGGTAAACTTGAGTATAGAACTAACTAAGGATTAGAAGACTTAAATTCTATCAAATAGATCAACTATTAATCAACTCTATTAAGTTGGCAAGTGACTATTTTTTATGAAAAGAGGAAAAAATGACATAAAAAGAAAAAATGGTAAGAAAAAGAGGAAAAAATGACTAAGATAAAGAGCAAAATGACTAATTCCCACCCCACGCCTAAATTTTGCATTGTCCTCAATGCAAATTCTATTATGCACAAAGTAAAACAGATAATAATTGAAACACTTATATTTATTAGGCTAGCTTTGAACAATGATAAAAATTCCAAATACCTTCAAGATGAGGGGGTGAAGCCAAAATTTATTCTCTCTCTCTTTTTTAAAATAAAGAATAACAAGAAACTCTCACATGAGAGAAGAATAAATTCTTTTATTATTATGACACAAAAATAAAAATATAGAATAAAAGATGAAACATGAGAAGCTCACATTCTACATTAAATCCTACCTTATTGCTGAACATTCTACCCGAAATTTAAAAATTTCAAAATGATATAATCAGCGATGTGCTTAAATTCTAAAAATTCTAAGGTTTCCAATGATTTTTACAGCAAATAAAGGTAGGTATTATTGGTGTTATGCATTTTGAACTTAGATTTTTGATTAATGAAAATTTGACATTTTGGTTGTTGTTTCAAAAATCTAAGCTCATCAGAAAAGAGTTCCTCGAATGTTGCATTCAAGAGGCATGTATTCAACACAGTTTCATTTTGAAAACCAAATCTGATTTTTTAAAAGATTTCCAGCTCCTCATGAAAGATTTTCTCAAAACTAAGATCTGATTTATTCTCTTCTTCTTCTATCTCTTCAATCAAGCTTTCCTGGATGTAATTTATTTCCATTGATTGATTATTTGGTTGGTTTCCTGGGTTAAAAATATTGAGATCAGCAGTCAAATGTTTAAAGGACGGCTTCATTTGACCAGTTCTATAGTTGATGAGAGCATTAGAAGTGGCTAAGAAAGGTCTTCTTAAGATAACAAGTATTTATCCTTTGGAATTGGAAACATGCTGTGTTTCCAAAACTACAAAATCCACAGGAAAAATAAAATCCCCAACCTTAATCAAAACATCCGTTATTTCACTCATGGGGACCTTAACAGATCTATTAGCTAACTGTAGGGTGCATCTGGTTGGTTTGAGCTCCCCTACATCTAGTTATTGGTAGACCGAAAATGGGAGCAAATTGACACTGGCCCCTAAGTCTAAGAGTGCCTTATCAATGAAACTATTACCAATGACACATGAGATGGTAGGGCAACCTGGATCTTTATGTTTTAAAGGTATGGATTTTGAGAGTATATCACTGATATTGGCAGCAAGAAAGACTTTCTTTGAAATATTTATTCGCCTCTTTTTGGTACATAATTCCTTCAAAAATTTTGTATAAGAAGGAATTTAATCAATGATATTTAGGAGAGGAATATTGACCTTAACCTGCTTAAAAGTTTCTAGAATTTTCTCCTCCTGAGGGGAGTGTTTCCTAGGCCTGAGTCTTTCTGGGTAAGGAGCAACTGGTTTAAACCGATCAAAATTAGACTCTGGTTCAAGTTCAGGTTCTGGGTCATCAGAAGGGTGTGATTTCTGAGTAGAGACATCAGAAAGAGAGAGAATTTATTCTGGTTTAAGGGTTTCACTTGGAGGCATTCTAACCTGATTATCGACCTGTTTACCTGACCGTAGTGAATGGATTGCATTCACTTGAGCTTGGTAGGTTGAACTTGATCCCGTGTCCTTCGGGTTGGGCACAAGTTGACTCGAAAATGTTCCTTTCTCTCTCTCTCACTCACAGCACTAGCTAGTTATCCAAGTTGGGTTTCTAATCTAGCTATGGCTTGAGTGTTAGAAGTAAGAATTTGTCCGGTTGATTGCATAAAGGTATTCAAAGTGTTGGATGTTTGAGTCAACAAGTTGGTGGTTTGTGTCGAAGCCTTAATCATGGTTTCTATTCCCTTTTCTAGAACATCAAGATGTTTTTTATGATCAGGATTCGGAGGAGTGTGATGAGGAGACTGATATGACAGATTTGATTGTTGAAAATTATTTTGAGAAGGAAATGTGTTTCCCCTAGGAAATTGATGGTTTGAAGAGGGAGTGAAAGTTTAGTTACCGGAGAAGTTTCCCTGGTTCCATACAAGATTTGGGTGATTTCTCCAACCTGGATTGTAAGTTGGAGAGAATGGATTATTTTTGAGACGATGGAATGCAGCGTTTACCTGACCTAGTGGCTGACTGGGCCCTAAAAGAGGACATTCCTCTAAAACATGAGATGGAGACAGACAGTTATGACAACCTGAGGCCGAAACTTGATTGATTTGAGCGGGAGCTCGTTCTTTGACTTCTAAAGCTTCTAACCTACGCATGATTATCGCCATCTTTGCTTCAACGGCTATATTCATTTCTAAGAAAAGACCACTAGTTTTTAGTTAGGAAACTGATGAAACTTGGTCATCACAATGTTCCCACTACATGGTTTTCTCGGATAAACTCTCTAAAAAGTCCCAAACTTCATCAATATTTTTTTTCATGAAATCCCCTTGACACATTGAATCTAAGGAAGTTTTTAAAGAATAATCCAATCCTTCATAAATGATTTGGCATAATCGTCACTTTTCAAGATCATGATGAGGACATTGGATAAAAAGATCTTTGAATTTATCAAAATACTTCCAAAAAGATTCTCCTGGGATAATTTTAAAATTTTGAATGCTGTTTCTAAGCTTGACCGTTTTGTGGATAGGAAAGAAGTTTTTCAGAAAAACTTTTACAAATTCACCCCAAGTTGAGATGGAATCTGTGGGCAAGCTATACAGCTATTTTTTGGCTTTGTCCTTAAGGGCAAATGGAATAAATCGGAGTTTGATCGCATCTTAGGTTAAGTCCCTCATCTTGATCTTGAGGCAAACTTCTTTAAATTTGGAGATGAAAATGTAATCGTCTTCGATTTCTACTCCTAGGAATTTGGGAAGCATGTTAATAAAATACGGTCTAAGTTCGAAATTTGCTCCATTGACCTCGGGGAGTTTTATGCAAGAGGGGATTGCATTTCTAATGGGGTAACAAATATCTTGAAGAACAGGTGGGTTGATATTGGCCATTTCGTTTGGTTCAAGAGATGGATCAAAACTAATTAAACGATTGGTATTATCCCTAACCCAAGTTTGCATACACCAAAATCAAAAAATTTTTTTATGAAAAAGGACTAGAGAAAAAGTTAAGAAGATGATGAGAAAAAAAAAGGAAAAACTAACTAAAAGCAAATCAAGGCAATCACTTTTCAATCACCCTAACTCTAGGGTTAAGCCTAAACTTGACTTAGACCAGCTCCTAACCAAAAATTCCCTTAATGAAAAGATCAAAGTTTACTTGGGTAATGATGGGAAATAAATGATTACCTCCTAAGTTGCAAGTATACAACTTATCAAGTTATAGTATATAAGATTATCGATCCCACGAGGAACGGGAAGTAGGAAGAGTTTTGCTCAAGTTTTGGTTCTCAAATTATGCGCATGACAATTAGAAGTTATTCAATTAAAATGAAAGTAAGAAAATGGTGAAAGTGGATGTGGAGAGATAAGAGAGAGTGGATGTGGATTATGTGCAAAAGAGGAGAAAATGAAATTGAGAATGTGGTTGTGGTTATATGCACATAATAACAAAACTAGGTTTGAGATTATATGCACATGAAGGAATATGAGATTGAGAGAGAAGTAAAATCAATGAAATCAAAAATAAAGGAAAATAACAAACAAATGAAAAAAAGGATAAGAGGAAAACAAAGAAGGTAAAGTATGGAGGATTAATTAAAGATATGAGGAATCTAGAGTAGATCCACTTAGCTTATCTCAATCTCATGAAAATGAGTTGGATTTGTTAGCTAGTTTCAAACAATCTCTAGGGATCCCACAAATATTAGGTCCACACTTAGAAAAGGGTAATTCCCTAGAGGGTTCTAGCCTCAAGGTGAATTAAAGAAAAGAAAAATCTATTCTAGAAAGTAAATACAAAATTAAATACATTGCATGAAAGTAAATTGCAAGGAATTAAATTGCATGAAAGTAAATTGCAAGAAAGTAAATTGCATGAAAGTAAATCTATTCTACAAACAAGAAAATAAAGAAGAAAATGAAAAAGAAATAAAATAGAAACCAACAACTCTGATCTTAATCTAATCCTCCTTTTGGTCCTTGGATTAGAAGAAGAGAAAGGAAATTGAAGGGTGAAATATTTCATTTATTGTGTAACAAAAGTTACAATTTTAGAAGGTCTTCTCAATGAAGAGTGACCCTCCTCTCCAAATGGAGTTTTACAAAATATTTCACACTCAAAACCCTCACCTTCACCCCTATTTATAGCCCATGAGTTGATGTGAACCATTGGATCAAACCTAGCCAAAAGGAAGAGAAATCCACCATTAATTGAGAATGCATTTGCAAACCGATCGGTTGGCGATCGGTTAGCCAACCGTTAGCCAACGGTTGGTCAACCGATTGGTTCCCAACCAATTTATCTTTTCTTGATTTTTCTTCACGAATTTCTCTTGGATCAATTTGGTATCTTGGGTCTTTGTTTGTCTTGATTTGGGCTTTAAATATTGGTAGAAATTGAGAGAATTTGAGTCATTTGGGCTTTTATTCATTATTTCTTTATTAGCACGCAAAATAAGATAAAAATAATTATTAGTAATATCGTTATTCATATAACATAGGTAATAAGGGTATAAAAATATAATTAAAATGTGATAATCAGGTAATTAGCCAGGTAAGGATAGTACTAGAGGGAGATCAAAGATCAATTAAGTACCTCTTTCCTTGCGGGCTTATACATAACCCTAAACCTTGTCTTAGACACCAATTAATCCAAATAAACTTGGACCGGTTCACTTAAGGATTTCTTGTTCCTTAATGAGCTCGAATTCTTAGGGCTAACGTCTAATTAATTTTAAGAGGCTTGGGTATGTGTAGTGAGGAATTAGTGATTTTTGGACTAAGAAAAGAGTGATGAAATCCCTCACCTTATCTTGATTAGGGGGTTTTTATCCTTAAGATATTTTCAAGTGTGTGTCAAATCAAGATGCTCAAATCACTTGGGTGAATTCCTACTATTATATGCAATGCAACCCTAGAAATTAAAAACAACTAAAAAGGATGCAAAAATAAAAATCTTTTCATTTTTTTTATTATGGTTAGCAACAAACAATGTGAGAGAGGTGGAAATTGTTTGAGTTTATTATCTTGTTAGTCAAAGTCCAAGTGGAAGATGGATTTTATTACGGTCAACAAAAGTAAAATATTTATTTTAAGTCCTAATTGTCTCTAATGTGGTGAACTAACTAAGGGTGGAATTGAAAATACTAGATAGAGAAGTTACCCATGCAAAAGCAATGCAAAGCCTCGTTGGAGGCAATTCTTCAATCTTGAATCTTCAACTCTTGATCTTCAAGCTCCAAGTTCCTACACAAAAGAAAACACACAAAATAAAGAACCAAAGTTAATTAAAATCCTATTTATGCACCGTTCCCCGGCAACGGCGCCAAAAAGTTGATGGGGGGTAAAAACGGGATTACCTTTAAGTTGCAAGTATACAACCTTGATCAAGTTATAGTATATAAAGTTATCAATCCCACGAGGAACGTGAAGTAGGAGTTATCAAGTTTGGTTCTTTTAGATTATGTGCGACAATTAGGAGTTATTCAAAATAAAAGTAAAACATGGTGAAAGTGGTGGTGAAGAGGTTAGAGAGTGGTTGTGGATTATGCTAATAAAACGAGGAAGAAAATGAGAGTGGAGAGATTTGAAAATGTGTGATAAAGCGAGGAAGAAAGTGAGTGTGGAGGATTTAAAGATGGAAGTGGTAAAGTGAAAATAAAAGAAAATGAGTTTGAGAGATGGAGAGTGATTGTGATTTGTGTAAATAAAAGAAAAAGAAATCAAGAGAGGAGAAAGAAAATTGAAGGAAAACAAACAAATGAAAAGCAAGGATAAGAGGAAAATAAAGAAGGTAAAGTATGGAGGACTAATTAAAGATATGAGGAATCTAGAGTAGATCCACTTAGCTTATCTCAATCTTATGGGAATAAGTTGGATTTATTAGCTAGTTTCAAACAATCTCTAGGGATCCCACAAATATTAGCTCCACACTTAGAAAAGAGTAATTTTCTAGAGGGTTCTAGCCTCAAGGTGAATTAAAGAAAAGAAAAATCTATATTAGAAAGTAAATACAAGAATTAAAGACATTGCATGAAAGTAAATTGCATGAAAGTAAATCTAAACTACAAAGCAATTAAATGAATAGGAAAGAAAAAGAAATGCAAAAGAAATAAAATAGAAACCTACAACTCGATCTTCATCTCATCCTCCTTTTGGTCCTTGGATAAGAAGAAGAAAGGAAATTGAAGGGTGAAAAATTTCATTTATTGTGTAATAAAAGTTATAATTTTTGGAAGGACTTCTCAATTAAGAGTAACCCTCCTCTCTAAATAGAATTTTTACAAAATATTTCACACTCAAAACCCTCAGATTTCACCCCTATTTATAGCCCAACGGAGTTGATGTGAACCATTGGATCAAACTTGGCCACCAAGAAAGAGAAATCAGCCCTTAATTGATTACATTGCGAACCAACCGTCGGCCAATGTTGTGGGTTGGCTGACCGGATTAGTCGAGGTTGGTTTCCAACCTAATTTATCTTTTCTTTATTTTTCTTCACGAATTTCTCTTGGATCACTTTGGTATCTTGGGCCTTCGTTTGTCTTCAGATTTGGGCTTCAAAAATTGATAGAAATTCAGAGAATTTGAGTCATTTGGGCTTTTATTCATTATTTCTTTATTAGCCTGTAAAATAAGATAAAAATAATTTCTAGTAATATCTTTATTCATATAAAATAGATAATGAGGGTATAAAAAAGGTAATTAAAATGTGATAATCAGCACTTGAAGAAGGACCCTTGGAGTTCCACAAGTGAGGGCTCAGAGGATGCCTAGATTCCACAAATGTGGACCTAGAATGTAATTAGGCATTGTTTGGCTTCCTCGAACTTGACGTCTAACTTTGTTTGTGTCTCTCCTTTCTGTTCCTCAATCATCACAAATTTAGAGGAACATGAACTAGCTCTTCTTGTAGTTTGGAGATCTGGAATTGCTTGTCTGAAGCAGGGTTTATGATCAATGAAAGAATGATGTCTTTGTGAAATTGCTTATCCTTGTGTTTTTGATCTGTGAATGGCATGCCTTTTGAACTTGGAGTGAAGCTCAGTCTTCGTATGTAGGCGAGAGTCATTGAATGAGATTCGCCAAGTGAAGTCTCTTGCAAATTGGGCGAAGTTTGCTCAATTTAGAGACTTGAGTGAAGTTCGCTGAGTTGGTTGGCGAAGTTCGTTCGGCATTCGGGTGAAGCTCGCTAAGTTAGTTGGCGAAACATGCTCAGATGATTTGAAATTCTTAATTTTCATGCCTTGATTTAAGGCGAAGATTGCTCTTGAGTGAAGTTTGGGGTGAAATCTTTTGGTGAAGGTCAAGGCGAGATCCTTGGGCGAAGATCAGGGCGAGATCTCTAGGCAAAGTTTGCTGAAATCCTATTGAAAGGCTATTCATCATCATCTTCTTCTCTCTTACCTCTAAAACCCTAAACCCTCAAATTTTTTGAGTTTTCAAAAACTTTCTCCTGCCTTCTTTGATCCAATGGCTCCTCGTCATCAACTCGTCAAAGGGAAGCAAGTCGCTGGTGGATCTTGTCGGCCAAAGACTACTGCAGCACTGCCACAGCTAGAGATGACATCGGTTAAGTTTTAAAACCCATGCTTTTTTCAAACCCACCATCAATGGTAGGCTTTTGCTCGTCGAAATAGCCCCCATCCAGCTCGATCATTGCTTCAAAGCACTTGAGATAGCTTCGCCGTCGATAGCGAGGTTTCAATGACTGCACTCGGTCTTAATTCTTGGCTTCGCTGGCGATGGTGAAGCTTTGATAGTCACCATCAATGGTGCTTCTCAGGGCGGACCTCGATTGACCGAGGTTTGCTATTTTAGCCTATTTGGCTGCTGAACGGACCTTGTTTGAGCGAGGTTCGCTATGTTAGCCCATTTAGGCTTTTGGGTGAGTTTCATTATTGGGTTGAGACTCGCTGCTATTAGGGGTGAGCTTCTCCTAGACTTACAACACTTAGCCTAATTTTATAGCTTAGTGATGGGTGGATTTCACTCATGAATGAGCTTCGCTCAAGCAGGTCTAGTGAGCTTTGCTTAAGACCCAATACGTAGTGGATTTTGGAGTCGAATCTTCTGACTTGTTTTCTCTTCTCTTTGCAGTTCCTCTACATGATACGCTTGTCAGCTAGCATAATCACTTTGGTCATAATGGAACTCAGGATCTGTTGACACTATATGTCTTTAGAGGCAATATTCTTCTATTCTTTGAAGAAAGCATCCAAGAGTGGATAGACGCAATCCGTCGTGAGAGTATTGCTACTTTGAGAGAACTTATCACAGATGCCAAGTTTTCTATTCCCGAGGAGGATCAATCAAGAAAGCCGTAGTTCTTATTTGGCGATGAAATCCAGGGGGTACCTCCATCTTCAACCTGGAGAAGGAGCGATGGTATTACGCTCAAGGAGATAGTCGTTTCTACTTGCCGGCGATGGAACGACACGTATCGTTCATGTTTTTGCTACACCTCGCCTTTCCTCATTCGATGTATTTCTCCATCATCAAAAAGTAGGATAGCATGATTGTGGGCAGCTTGAAGCATGAAGGAGGCTTCTGCAAGGAGGGGCACTTCGGTCTCAGCATTGTTGGTCTTCGTGCGGGCTCTGTCAAAGAGGAGGCTCCAGTGAATGAGGTTCCTGTGGTCCCAAATGTGTTCGGTGACCAGTTTGTCAAAATCAATGGGCAATATCTAGAGCAGGATGCCAGGTTCCTTGGATGGATAGGTCTATTGACTTGAAGTGGTGGGCTAGATTGGTTGAGTTTGCCCTTACCACCTTTGAGCATCGATTGATAGAGTTGGGGCTCTATTCTGCGGTGCGGGCTTCTCAGTACAGGTTTGAGATCTGTGCACCTGTGTTATATATCATTCTTGAGTTGTATAACACTAATACTAACAGCTTCTTTACTCTGATGGGGGAGATCAGGATTGCACTGCATGACATGTTTGACGTATCTCGGCTACCGATGGGAGAACGACATACAAAGATTTTTTCCCTACGAACGAAGAGTTGGGGAGTATGGCACATTATGCTTATGTTGGCAAGATGTTTCGAGAGCTGGTCTGCCACTTCCACATCTATCACTAGACAGTTACTAACACATGGTCCACACGTCGCTAGCCTGCCTTAGATAGAGTACCTCTTGAAGAACGTGGAGCCCATTCCACCCAGTACTGGACTTGAGGTAGAGAATACCCAACACTTAGTTGATTTTGGAGTCGAGTCTTCTAACTTATTTTCTCTTCTATGTTCAGTTCCTCTGTCGGATACACCTGTCAAGCATCATAATCACTTTGGTCATAATAAAACTCAGGATCCATTGACACTGCACGTCTTTAGAGGCAATGTTCCTCTATTCTTTGAAGAAAGCAGCTAAAATTGACCGTGGGAATACTTCTACTTTGAGAGAACTTATCACAGATGCCAAGTTCTCTATTCCTAAGGAGGATCAATCAGAAAAGCTGCAGTTCTTATTTGGCGATGGCAATCCAGTGGGTACCTCCATCTTCAACCTGGAGAAGGAGCGATGATATTATGCTTAAGGAGATAGTCGTTTCTACTTGCCGATGATGTAACAGCATGTGTCGTTCATGCTTTTGCAATACCTTACCGTTCCTCATTCGATGCATTTCTCCATCATCAAAAAGCAGGATAGCGTGATGGTGGGTAGCTTGAAGCATGAAGGAGGCTTCCGCAAGGAGGGTCACTTTGACCTCAGCATTATCGGTCTTTGTCTGGGCTTTGTCAAAGAGGACGCTCCGACAAATTAGGTTCATGTAGTCCCAAATGTGTTCGGTGACCAGTTTGCCAAAATTAATGGGCAATATCCAGAGGACGCCAGGTTCCTTGGATGGATAGGTCTACTAACTCGAAGTGGTGGACTAGGTTGGTTGAGTTCGCCCTTACCATCTTTGAGCATCGATTAATAGAGTTGGGGCTTTATTCTGTGGTGTGGGCTTCTCAGCATGGGGTTGAGATCTGTGCACATGTGTTATACAACATTCTTGAGCTGTATAACACTAATCCTAACACCTTCTTTACTCTGGCAGGGGGAGATTAGGATTGCACTGCACAATATATTCGAAGTATCTTGGCTACCGATGGGAGAATGACATACGAAGAGTTCTTCCCTACGAATGAAGAGTTGGGGAGTATGGCGCATTATGCTCATGTTAGCTAGATATTTCGAGAGCTGGTCTGTCACTTCCACAGCTGCCACTAGATGGTTGCGAATGCATCACATGGTCCACACATCGCTCACGTACCTTGGGTAGAGGACCTCTTCAGGAACGTGTAGCCCATTCCACCCAGTATTAGTCTTGAGGTGAAGAATAGAATATTCAAGCATGGCCCGGTGATCCACACCCCTGACTCAGACGAGTGTGGGTTTAAAGTGGGAGACAAGTTCGTAAGCTTTCACTACCAGACTGAAGAGCCCATCTCTACCCAAGCTTTGCTCACAGGATTCCTTTTGATCTGCCTGAAGGGATGTATCATGCCATCTCAGTCATAGGACTACATCTCCATCAAGATGTTGTATTCGGCAGTTCTGCTCGCTCATGGGTACAATTTAGCCTTTCTCCTAGCCATGATCAGCTGCATCCATCATGGATTGCGGGAGTTGGTGATAGAATATCTAAACTAGCAGGGATTGCTTGAGAGAGGAAGTACCGAATCCAGGGTGGAGCTACAATACACTTATCTGATGGTGTGGTATACACTCCATTATTCTTTGCTCATGTCAGCCACCACAAGTCATGAATAAGGGGTCACATTGTTATAGCGATACGAGTCCTCAATGTGGACGGTCAAGTATGCTGCGGGGATCCGCCAAATTGTGCGGAACAATGATTACTATCACCTCTATTCCTGCTTCCCCGATATCGCCGGGACCAAGTTCGGTGATGAATTTGAAGATGGTCCTGGACCTGAGGGGTTCACTTGCTTAATCGGTGGTTGCTTCAAATAGTTGGTTAATATTAGACCCGGGCAGCTCGTCGCTCGCCTGAACGGGACAGAGTGCTATAGTGAGCCCTATCTTCCTTGCCGTTTTGCATGGTGGTTTGTGTATGATTAGCTTTATGTTGGTAATTCAAACACGAGTCTGCTATGCTCTGGGAGTCTCGTGGATGAAGCCCGCGCTTGGTACCACTTCATCGCTGGGGGTACCAGAGCCAAGTTCATCTTACCATACCAAACCCCTAACTGCTACATGACTTTAGGATTTTGTACATGGTACAATGCGGTGAATGTTCTGAGTTCGCGCTTTGAGGTAAACGAGACCGGGGTGCAGTGGATCATCTAAAAGTACAAGGAAGCTTCAAGGAAGATATCCAAGAGTAGAGCGCCCGGACTCCATGAATATCTTGCAGAGGTAGAGCTAGATGGGGATGACAATGATTCATACGCGCCCATCAAGAAGTCACCGCCACAGAAACCTGTTGGTATTAGCATATGCGAATAGACTTCCCATCATGGAGTGGTGGGTGGAGATACCTGTGAGAAGAGATCATGACAATATTAGCTCCCCCAAGAACCACCCAAACGTCGATGCTTGGAGTTGCCCATGAAGGAGAAGCCTCTGGCAAAAGAGAAATCTTCTGAGGCTTAAGCACATGAACTAGTGGCTGAGTATACGGCTGCTTCAGGTAATTTTCCTTATTTGCCATCATTTCGATTCAATGAATATGTGCTCTAATGATGCATGCTACTTGCTTGCAGATAAGGAATCTGTATGAGTCGATCGAACGGATCCGGAGGGGGAAGAGAGGGTCGACTACGATACCGATGCTTACATCACCGACCCTAATGAATCCGCTCAAGGAGATGAAGCAGGCAGATCTTCTTACATCCCAGGTATGATTTCATTCATAGGAATGATGTGGCCATTTCAACTTGATGATTAACACTTCATCTCTTTCCTTCTGCAGACATTGAACCTGAACTGAAAGTTGGTACCACAATGACCATGCTTTCTCCAGTAGCTGAGCCCATTACTAAGCATTTGATCTATGTCGAAGACTCGTCTGAATTTGATGGAGATGTACCAATTTCTCTATTTTTCCCAAGGAGATGAGATGGGGATCAAGCCAAGATCCAAGCCTCAAGTTGAGAGTGGACCTACAGTGATGGTAGAGAAGCTTGTCAAACCAAAAACCGAAGTACCGCTACGACAACAACGTTCGTTGTACGACATTCTGAGCCTTTAGTCACAATGACTTTGACTTCTTCTGTGCTCATTGATATTTTGAGCATGTTAGCTTCACTTGCTCAGTTCTTCATGCCAGGCGGGGGTCAACTCCAGACAACATCAATTACACCTCCTGTCATGACTGAGGCTTTGGCCATTACAACTGAGGCAGGCTCGTCAAGGCAGGTGGAAATTCCTCTATCTCCAGACTCTGATGATTTAGCCAAGTCAGTGATCCAGATCTTGGTTGAAAGCTTGATAAATCTATTTAGCTAGAGTGTCGAGAGTGCTCTGGCTACCGGTAAAGGCCTACCCTCCTGCACTAAGTGTTTGTTGTGGAGTCAGCTCAATATCCTTGCGTCAGCTGCTGGAGTTGAACGCGCTGAGCCTTACAAGAGAATGATCGACCAAACTGAACTCTATTTTCTAGAGTTGCAGAATCTTCGTGAGGCTGATGTCGCTATTGTTGCAGAGCTTGAGTTTCATCGCCTCATAGTAAAGTGTCGTAGGCTTGAGGAGAGCATCCACAAGGAGGAGGAAGAAGTTAACCAGCGCCATGAGGAGTCAACCACTTGCCTTGCTACAATTGATGGTGAGAATGCTGAAATAACCGGTGCCATCTTCGAAAGGGAGGCCACCATTAATGGGGCTAAGACTATCATAGCCAAAGCGCAGGCTAAATTAGAGACGGATCAGAAGTAAAAAGAGGAACTCGAGGCTAAATTTGGAGAGTTGGCTGCCGAGTGGGCTCATATAACAGAGCGTTTAAAGATGGAGCGAGCCCGATTGGATGCTGTTGAGGCCCAAGCAATTTCAGCTGATCCAGAAGCTTTGAGGGAGCAAGCTTTGAAGGGCGCCCTTGACGTGCATGAGGCAGGAATGACCAAGTGTGTTGAGCGCATCAGGTATTTGTGTCACCCGTAATTCTTGGCTTATCTCCATGTTGCGTCTTTTGCTTTTGTAATAGCTTAGCTCTTTTAGCAATAAAGAACTTTACTTTTGATTTTTAGAGTTGAACGATAGAGGTGTAATGTTAACATATTGTATGAAGTTTAGAATTGCTAACAACTATGAGGGGAAAATGGCTGAGTTATAAGGTTCAACTCGCCAAAGAGGAGTCGACAGAGATGTAGTGTTAACCAGTTAATGGAGTCACACTGATAGAGGTGTAGTGTCAACGTATCAGGTTTGTAGAGTTAGTACTATTTAGAGGTGTGATGTTAACATAACAGTATTGAGGAATTTAACAGAGGTGTAGTGTTAACGTATCAAATGGAACAATCGATAGAGGTATAGTGTTAACTCGTCGGATTCAAGGGAGTCTAAGGGACAACTACCATTTAGAAGTGTGATGTTAACTTAACAGTATGAGAAATTGATAGAAGTGTAATGTTAACTGATCGATTTTGAAAGAGGGACCGATAGAGGTGTGGTGTTAACTGGTCAGATCCGAAGAAATGCAAACCATTTAGAGGTGTAATGTTAACATGACGGTGACAAGGGATTCCCAAGGTTATAGAGAGGTGTAGTGTTAACTTGATAACTTCGCTGGGGGGATTTTATTGAGATTGAATTATGATCGTTTTGGTTAGGAATTTTTTCTCATGGTCAGAAGTAAAAACTTAAACATGACCGATATCTCTGTGGCTTAAGAAATTTTCTGTTGATTGGTGCCATCAGCCTGTTACCATTCGGATCGATAAGGCGGTATGCCCCATTTGAGTAGACTGTCTCTAATATAAACATGCCTTCCCATTTGGGTTGAAATTTACCTTTAGTCTTGTGTGTCAAGACCATGGGTTGATGAACAACTAAGATCAAGTCTCCTTCTTTAAAGGGTCATTCTTTGACTCTCCTAGTGAAGGCTCTTGATATCCGAGATTGATGCATCATGATTCATTGTTGAGCTTTTAGTCTCAACTCATCCAGTACCTCTAGTTCTTGAAGCAGCCTCTGATGGTGTTCTTCTATCATCATCCTCTATATGAGCACGGTTCTCAATGATGTAATTTGAATCTTTAGTGGTACTACTGCTTCACATCCGTATACCAAGGAAAAGAGCGTAGCGCCCGTGGGAGTGTGGATCGTTGTTCAATAAGCCCAAAGACACTCTCCAAGTTTCTTGTCCCAATATCATTTGTTGGAAAAGACAAACTTCTTTAGAAGCTTGATGATGGTCTTGTTGAATGCTTTGGCCAGACCATTAGCAATCGAGTTGTATGGTGTAGAAGCCACATCTTGGATTCTACATTTGTCACAGAATTTGAAGAATGACCGATTGATGAATTACGGGCCATTGTCATGGACAATCCTCGGGGGGGGGGGGGACACCAAATCGATAAATGATGTGGTGTTTTAGGAACTTGACCACATTGGAAGTCTTGACTTCCTTGAGTGGGATGACTTTGGCTCACTTGGAGAAGTAATCGGTGATGGCCAGAATAAATCGATGGCCTTTAGTGGATGGTGGGCTGATTGGCCCAATGATGTCCATTCCCCACATCTCAAACGGCCATGAAGCGACGGTCAGATGTAATTTTTCTTGGGGTTAGTGTAGGTAGTCTGCATGGAATTGGCATGCACGACACCGGTTGGCCTAAGCCATTGTGTCTGCGATTATCATCGGCCAATAATAGCCTAAATGACAAAGTCGGTCCTGGAGTTTAGATCTATGTTGATGAGCTCCACATGTACCTTTGTGGGCTTCTTTGAGCGCCTCTTGGGCTTCGCTCGATGACCATCTAAGCAATATGGCAAATAAAGACAAGATAATATGGCATCTCAACAAAAGGAGTATTTTCAAGGTGCATAGTGCGTATCATTTAAGTATGGAGAGAAAACTTGGCAAAGGATGGATTACAAGAGGCAAAATCTAGTGTTGGAGACAAAGCAAACTGTAAATTTATTTAGCAATGAGAACTCCGAAACAAGATTAAATACTTTATTTGGCGTGTTTGTCATAATGCCATTCCAGTACAGGAGGTTCTCTATCAGCGTCGAATAGCTGTAGAGGAGGGCTGTTGGGTTTGTGGGGCGAATGAAGAGTCGATGGTGCATATGTATTTTAAGGCTATCCATTTATGAGATTGGTTTGGGCAATTTCGGGACTAGCTATTCACTGCATTGGAGAGGGTGTACGAGTGATAGCTGAGTGGTGGTGAGAGCAAGCTGCGTCATTAGAACCAAAGCACCTCGACTTATTCTTTATGATTTGTTGGTCCATATAGAAGAACAGAAATGAAAGAAAGCAATTGGGTCGTTGGATGGAGGGGGAGAGCTAATTCTAATGGCGAGGGATTATAAGCATGCTTTTGATGATGCCTAACAATAGAGAGTTGCATCGCCATCCATAGTTGCTTTGATGGTTTGGAAATCTCCACATGCAGGGATTATGAAAGTTAACTTCCACGGTGCAGTGTTTGATCATCAAGGCGGCATGGGAGGGTGGTGGTGCGAGGTCATAGAGGGGAGTTTTTTGCTGCACTTTCCAAATTTTTTGCTATTCGAGGGGGTCCAGAACATGCAGAATATGTAGTTCTCTGTGAAGCATTGAAGTTTGCATATGAAGCTAGATTTTGGAGGGTGATTATGGAGGGAGATGTCGTTCAAGTGATAGCTGATGTTGATTATGGAGGGAGATGTCGTCCAAGTGATAGCTGATGTTAAAGAACATGTAGGGAGATTATCCCCTTTTGATCATATTGCGGAAGATGCGAGGATTCAATGTGATATGCTTGAGCTATGCAGTTTTGTTACAGTGCGTTGAACTGGAAATGTTGTGGCATATAAGCTTGCTCGAAAGGCTAGGATGTTCTTAGCAACCCAGATATGGCTTGATGATCCTCTTGATTTTATTGTTAGTGCTTTACATTTTGATTCTGAGCACATGTAAGCTTGACCGCAATGTAGCTATAAAAAAATAGTCGTACTATCTCTTTGACGGCAATTGAGAAAAAGTCCGAGCAAAATATCTAATGCCGAAAAGTGATTCAGATCGTTAGCACTCTAATACCATGTTGATGTTAAAAGAGAAGAAATATAAAAAGTAGATTTATGAATAATTTCATTGATATTGATTTCAATAATTCCAAGTTTGCCCCTGCTGAAATTATAATTTTGGTGGTGATTGGGGTGTTGAACCATGATAGGGGCTAAATAGAATCAAAACAAAAGTGATAAGGACTAACTGGAATGAAATAATAGTTTGAGGGCTTAATAGAAACATAAGACAAACTACAGGTGCTTATGAGTTCTTTCATAAGGCCTCTCAGGATATGAAGGACTAGAATAAATTTTTTGAAGATTCGTGGGACTAATATCTAAATAACCCTGTGCATTCTTCTTTCTTCTGGCTAGGGTAGATATAATAAGATAACAAACTGATACCAATCACCAACGGCCACAATTCATTCAATACCAAAAAAAAACAAAACCCAAGCACTCTAATGGCGGTCACCGCCTCCTCCGTCCACCTCCACCACCACCACCTCCGCCGCCAAACCCCCCTCTGTCTCCCCTCTCTCCGGAAACCCACCTCCCTCCTCCCCCCCAAATCCCGAAACAAGAATCGGGCCCTGAAGAGCAGCTTAGCTGAGCAAAGCCAGAGCCAAGGACAAGACCTGAAACTGAATGGGCTTGTAGATTTCTTGTACGAGGACCTCCCTCACCTCTTCGATGACCAGGGGATCGACCCCTCGATGTACGACGATCGGGTCAAG
This sequence comes from Asparagus setaceus, assembly GCA_012295165.1. Classification (NCBI taxonomy): domain Eukaryota; kingdom Viridiplantae; phylum Streptophyta; class Magnoliopsida; order Asparagales; family Asparagaceae; genus Asparagus; species Asparagus setaceus. The sequence continues at coordinate 14,179,726 of CM022703.1, read as the reverse complement.
TTCCGGGATCCCATCACGAAGCATGACACAATTGGTGGGTATCTGTTCAACATTAGGCTGTTGAAGGGTCTGTTCGATCCGAAGCTCGAGCTTCACAGTGTCAGGCAGGTGATTTTCCTTGGTACACCGTGGGTTTGTTTTACTTCTTTCGTAGTGCACATGACCTGATCAACCACTGCCCTTCTCTTTGCAAGCATTTAGCATACATTTGAGTTCCGTGGGAAAGAAGTATTCTATTCCGTGACTTGGCTTATATATATTTGAAAAACCACTAAACAAGTAGTTTTAATCAAAATGGACATAATTCAAAGTTCAATAACTTATATCGTGACTAGTGATCTTTTGGTTAATTTAGAAAGAGCAGAATTAGATCTTTCATGGATGATCCGGTGCTGCAGCATAATTTTGGTTCATGCATTCTGATAAGCAAATGTGACTTTGTTATTCTTGTATATATCTCTTGGTTTCAAAGCTATGTCTATGTACCCATTTTTTGAATCTTACTATTTCACTTATAATAATGTGGGCTAAGGCCCTATTTGTCTTAAAAGAAGTGATTAATTGAAAGGCAGAAAGGCCAATTTGGTCCTTGTAATAGGGCTTCATACTCATATTGGTCCCCATACTTTATTTTTCTTAACTTGGTCCCTGGACTGGAGCTTCATACTCAAATTGGTCCCTGTAGTTTATTTTTTCTCAACTTAATCCCTGTACTGGGGCTTCATACTTAAATTGGGCCCCTACTTTATTTTAACTTTCAGCATTTTGCAGTAAACTCCCAATAACTCTCAACATCACACTAAATCCTCCAAGAACTTTCAAAAATCACCCTACACCCAATAACTTTCAAAATCACACTACACCCCCAATAACTTCCAAATCACACTAAACCCCCATAAATTTTGGAATTGCAGAAAATCCTCAATAAGTTTCTGCATTTTTCAGATAAGCCCCATAAATTAGAACAAAGAAAAACCATAAAATGCATTTTGAATGAAAATTTTAGCAAAAGAAAAAAATTTTGTGACCCTAACCCGAGTGAGCAAGAGGAAAACAAATCACAAATAATGAGATATTTCTATTTTTAGGATTGAAAATATAAAAAGGTCGTAAATGATTTTTTTAAATAATTTAAGGGGTATTTAGTCTTTTTGAGACACGTGGTTGCATGTGCCACGTCAGATGTCACGATGTTAATTCTGAGCGTTTTCTGCAAAATTTATTGGGAATTTAGTGTGATTTTGAAAGTTATTGGGTGTAGGGTGATTTTTGAAAGTTCTTGGAGGATTTAGTGTGACGTTGAGAGTTATTGGGAGTTTACTGCAAAATGCTGAAAGTTAAAATAAAGTAGGAGGCCAATTTGAGTATGAAGCCCCAGTACAGGGTTTAAGTTGAGAAAAAATAAAGGGACCAATTTGAGTATGAAGCCCCGGTGCACGGACCAAATTGAGAAAAAATAAAGTAGGGGAACCATTTTGAGTGTGAGGCCCCAGTACAAGGTCTAAATTGGCCTTTTAGCCTAATTAAAATGACAACATTTAACTATATCAAACATACATAGTTTTATGAGTGAAAACCCATTGTTGTAAAATTACTATATAGTTTTGTGACACCAACAAACTCTATTTTTACTGTTCTCTGAAGAATTGCAGAATTTAGATTTAATTTGTGCCTTGATGTGTGTATCTTTGCAGTAAGTTACTACAAAGTCACCATTGACATCAAACATGACAATACACATGTCAAACACCACACTTCTTGGACACTCCTTAGACGCGGGTTAGACGCTTATCAAATGTGTCCCAAATTAGATTATATACATAGGTGCAGCTACTTGCAAAAGGATTTGGAGCCAAATTCTTTCCTTTCAAATTCAATATTTTTATCATTCACGTGAAATATCGACTCCATCAAGTTTATCTGTATTATTTGAAATGCATAAACCCAAAATGATAATTTTTTTAAAGTTCTTTTGTTTATCCATTACTATGGATGGAATGATGATTATCTAAGTATGGTGTCGATTCACTATATGAACAGATAATATTTTCAAAGGTTAGTATAACAGTCAAATAGTTTGAACGGTACCAGTCAACTCTGAAATTTTGGATTCTTTTGTTGGGTGGGTGCCGCAGGGGGTTTGGGTGTGTGTGTGTGTTGGGGTTGATATTTTGCCTTTTTGAGCTTTTAGAACATCTATCGAAACAGAATTCACAATTCACAGTTTAATCATAATTTTGTTGTGAATTCTGCTTGAATCTTTAACACACGAGCAAAATGTGATTTCTAACTCGATTATCATCCTTTTTTCAAAGAATATGATATAGCTTGGTGCAAGCATGATCTTAAACCCATGCCTCATGTCATGCCAGCTTCAAGGACATTTTATCACTGTAATAATGGCAGACTGTCTTATTTTTTCCATTGTTTCATCAATTGTGTGCTTCAGTATTTTTTTTACATATATACAATAAATATGTTGGCTGCTTGATATATGCCATAAGTGATTGATTTCATGTAGACAGGGCCTTATGAAATTACAACAAGATGGACAATGGTCATGACATTTGTTCTTCTACCATGGAAACCACAGTTGGTCTTCACAGGAGTCTCTATCATGGGTGTCAACCCTAAGACTCAAAAGTTTTGCAGTCACGTGGTAAGCTCCAGTTAATTCGCCAAATTTGTTGACAAGCTATTAAACGCTAACCATACTTATTCTTCTTTTCATCATAGGATCGTTGGGATTCCATACAAAACAATGAGTTCTTCTCTTTGGAAGGTTTCATAGATGTCTTCAAGCAGGTAATTTAAGTAGAAATTGTCAGTATATTGTCTAATTCTGCTGGCTGAAACAAAATTCGCCATATTCATGAAAATAATAGTCCAGGTTTTCTTATGCGTACCTTTCTCATCCACTTTAGCTGCGATTCTACAAGACTCCAGACTTGGAATCACCAAAGTACCAGATACTGAAAAGAACTGCAAATTATGAGGTTGTTCAAAGGTTACAAGTACATAACTTATCTTGTGTTAGTCTTCCAGTAAGTGAACAGATTATTCTAAATATCTTATACCGTCAAAGGTGAGGAAGTATGAACCATTTCTGGTGGCTGAAACAAAAGCAGATAAGCTCTCTGGGTCTTCTGGTTTTAATGACGTTACTGGGTGAGTGACTCTTTTTTAAGTTGTTCATATATATTTTTTGTTTGGTTAGTTTTCTCACACCTTCATTAACAAAAGCTGAACTATCAATTTTTGTAAGGTACATATTTGGAAAGAATTCTGCTACAGAGAAGATCCCAATGACAACTCCTGTCTTCACTCAGGCTCTTGACAGTGAACTATCAGAAGTTTCAATCCAGATAGTTCTACCATTGAGCAAAGAGTTGGACAAGTAAGACGATCTGTAATGCATTTCGGTGCCATTCTAAATGTAGGAAACATAAAAATATGATACTGTCTGGTGTTAATCATAAACTCAGAAGAAACTATTTCTTCTTATAATAATAGGAAACCGTGGTAGTTTTGTTTTCTAATATAAGTTTATCTGATCCAGTTTACCAGCTCCTAATACGGAGGCAGTTAAATTAAGAAAAGTGGAAGGAGGCATTGTTGCCGCAATGAAATTTAGTGGGACAACCAATGAGGAACGTGTGTCTAATAAAGAGAAGGAACTTCGTTCTGCACTATTTAATGATGGTCTGAAACCTCAAAACGGTTGCATGCTAGCTCGTTATAATGATCCTGGTCGGACATGGAGCTTTATAATGGTAAGGTTTCTCCTTCATCATCAACATGCTGTTTATTTATTTATTTTTTTTTCCTTTTTGCATTTAAAAATGAATAAGATGATTATTTGATATTGCATGCATATGCAGGAGCATGAGTACAGTTTCAGATTGCTTCATCTATTGGAGATATTGATTTTCTCCCCTCCTCTCTAATATATTATTTAGAATTACTTCATTGCTTTATTCTCATTTTGTCTTTCTAATTGAAATCCGCATGCTCATATTGACTCAAGAGGAACTAGAGCGAAAGAATTTGTCATTTCCAAGTTTTGATTATTCATATTCCTGAATGTATTGAATTAGTGATAGTAACTTTTAAGTTGTTCTTGAACTGTATTGTTTGTTTTCTAGCTGTTTGATCTCTTATGACGTTTCTGATTCATATTTCCATTGCTTCTTGCTGGCTATGCAGAGGAATGAGGTGCTGATATGGCTTGATGATTTCACATTAGAATAATTTGTACATATTACAGACCTCCTAGAAATACTGAACATAAAAAGCCCTCATGTTGTGTACCATGGGAAGATAGATGTATCTAAAGCACAAGAGCTATTGTTTGTCATGAAATTCTCAGCTCTACTGCCAAGAGTTTTCTTCATTTTTTTAATCTGAAAATTTTTGATCCGTGGTGTAACAGCCATTTCTTACACATTTATATTCTCGTTCTTCGAGAAACTTCATCTTATATAAAGTTAAAAGTACAAATTGCACAATGTATGATTGTTTTCAAATTGCGTCTGCAATGCAATCTGAAACAACATAACACTATCTGTTCATGTTAAAATCTATGTCAAGTGAATAGTAGGTCAGGATGTTCAAATTTGAGATGTGTTTTAGTATGCTTGTGATTGCAGGTAACAGGTTGAATGGAAAGTTACAAGACAGTAATATTTTTCAGTAAGGTTTTATGGGTCAATATGTTAGGTGATCAGAACAATGGCAAGAAATATATATCACCCTTTGTAACAGTGAATTAGAGGAGGTGTGAGGGATATTCGAGGATGGCAACACATAATGTCAAAGACTGAGGATGCATAGACAAACCTTCGAAAGGAGGAGACCACTTTGACCTACATCTTTGTGTCCTCTTAGTTTCTATCCTCTTCTCAGTATAATCAATATAAAAGGAGGGAGGCGAGAAAAACTAATTAGAGGAAAAAATATTAAATTATGGATGTCATATCTGTAACAATTCATATAGCTAAGGTTGTGGGCTTCATGCCATCAGTTATATCACCCAATGTGATCATATGACACCATCAGAAACCAGTTATGCACATGTAGTTTAGCATCTGCAATAAAGTAGTGCAATAATGTAGAACACTCTCAGTCTTTTCTTTTCAATGCGAGGTTTGCCTTGACCTTATTTACTTTGAGTGTCATGTTATCCTCTGTGTTTCTACTTGCCACGATTACTAGTGATGCTTATAGACCCGGATGAACTTGAAGAATTATTATTATTATTTCTTAGTTCCACACCCTTCTAGCCAAAAATAAGAATATAATTTATATAGTCATCAGATCTGATTAGCATTATTGTTCCAGGATACCAATAGTTAGAGTTGCCAGTCTGTAGCATCTAGGAAAGAAACAAGTTTTTAAGTCTACAGAAGCGTTCAACCCTACCATGCTAAAATTGGACAAGAATTGCTGGCATAATTGTATGCATCAACTTGTGCCTACTGTCTACTCCCATATTGATCTTCTTCGGTTTGGTTCCTGAGGGTTAATTGTGGATAGGCCCCCTGCACTGTCACCTGATCGCAGATAAACTCCATTTTAGTTCTATAGGTGCTGATTGACCCCTGTACGATCAGTCAATTGCGGATAAACCCCCTGAGTGAATTTTTTGCCTCTTTTACCCTCAGGAGGGCTATCTGTCAAAAAATAGTTCTCTTTCTCTGAGGATGAAATAGTCAAAGAAGTTAACTCAGGGCGTCTATCTGCTGCAATAGAACTAAGGGGGTCTATCTGCAATTGGGCGGTAGTAGAGGGGGTCTTTCCACAATTATTCAAAAAATAAAATAAAATTAATCAGATTTCAATATATAGTCATAGAGTCTCATGAGAATTATTGTTCCAAGAGAGGACTTCTAAAGATGCCAAGATTTTAGCAACTAGGCAATAACTTATTGTAAGGAAAGAAACAAAGTAGCAAAGTACACAGAAGCATTCAAGTCGACATGCAATGCTTTCTTCCAAATTGGACAGAAATTGTTTGCATAATGGCATATAATTTTCTACCCATCTTCTTCCATCTATATATAACTGAAAGAGAGCACATACTGCTACTATCATTTTTTATCCTCTCCTTCCCTTTTCAAACCACAAACTTGCTCAAATGACCATTCAAATATCCAATAACAGTTCTGATACAAAGCCTCACTTTGTATTGGTCCCCTTAATGTCACCAGGCCACATGATCCCCATGATCGACATACCTCAACTCCTTGCTAGCCACGGTGCCATCATCACCCTCATCACCACCTCTGCCAACGCCACACGCATAAGCACCATAATCGATAAGATCAAGAACTCTGGCTTACCTATCAATTTCGTGCGTCTCAAATTTCCATCCACCCAAGTTGGCTTGCCCGAGGGTTTAGAAAACATCGATATGCTTCCCTCTCGTGACCAACTCAAGAACTTCTTTGATGCAATATGTTTGCTTGGTGACCCCCTCATTCTCCACCTTCGAGTTTGTAAGCCTCTTCCAACTTGCATTATTTCTGATGACATTTACTATTGGACTCGAGATGTAGCCGAGGAGTTTAACATACCAAGACTCATGATTCCATGGGTTTGGATGCTTTGCTCTCCTTTGTGTCCGTAATATGCGAGATCACAAGATTGAGGAGAAGATAATCGATGAGAAAGAGCCTTTTGTTATACCAGGCTTGTCAAGTAGGATAGAGATAACAAAGGCTCAAGTGCCAGGCATCCTCTCGATGCCAAACATAGATTAGCATCGTGAAGAGATAAGGGCGACTGAATCTGATGGTGTTGTGGTCAATAGTTTCGATGATTTTGGAGACCATATATAGCGAACAGTACAGAAATACTATAGGAAAGAAGGTTTGCATCGTTATCGTTCTCCAGTGGAGATGATGTCAATATGGCTTCTAGGGGGAACAAAGCCTCCATTGATGAAGAACGGTGCTTGAGGTGGCTTGACTCGAGGAAACCGAGCTCTGTGCTTTATGTGAGCTTTGGTAGTCTTGTTCGTACAATCCCTTTGCAGCTTATTGAGATAGGATTTGCAGCTTATTGAGATAGGATTAGACTTGGAGGCTTCAAATTGTCCATTTATTTCGGTGATCAAAGCTGGAGAGAGGTTTTCGGAGGTGGAAGAATGGCTCTCCGAATTTGAAAGAAGGACGAAGGATTGAGGGCTTATAAATAGAGGGTGGGCCCCGCAAGTAATGATTTGTCACATCCAGCAGTTGGAGGATTCATGACACATTATGGATGGAATTCAACGTTAAAGTCTGTATTAGCAGGCATATCTATGATAACATGTCCTCATGTTCCAGAACAATTTTTAAACGAGAAATTGGTGGTGGAAGTATTAAAATTGGTGTATTTGTAGGTGTCAAGTTTTCAACTATATGGGGGTGCGGAAACTAACGATGTAAGGGTCAAGGAGAAGGATGTCAAGAAATAAGTATGAAGTTTGCTTGAAGGTGGCAGGTGATGAGAAACAGACAGGGACATCAGCAACTCGTTAGATCTCTAACGAGGATGATGACTAAGTCTTGAGGGTAATCTCTCTGATGGAAAAAAAAAAAGACGTTTGTTAGATGGTGAAGAAGCTGAGGAGAAAGAGGGCTAAGGAGTTGGCGGAAAAGGCTCGAAAGACGGCTAAGGAGTTGATGGAAAAGGCTCGAAAGACAGTGGAGGAAGGAGGGTCTTCTTATACGAACATATCCCAGTTGATTCAAAGTTATGAATGCAAGAACTTGGCAGAGGAAAAGTGTTGAGTGGATACTAGAATGGAACTATGATCTTGCATTCTTTGCATCCATCCGGTTAAAATTTTTTTTGTATTGTTAGATAGACCAAATATGCTGATTTAATATTGGTTGTATGATCCTTTTCTATTGATTCTTTCAATTCCTGTATAGTTCATAAGTTTTTAGCTTTCCAAGTATCATTTATGTCAATCTACATAGTTTTTCTTGAGCGATTGCTAATGTAACCTTGTGTCAATTTACATAGTTTTTTTGAGCAATTGCTAGTGCAACCCTTTCCCCGATGAACTTTTGACTAACTCTATCACACTGAGCCATGGAATTCAAAGAATGCACGTTCGAAGATTCAGTTTGCTAGTTGTTAAAGGAAATAAATCATATAGCTGAAATTAGGGATGTAATTAGGTAATAGCTGTAATTACGTAGTTTACTATTTTTAGATTTTGTCTTCTCTATATCTGTACAGAATTACTCCTTGAATAATTGATTGCATTCATAATTTGTTTCTCCAGTTTTTTACTTACCTTACATGGTATCAGAGCAATATCAGCTCTGTGGAAAAATGAGACTTGGGATCTCTGTCCTCTCCCTCCTGGAAAACATGCAGTTGGTTGTAAGTGGGTCTTCACGGTTAAAGTCCACCCCGATGGGTCACTTCACCGACTTAAAGCTCGGTTGGTTGCCAAAGGTTACTCTCAGTCCTATGGCGTTGACTATGATGAGACATTTTCTCCTGTTGCTAAGATGGCGTCTGTTCGCATCTGCATAGCTCTCGCTGCCGCTCGCCACTGGCCGCTGCACCAGCTCGATGTCAAGAATGCATTTCTCCATGGCATCCTTGAGGAGGAGGTATATATGACTCAGCCACCTGGGTTTGTTGTTCAGGAGGAGATCTCCAAAGTATGTCGTTTGCGAAAATCTCTGTATGGCCTCAAGCAATCTCCTCGAGCCTGGTTTGGTCGTCTATCTCAGGCTCTCAGTCATTTTGGTATGACCAGGAGTACTAATGATCACTCAGTTTTTTACAGGCACTTGAAAGGAAAGACTATTATTCTGGTCGCATACGTAGATGATCTCATCATTACTGGTGACGATGGCGATGGGATCTCTGCACTGAAGAAGTTCTTGGGCGAGCAGTTTCAGATTACCGACCTTGGCAAGCTCAAGTACTTTCTCGGCATTGAGGTATTACGATCTCATGACAAGCTTCTTCTCTGTCAGAGGAAGTATGTGCTCGATATGCTCACAGAAAGCGGGTTGCTTGGATGCAAACCTGTTGATTCGCCGATGGTCCCTGAGACCAAGCTTATGCCAGAAGATGGAGAATTACTACATGATCCTGAGAGATATCGCAGACTGGTTGGTAAATTAAATTATCTGACAGTTACTCGGCCTGACATTTCTTATCCAGTGAGTGTCGTGAGTCAGTTCATGTCGGCTCCTCGTACTACCCACTGGGATGCTGCTGTTCGGATCCTCAGGTACCTCAAGGGATCTCCAGGAAAAGGACTCGTATACTCTGACCAGGGACATGACAGGATAGCAGGATTCACCGACGCCGATTGGGCACGCTGTCCTACAAGTCGGAGATCCACCACTGGATTTTGTGTCTTCTTTGGTGGTAACCTTGTTTCCTGGAAGAGTAAAAGCAATTTGTTGTGGCTCGATCAGTAGCAGTCGAATACGCGCAATGGCAAACACTTCTGTGGTGGTTTGGATGAAGCGTTTGCTCAACGAGCTAGGTGTTGTGCATGATGGTTTAATGAGGCTACACTGCGACAATCAAGCAGCAATGCACATTGCCAAGAATCAGGTCTTTCACGAACGGACTAAACATATCGAGGTAGATTGCCACATTGTACGGGATCTTGTTATAGGCACAGATTCTCACCCTCCATGCATCCAACTAGTTCATGTCCGGACAAATCTTCAGCTTGCAGATATCTTAACCAAACCACTCCGAAAAACACACATTGATAGTATATGTAACAAGTTGGGCATGTTAGATGTATATGCTCCAACTTGAGGAGGAGTGTTAAAGGAAATAAATCATATAGCTGAAATTAGGGATGTAATTAGGTAATAGCTGTAATTACGTAGTTTACTATTTTTAGATTTTGTCTTCTCTATATCTGTACAGAATTACTCCTTGAATAATTGATTGCATTCATAATTTGTTTCTCCAGTTTTTTACTTACCTTACACTAGTATCTCAGGCCCTGTTTGGCACTCCCAACTTACATTGGTTTAGTGGAACAAAACCAGCCTCAGTCCTGTTGCTAGTTTGCTAGTTTGCCAAATAATTGGACTAGGACTTAAACTAGTTTTCCCTGAGTCCAAACGTAAACCAGTTTAAGCTAAAGTTGGTTTAGAGGGAGAGTTGCCAAACTGCCCCCTTAAGTCTTCAATTCATAGTAGAATCTTGGAAGAAATTTTATTTTTATTCTGTAACTCCGTAACTTGGCAGTCTTCTCTTGATCACTGAGAAAGAGATTTTATTCTATTTTCCTTTTCTAGCATACACCAAAAGAAAACATTGATTCGAATTTGAATACATACACTTTTAACTAACAAAAGATGCAAGAGTATTTCTAGTACTATAATGAAATTTGGAAATAAAGGTAATTTGGAAAGTACAGATCACGTTCGATCCAATAAGTATTTTAGAAGGTTCGAAGAGTTGCAGACCAAAGACCAAAATCTCTCTCTCTTTGGTATAAATAGATTTATTTAGGACCTCTACTTAGTATTTTGTGAAAAGCTTCCTGCAGAGACTCAACATTGTTTTGTGCCAATGTTCACATGCATTTTTGCGAATTGGAATGTTCTGTTCACTTCAATGCCCACATGGCATAATGCATTTTGTTCGTCAAATGCTATGTTAAATTAGAATCTGACAGTAGCACACCTTCATTAGTTCATCACACAGTAGCATAACTTCACAGAGTAATTCAGATCAAGGTGTGTTTGAGCATAAGTCAGATACATGTTTTAGGACAGTTTTAAGACTAGCTGTATTGGTCAGAGTGGTGGGCAGTCGAGAAGAGGGCCGACGAAATTACTTGGTGAACAGAAATTCCAGAGGGAAGTTGATGAACACTTGAGGATTCACAACATTCAATGATCAACACCTGTATGATGCTGCACATAGGTATCTTTAGTGGATCACGTAACTTTGAACCGTTCATGGTATCCTCTATGTTTGAACTCAGAGTCAGAGCAGCCCCTAACGTGTACTTTGACATTTCTAAGAAGGCTTTTAACCTAACATTTTTAGCCCATTAAGCCCTCATAGTTATAGTTTTGAGTCTATTAAGTCCCCATGATGTTTTTCCGTCCTAAACATAGCCAAAAATATTATTCTGTTGATGATGAAGTGGGAATATTCTTGGTGGAAAACCACCATGGGAACTCAATAGACTACAAGTAATAACTATTAAAAGCTTAACAAGTTCAAATTCAAATATTTAGTTAAAGCTTCTTAGAAATGTCAGGTAAACTTTACGGGCTGATCAGTTTTCGAGCTCCTCTAAGTTTCTATCCTTTCCACGATGAGTAATGATGCCCCACCACCCAACCCCACACCAACACACACACCCCAAAAAAAAAAGCGAAAAAAATAAAATAAAAATCAATTTACATAGTCGTTGGATGTGATTATTTAAGCTGACACAAATTGCTCGCATAACAACATTGAACCTTGGTTGTTTTGATACCATATTAAATGACCTTGCACTTATACTAAAGCTCTGGAGTTGTAGTAAAAGTTATAATTTTATACTCTAACAGTTCATAAGCTAATTTATGAGAAATTTTGTCGTTCCTTAATTCCACCCTTTTTTAGACAATAAAACCCAGGTTTCAAGATATACAGGGTGTTTGGGAGGGCATTTTTTTTTGAAGCTTATAAGCTAAACTGACTTTTTGTGACTTTTGACTTTTATGATAAAATTTCATAAAAATTGCTTGAATAGAATTGTCATTTATAAAAGGTTGGGAAACCCAACTTTTTTAAATTGGCCTTAAAAGCTAACTTATTTGAGATGTTACTAAAAACATAGATATAAAACAGCTAGCTAATAAGCTATTTTGACCAAAAAATAAGCTCCCCCAAACACTCTCATAGTCATTAGATTCTTTACCAACAAGCAAAATTGACCCGCGCGTTGCCGCAGCATTTGTGTGAAAAAGCCAAAAAATAATGGTTATGTATTTTGCTTAGAAAACTCTTTTTAAATTTGTGGATAAAAGTGGTTTTGGGAGTTGTAATATAGATAAATTAATTATTTTCAAATAAACCCCTCAACTCATTGAATTTGTTATTAGGTCTCATGATTTTCATAATCTTTTTCAAATTAATGACTTCATTATTACTTATACTCTTTATTAGAGGGACTCATTTGAAAATAATATAAGAACTGAAGAACCTAATAGTAAGTTTAATTATTTGATGGGTCAACTTCTAAATAAGTTAAGAATTGGCAGGATGTGATAGCATTTTTCATGATTTGAGGGATTACTTTCAAAATATAAGAGTTGTAAGACACTAATATTGGGAAAAAAAATTTCTAAAGTACATGGTTTTCAAAATAAGTGGGGTAAAATTTGAGTCTATTAGTTAAAATAAAAAATGAACTTTTTAAAAAAGTAGATAGGCTTCAAAATCTTTGAAATTGCTATTGTGTTCCAAAATTCCAAAATAATTTTGAAATTAGTCCCTCAAGTTAATCTCTAGTTGTTGCTTCTACTTTTTATTGAAGGAGTACTTCGAAATAGCTTTTAAGAATTAAGGAACCTAATATTAATTTTAATAATTTGAGAGATCAATTTCTAATTAACTTAAAAATTATAGGACTTAATAACGATTTTCATGATTTGAGGGATTAATTTCAAAATATGAAAGATTCAAAGGACTAATAAAATTAATAGAGATACTATTAAGTCCTCTAAATCTCATAATCTTTTTAGATTAATCTCTCTAATTGTTGCTTCTACTTTTATTGGAGGAGTACTTTCAAAATAAGTTCTTAAGAATTAAGGAGCCCAATAGCAATTTTACTAAATTTTAGGGATTAATTTCCAATTAACTTAAGAATTGTAATGCTTAATAACAATTTTCATGATTTGAGAGATTAATTTCAAAGCATGAAAGATTTAAGGAAAATTGTGTCCAGCCCCAAAATGGGAAGCCCATGTGACCAGGGCCCTCGTATTTTGGGCCATGTGTTTGACCCCAAATACAGATCCGTATTGTGTCAGGCCCCAAAAATGGTGCCATGTGAGCAGAGAGAGAAAGATAGCACTGAAGTTACTATCCTACCCTCCGGCGTGACCGAACTTCGGTAACCTCCCCTTCCACTCAAGTACTCTCTCTCTCCTCTTGGCCTTCAAGCTGTTCGTGACCAGGAAAATCCCAAACATCTCTAATTTCGATCTAGGGTTTTCGCTCGCCGGAAAATGTCGTCGAAGGAAGCCTCGGTTAACGATTTCAAGTCGAAATTCGTGGCGAGACGAAGGAGAAAGATGAAGCGAAATCACAGCGTCGCCGCCGTCTTGAATCATCCGGGAAAGGCAAAGATCGAGGAAGCGTCGAAGACCACATTGGTAATGCAAAGGCGAACCACGAGGTCGAGGCCGAAGAGAAGACAAGAAGGGATGATTCCAACCCCAAAAGAAGTAAGTGCTAGGAAAAATCTAATTAAAGAACTTAACCCCTTTGGATGTTATCCAAACCGAGTTTCATGTTAATTCTAATCCTATACAGAGAGTTAACCGATTTGTGTTTCATGTTAAGTCAAACCTAAATCGTGTTAAGTCTAATTTCATTCATGTCAAATCTAATGTCTTCTCATGTTAAGTCTATTTTTCATGTTAATTCTAATTTTGTTTGTGTTAAGTCTAATTGGTTTCATGTTAGGTCTAATTGGTTTCATGTTAAGTCTAAACTAGGTTCATGTTAAGTCTAATTTGGTCATGGCTAGTCTAATGTCTTTTCATGGTAAGTCTATTTTTCATGTTAATGCCAACTTTATTAGTGTTAAGTCTAATTTAGTTAGTGTTAAGTCCAATTTGATTCATGTTAAGTCTAAGTTAAGTTCATGTTAAGTCTAATTAAACGCTTACATTTGAATTTATTTTCGGAAAATAGTTGGTGGTATTTCTTTGGAGATATTAGGCCAACTGCCGTTATTGGGGCTTATTGTGATTTTATGAATCGGCTTGGCCCAAAGATTCGTCAATGGCACGGGGATGCCTATTGTGGATCCACATTTGAGCACTATATACAATTTGGTGCTCACATATCGTAAAACACTTGAGCACGTATTGAGTTTTTCGTGGTGATAAACGAACATTTTCTATCCCCGATGCATATTCGGGAAAAGAAAGTTATTAATTTTGGCGTGGATTGGGTCCGTAATCATACTTTATTTCCAATTCTGGTGAGATTATTTTGAAGAATAGGGACTCAAGTGCGAATGTGGGTGCAATATTTTTCTAAACTTTTAAAGATGACAAGGGCGGAAAAAAAGAAAAGCCGACATTAGCATGAGAAGATATGTTGAAGATCGCTAGAAAGTCTAGTGGAATCAACGAAGAGAAGGATATCTAAGACTTTGTTCTCCGCAAATTCTTTATCGGTCTTTCGATGATATGGTGCCCCGGCGGGGATGGTTTCCCTAGAATAATCTTGAAGTATCTGGATAGCATTGAGAGGGTGAACAAAGTCGCATGGGGTGACTTCATTTATAAAGAAATTATTAGAGGCATAAATGTTGCTCTGGAAGGGTTGAAGAAGCCGGGGTTACATATATCCACGGATGCATGCCAGCGATACCGTAAGTTTCATGTTAAGTCTATTTAATTTTCTACTAAGCGTGCATTGCTTCTTGTGAAGTGTTAGGCCTTTCATGTTAAGTCTAATTTGATTCATGTTAAGTCTAATTTAGTTCATGTTAATCCTAATTACTTTCATGTTAAGTCTAGTTATTTTAATGTTTTAAGGTTAATGGTGAATATGATCGATCATAGTTGGAATGGTGAATGTATTACTACGACTTTGGTACTATGAGATGACCAGGCATAAGGAGATATGCCACCAAGGATGATGCCTACCTCCAATGACAAATTGGGTCTGTGGGGAAAAGCTGGCTCTTTTAGGAAGGGGACAATTAAAGCAAAGGCAAAAGTGGCTTCAATAATGCATCTAGAGAAGCCTATTGTGGAAGTTGGGCCATCTCTCCCAAACCCCCCCGCGAGGAAAGATTTCAAGCCCAAGCGCCGATTAAGATTAAAGGCGAAGAATGATGGAGCAGAGAAGAATGACTCCATAGGCCATGTAAGTTTTCTGTTAAGTCTTATTTCATGTTAAGTCTAATTTTCATTTCATGTTAAGTATAATTTTCAGTTCATGTTAAGTCTATTTTTCGCGTTAAGCCTATTCCATTTCATGTTAAGTCTAAATTCGGTTCATGTTAAGTCTAATTTTCAGTTCATGTTAAGTCTATTTTTCGTTAAGCCTATTCCATTTCATGTTAAGTCTAAATTCCGGTTCACGTTAAGTCTAATTTTGGTTCATGTTAAGTCTATTTTTCGTTAAGCCTATTCCATTTCATGTTAAGTCTAAATTCGGTTCCGTTAAGTCTAATTTTAGGTTCATGTTAAGTCTATTTTTCGTTAAGCTATTCCATTTCATGTTAAGTCTAAATTCGGTTCATGTTAAGTCTAATTTTCGGTTCATGTTAAGTCTATTTTTAGCGTTAAGCCTATTCCATTTCATGTTAAGTCTAAATTCCGGTTCATGTTAAGTCTAATTTTCAGGTTCATGTTAAGTCAAATATTAATGTTAGGCCTATTTCCAGTTCATGTTAAGTTTAAATTTTAGTTAAGTCCAATTTTAATACTTGTTAATCCTACTTTCAGTTCTGTCCAAGCGTAAAGAGGTCGAGAAAGCGAAAATTGAGGAAGCCAAGAAGAACTCAATAGGCTATGTAAGTTTAATTTCTAGTTCATGTTAAGTCTAATTTCCGTTCATGTTATGTATTTCAAGTTAAATCTAATAGTAATTTCTATTAATCTCTTAAAATCTCGGATCATTGCAAAGCATCCGGGCGATGCTTTTGAAAAGGAAGAGGAGGTGGAGGCTCGCCCATTGAGAAACAACTGATGTTTTGGAGAAATTCGCTAAATTTTGCGACGATTACTCAGTCGCGACAAAGCGGGGAAGAGTACATATTGTCAAGTATTTATGGTTGAGATTAGAAGACTCAACGGAATATTGGAATCTTTGGGAAGAAGTGGTGATGTTATAGACCGGAGGTCTTGAAGGAAAGAGTTAAGAAGAATTTACAAAATAAGTAAGTTGCGACCATGGGTAGATGAAGAGGAACACCATTCTCCCAAGAAGCATTGTACAGATTCGAGAAGGAGAGGATGAAGATGACCTATGGATGAAGATTCCATGAAGAATAAGGTTGAGGAAGACCCCATGAGGGAAAAAAGTCAAGAGGAACCAGCTATGAAGGAAAAGTTGATGATGAAGTCCCCAATGAGGGGAAACCGAATGAAGTCGAGGAGGAAGAGGAAGATCAATTTGAAGAAAGAGCAAGTGTTGTAGATTATTTTGGCGATGCTAAGGAAATTGTGCATAAAGGAATAGAGGAGAAGATTGAGAATAAGATTGAGGAGGCTATTGTAGATAAAGATGTAGAGGAAATCAGAATAAAGGAGTAGAGGAGAAAATTGAGGAAAAATTGAGGAGGATATCCTAAATAAAGATGGAGAGGAAATCAGAATAAAGGAGCAGAGGAGAAAAATGAGGAAAATATTGAGGAGGAAATTATAAATAAAGATGTGATTAAGCAGGTTGATGACATTGTGGAGGCCCTAGCGAGTGCTATGCAAAAGAAAGGAAAGAAGGTAGCCACAAAGAAGGCTCTGACCATGAAAATTAGGGCACCAAGCAGAAGAGCTACGAAGAGATCGCAGCACGTTAGGACCCCTTACACAGAGGGAAAGAAGAAGCAAGAAAAATCTGTAATTGAAGAGGTAGTGATTGTCCCTGATCTTAAGAGCCCACCCATCAAAGATTACTTCAACAATCAAGATATCAAGTGGGATGTGTTGAAGATGAACTTAATGACGGAGGATGAGGAATCTCTGTTGAAAGAGTTAAATGCAGGGATTCCAGATCCTTCAGGGTTTAGCGTACGCATTCTTGATAGCGCAGGGACATTCTTGCACAATTTTAGGATACCACCTTGGATATCCTCCAGACTCAACCCAACAGAGAATAAATTTCTAACACATTTTTGCTCTCTAAGGTGTCATAGGTAAGTTTCCATTAATTAATTAATTTTGTTTTGGAGTATATGTTAACTCAATATTGGTTCGTGTATATGTTTTCTGGTAAATGATAATTCCCACTTTTGGAGGTATGATGTTATCGAAGCATTCTTGGCATGAGCAGGACATGAGCTGCTATACTTGCTTCGTGGTGGTCGGCTTGACGACAAAGTAAGATTCTAAATTTCTAAATTGAATGAGCCTTATTTATAATGAATGCTAATTTCGGGTTCATTACGGATGGAAGAAGCGATGTTAGATAGGCTTCAAAGAAGAAGCCTATGACAAAAATATGGCACGATGTCGGTGTTCTTTTGTGTAAGTATTTCAGTTCTGTTAATTCTAATTGAAGTTCATGTTAAGTCTAATTTCATATCGGTGAAGTCTAATTTCGGATCATGTTAAGTCTAATTTTCATGTTAAGCCTATTCCCATCTCATGTGAATTCTATTTTTCGGATCATGTTAAGTCTACTTTTCATGTTAATTCTATTTCCATATCATGTTAAGTCTAATTCCATATCATGTTAAGCCAAATGTTGATGTTAAGTCTATTGCCAGTTCATGTTAATTCTAAATTGCAGTTCTCGTTAAGTCTAATTTTCAGTTCATGTTAGCCCCAAATTTCATGTTAAGCCTATTTCCGGCTCATGTTAATTCTAATTTTCCGTTATCTCTAATTTCATTTCATGTTAAGTCTAATTCATGTTAACTCATTTTACTTGGATTCTGACATTCACTCTCAGATCATACGAATTTTACATGATGTTTTTGAATTATCTTGAAAAATATAAGGCCCTCCGCATCGAGCGTTTATTGATTCCTTTGGTCAGGGACGATCACTGGCATCTAGTTGAAGTCCTTTTGAGCGAGGATGAAAGGGTCGTGAGACATTATAGTTCGGCTCCCCACGCCATTATAAGGCTCACGTAAATAAAATCATAACATATTTTGACTCTTGGGCAAATGATTTTAAGATTGTAGATGTGCGTAGAAAATTCGATATGAAGCCATCAAATGCTAAGAACAAGTTTGGGAGGTTAGTATCATGCTTAAATACATGATAAATTCTCTAAAGGAATAACGTAAACACTAAACTAAATTTATATGCTCACGTTGCAGCCTATGACTCGGTGTATTCGTTTACCATTATATTCGGCAATAATTGATGGTCGCCGACAATCCGTGACTCTGAAGGTGAGCGGTGGCGTTATCGCGGGCTAGACTTGCCGCAATTACTAATAGAAGGGCGGGAAAAAAGAGAAAAAGGAACATTACGAAGATGACTGAGTTTATGAATATATATGTATATAATTACGGTTTGGTATAATCGTAGAAGAGATTGTTCAGTTCACATACAATTGTAGAATTAACATGATGTGTATAGAATTAACATGCGTGTAATAGAAATAACATGAAGTGTATTTGAATTAACGTGATGTGTAATAGAATTAACATGATGTATATTTGAATTAACATGATGTGTAATAGAATTAACATGAACTAAAATTGAATTAACATGCAGTGAAGTGGAATTAACATGATGTATATTTGAATTAACATGATGTGTAATAGAATTAACATGAAATGAAATAGAATTAACATGATGTGTAATAGAATTAACATGATGTGTAATAGAATTAACGTGATGTGTAATAGAATTAACATGAAATGAAATAGAATTAACATGATGTATATTTGAATTAAAATGATGTGTAATAGAATTAACATGAAATGAAATAGAATTAACATGATGTGTAATAGAATTAACTTGATGTGTAATAGAATTAACATGATGTGTAATAGAATTAACATGAACTAAAATTGAATTAACATGAAATAAAATAGAATTAACATGCGGTGAAGTGGAATTAACATGTAGTTGTATAGAATTAACAAGAACTGAAATATATGAATTGACGAGCAACGCTTTAGAAAGTTACGAGTAGCGAGAAAGACACAAGAAAGTTCAGTTCACAATATCCTACATCAATTACACAAAATATCTTCTGACCCTCCATTTATTCTATTCCTACTCTAGGAATTTCTCCAGTCACGGTGGTTTGCGATAACTTCCATCTTTTTCTTTGACAATCCTTCGGTACCCATGCCATGTGCGTCTTTGTTTTAGTTCTTTGCTTAGTCCACCTCTTTATCTTCGGTTGATGCAAAATGGACATCTCCATGAACCGTCTTGATGGCGGCAGTTGAGTAGTCCATCGCGTAGGTCTTCTTGAACTTTAACGATTTGCTCTGCGGTTCCTCCTCCTCCTATTCTTCGACTATTGTACTCATCGTCGGCGGCAAGGTTTAGCCGTCGGCTTACGCAAATTAAGGATGGGGTATTTGAGGGTTTTCATGTTACAAGATTAAATCCATATAAACATCAAGTTCAAAAAATTAGTGCAGTTTCACGAGCATCGGATGTTAGGAGAAGGGCTTCTTGCTCGTGACTCATGTTCAATAGCTTTATGGTCGTTCATATGAAAATAGTTAATACGATGTGTAATTATAGAATCATTAGCATGTGCGAGAACAATTAACATGAGACATACCTTACTTTCTTTTCCCTCAAGATCGCAAAGACGATTTCTTTGGGAAGAAGATGCTTCATCGAGGTTTTAACACAAAGTGGTTGAAACCATTCAATGCAACTTTAGTTGGCCTCAGTTCTAAATACTACGTAAATAAGTGGTTAACGAAATTCAATTGGGAAGCTCGTGATTGACATTAGTCTTATCAACATTTACTACCCAATTGGGAAGTTTCGTTATTGTCATAATTCAATTGGAGATATTGGACTTACCTGAATTTATTAGACTTAACATGAGCAGGCACTTTGACTTATCATGAACAGTAGTAGACATAACGTGAACCGAATTAGACTTAACATGAAGCGAAATAGAATTAACATGAATTGAATTAGACTTAACATGAAGCGAAATAGAATTAACATGAAGAGAAGTAGACTTAACATGAAGCGAAATAGAATTAACATGAAGTGAATTAGACTTAACATGAAGCGAAATAGAATTAACATGAAGTGAATTAGACTTAACATGAAATGGAAATTAGGATTTACATTTACGAAAAATATTAACACGAACTTTAAGTGTCATACATAGCAAAGAAATTGCTTCCACCATGAAATTGCTTACTAACTTAAAAAACAACTTAGTCTCAGAACTATACAAGCAAATAACTTCTGACATATAACACACTTAATCTGCAATAGGTTCGTTGCATGTTTCTGATTATGACCTTTCATATGGCATCGAGCATTTTCTTGGCCGTGTGTAAACCGTTCGTTGTTGATCCGTCTTGTTTTATTTCTCCCTTTCCTTTTGTTGTTAGTGGTGGTAAAATCTGGATCTCATCATTGGCGCACGCTTCAAATGTCGGGGATGGGGTAAAGAATTGGCTCGTAGCTTTTTAAAAGCTTCAACCGTCATAAACGAATCGCGAAGCGGTAAACATCTCTCTTCATAAATATTATGGCTGCGCATGCATGTTTACAAGGGATCGAGTTATATCCACGCCGCGGCATGTGCATGTGTTTTGTCCGATCCACTTGACAAGTTCTATGGGATTGTACCTCAAATAATCCTCTATGTGATTGGCGCACATCCAAGCGGGCATTGTCCATGTTCTCTTTAAGGACAAGCTCGACTTTGGGACAAAAAATGAATTCAATTTTCACCATGCCTCGTCGATCATTCATTCGGACCATAATTTGCTTCGTATGTGTTCTACCGGTTGTAATATCCTTAGCGTTCTAGCCTCGTGTATCCATTTGTTGAAGGACTCGTGACATTAGATGTCACGTGACCATATCTGAAACAATTAACATGCCGTGAAATAGAATTAACATGCAAAGAAATAGAATTAACATGCGATGGAATAGAATTAACATGAAATAAAATAGATTTAACATGGAGTAGAATAGAGTTAACATGAAGTGGAGTAGAATTAACATGAAGTGTAATAGCATTAACATGCAATGTAATAGAATTAACATGAAGTGAGATTGATTTAACATGCGGTTGAATAGAATTAACATGCGATGAAATAGAATTAACAGTGATGAAATAGAATTAACAAGCACGAAATAGAATTAACATGCGGTGGATTTTTACTTCATCATACAATTAACATTATATTGCTTATACTTTACCTAATTCCGGGAAAGTGCAGCGTTTGCCGATTCTCACGGGCGTAGTTCATGACAATATTATATGCCCTTTCGTTTATCGGCTTAATGTCGTCCATATAATCGTTCCATTACGCTTTAGTATACTTGTAACAAGTCGATTGTAATAGATTACCGAATCTGAGTATCCTTTGCCTTTAGTCCCAAGTCCTTCAATTTTGACTGAAATTTTCCACTAGATGTAGAACACATCCGAGTGTAGAGCATCTGAAAAAACTCTCTAACGGCTTCTCGATTCCCTTATCCGCATCCGATATTATAACTAGGCGATGTGGAGGATTGTATGGATCGGCCTTTCATAAAGTATAGACCACGAACACATCAAAATTTGCAATTAACATCTTGAATTTAGAATAAACACGAAACAACTTAGGCATGAAATGAAATTATACTTAACATGACTCAAAATAAGTATAAAGATAGCCTAGAAAGATAGAGTATTGACATAAAACCTTGTAAGAACCACTTCCGCTTAACGTTATTTTCTTGATCGCATATGCAATAGGCTAGTGAAAATATCCCCGATTTCCATCATTATGCTGGTGAGGAGTATTCCTTTGAATCGATCTTTGAAAGGTCCCATCAAAAATATAAGTGGTCGACAACCACATAAAAACCATTTATGCAAGCGGCATAGCAAATGAATAACCTTGTAAACCTTCCCTCATTTTGTTCAACATGAATATAGCTTCTGGATTTGTCTCCTTAACATTTTCTACATACCTAAATTTCATGTTAAGAAAAAGAGCTAGAATTAACAAAGATAGGAATCAAGTTGGAATAAATAGAACTAACATGAAATGCAAGAGAATTAATTTGCAATGAAATAGAATTAACATGAAGTTCAATAGCATTAACATGCAATGTAATAGAATTAACATGAAGTAGAATTACACTTAACATGAAATAAATTAGACTTAACATGAAATAAATTAGACTTAACATGAAGTAAGATTGAATTAACATGCGGTTGAATAGAATTAACATGCAATGAAATAGAATTAACATGAAGTTGAATAGCATTAACATGCAATGAAATAGAATTAACATGCGATGAAATAGAATTAACATGCGATGTAATGACTTACATTCCATTCATAAAATTAATTTGTATAGGATAGATACTTTACCATCGTAATTGATCATAGGACTCATGAGCATCACCGTATAATTGTTCTTGTGCTCTTTCTTTACCCCACCATACCTTACTATACTCGACCCTTAGCCCAAAAGAACTTAAAAGCTCCTTCTTTACATCAATAGAGTATATTCGGCGGTCCATTAACATGGGTTGTAATTGGGTCGCAATGAATTGTCGGGAGGCCCTACGTTGACCGGCATTATTGCCATGCTGACCACAAGTGTGATTGTTCACGAACTTTTTTATTTCAAGTCTATTTTCATCTTTGGGTGGAGAGGCAAATAACATCCACGGGCAACTTTTGGTTTTCTTAAACCGGCAACAAACTCGAATACGCTTTGGTTCATTCTTTTGAAAATCGTACTCAAATTTTTTGGCAAACGAATAGTATTGCAAAGCTAATCTTAATTCTTTGGCCCCGTCAAATCGTTGCCCCTCCTCAGTTAAAGCATTGTGCCACCAAGCAGGAATCCTCTCTGTATTGTTTATCATGTCATCAATCATCATAACATTTTCCGCAGTAGGATTATCATTGGGAATCCTATCTGAAAGACTAACTGAATCGGAGTAGATGTCGGGCCGTACCGCAATCTTTATTTTTGTCTTTGTAAATGTTTTGAATAGAAACAAATAATCAAAACTAATCATATAATTAGACTTAACATGAACTAAAATTAGACTTAACATGAAATAAATTAGACTTAACATGAAGTAGAATTACACTTAACATGAAATAAATTAGACTTAACATGAAATAAAAATTACACTTAACACGAAGACAAATTAGAATTAACATGAACTGAAATTAGACTTTACTTAAAAATTTGACTTAACAAGAACTAAAATTAGAGTTAACATCAATTGGAATTAGACTTAACATGAACCGGAGTTAGAGTTACCATGAAAATTAGACTTAACATGAAATAAAATTAGATAACATGAAATAAAATTAGACTTAACATCAACTGGAATTTAGATATAACCTGAAAATTAGACTTAACAAGAACTGGAAATTAGACCTAACATGTAACGTCTTTGACTTAACATGTAACGACTTACAGTTAACGTGCAATAAATTAGACTTAACATAAAACTCTTTTGACTTAACATGTAACGTCATAAATATTGAACTTACTGGTCTTCTAGATCTTGCTGGTCTTCTAGATCTTGCTCCTCGTCATAGATAATTAAAGAATCCTCTGTTACTTGAGTAGCTTTCATGTGAATCTCTTTTAACCCAACATTGCGGCAATGCTCCATCATAGATGCCAGATCACCTTCGTTCTCAATGGGAAAATTGAGGTTGCCGTATGTTGCTTCATCCTTGTATGACAAAGATAAAGACTCATATGGGATTTTTAACCTCTCTGACGCATGAAATTTGATATCCTTCATGGTGGTTCTGAAATTAATCTTTAAGAAAACGGCTTTGTCACCTGATGAGACCACGCAGATGATATCCTTCTCAGCCATTATGAAGGGAAGGTAGAAGGAGTAATGGCGAAGGAGTAATGGCGAGAATTTTAGGACAAGAAGAGTTTTCAAGAGCAAAAGCATATAGTTATTACTCATGATCGGGTCAAAAAAGGGAGGGAGATTTCCCTCCAATTCCCCATCAGATCGCCATTAATGGTTGAGTAGATGGGCGTGTCTGGGGAAGAAGGAGAAGGGCATTTTGGGTTTTCAAAATCTGATTTCTGTTGTATTTGGTGGCGTGGAGAACCATCACAAATTGTTTGAAATTTTGATCCACACATTCAATAATTGGAGGGGCCCGGTCACATGTAGTTTCAATTTTTGGGGCCTGGACACAATTTTCCCAAGATTTAAAGGACTCATATTGAAAGGAATTTTTTAAGTAAAGGTATAAAAAAAATGGGAAAGTTTTGAGGGAATTGAACCTGGGACCTAGATCAATTTCTAAGAAACTTAAGACTTGTAAGGCTTAATAACATTTTTCATGATGTGAGGGATTAATTTCAAAATATGAAAGACGTAAAGGACTCACATTAAAAATAGTTTTTTAAGGAAAGGTGAAAAAATAAATGACACCGGCAAATAGAATCGAAAACGCGACCTATTGACATCAAAGGGAAAATACGTAGCAACTGAGCTACTTAATGTCTATGCTGGATTACTTGCATTACTTTTATATATTAAATAAATATACTGTAGCTTGAAAAGGCGTTAAGCTACAATACTAACCCCAATTACTTTAGTATATACAAGCAAAATTGACTAGCGTTGCGCATTTGTTTTATATGATGAAATTAAAAATAATGGTTAAATACTTTGCTTAGAAAATTCTTTCTTAATTTGTGGATAAAAATATTTTTAGGATTTGCAATATAGGTAAATTAGTGTGAACGAACAAAAAATGGTTTAAGAATTTGGTTTTAAAAAATTTAGCTTGTCAACAAAAATATTTTTGGTTTTGTAACATAGATAAAGTAGTCCATGAAAATTTTAACAAATAATGATTTAAGCATTAGGATAATTCTAATGCCTTTGGTAGTTGTATTGTAGATAAAGCCAAAAAATTAATATTTTAAGCATATTAGTGAGGAGAAAGGCAAAGAGAAAAGCTCATTTTATTTAGAAAAAATATTAGCTAAAGTATTTGTATGATACTAATGACTTGGTAGTCATTATGTACACAAATTAGTATGGAGAAAAGAAATAAAATAAAATAAAATAAAGGCTCATTTGTTTTAGAAAGAAATATTTTTAAAAATTAGTCATTCACAACTTCAATAATTCCATATTAGTCTCTCAAATCTCAATAGTTGCTTATTAGTCTCTCAAATTCTAAGGGGCCTTACAATTTGGTTCCTTAATGATGAAAATAAATCATAGTTATAATTTCCTTCTTAAAGCTCATCTAGCTCAAAAAAAAAAAAAGATTCAATTAGATATCCAAAAGTTCACACCTTTTTAATTTTGATACCTCAAAGTTTTTCTTAACACTTTTGTTAAGACAAAGTTTATATCTTGTTAACTTTGATACCCAAAGTTTTTTGACACTTTGATACATTGACTTTTTCTTAAACTTTTATTAAACTTTAGGGTATTAGCGTTTCAAAATTTTAAAACATTGTGTTTACCAAAGTAAAAAATTAGGATCTTTAAGGTATGAAAGTTAAAAATGTATAAGCGTTAGGGTAGCAAAATGTTAGAAAAGGTTTGGCGTATCAAAGTTAAAAAGCGTAATGTTTGGATATCATAGTGTTAAATAAACTTGTGTATATCAATCTTTTAAAACATTGTAAACTTTAGAGTGCCAACTTGCAAACAACTCTTTAAAAATATTAGATGATGGTATTTTGGACATTGAGGGTAAATTGCAATAAGACACGGTTTGATGGAGTAATGAGCAATTATTTAAATTGAGATATTAATGTGAAATTATTGAAGATTTGAGGGACCAACATCTAAACAACGCTATGTAAAAATACCCTCTAAAATGCTAAATTACAAATAACCCTTTTAAAAAATATTAGATGAGGGGATTTTCGTCATTGAGGTACCAAATTAGAGTGACCTTGGAATTTGAGGGACTAATGAACAATTGTTGAGATTTGAAGGGCTAATATGCAATTATTGAGAATGTGAAGGACTAATCAACAATTACTGATATGTGAGGGGCTAATATACAATTAATAGAAAATTATTATTCATTCTACAGTAGCTACAGTACTACTAAAGCAAGTTCTTTCATTTAAATAATTAATCTTTTATTTAACTAATTAACCGGTATTGGGAGTTACTGTAGCTTGAAAAGCCTTTTGCTACAGTACAACTCCCAATAACTTTGGTAAGTGTAGTAGTATAAATAAAAAATGATCCAGGAGGACTTCTAATATTGTAGCAACTAGGATAGAACCTACAAGGAAAGACACAAACTAGGAAAGTACAAAGAAGCAGCATTAATTCAAGTCCAAGTTGGACAGGAATTACTTGCGTAATGGCATACATCACCATTTCCTCATTTCCTACCCATCCTCCTCCATCTATATATAACGAAAGAGATTACACTAAACATACTATCCAAGCATTAATTTTATCCTCAAAATGTCCATCCAAATACCATCTAATGTTTCTAATACAAAGCCTCACTTTGTATTGGTTCCTTTCATGGTACAGGGTCGCATGATCCCCATGATCGACATGGCTCGAACTCTCGCTAGTCATGGCGCCATCGTCACCCTCATCACCACCCCTGCCAACGCCGCTCGCATAGGCCCCACCATCGACAAGGTCAAGCAATCCGGCTTACCTGTCAATTTTGTGTGCCTCAGGTTTCCAAGCTCGGAAGTTGGATTGCCCGATGGTTTAGAAAACATCGATATGCTTTCCTCTCTCGGACAAGTGAAGAACTTCATCGATGCAGTCTGTATGCTTCGTGACCCTCTCATTCTCCACCTTCGAGCTCATAAGCCTCCTCCTGCTTGCATCATCTCTGACAGCAACAACTACTGGACTCGAGATGTAGCTGAGGAGTTTAAGATACCAAGACTCTTGTTCAACGGGTTTGGATGTTTCTCTCTCCTTTGTATTTATAACGTGCGAGAGCACAAGATTGAGGAGAAGATGGTCGATGAGAATGAACCTTTTGTTGTGCCAGGCTTGCAGACTACGGTAGAAATAACAAAGGCTCAATTGCCAGGCAACAACTTCTCGATGCCAGGCATGGAAAAGCATCGCGAAGAGATTATAGCGACCGAGATGGCTTCCAGTTCTGATGGCGTTGTGGTCAATAGTTTTGATGATTTGGAGACAATATATCGAGAGAACTACCAAAATGCTATAGGGAAGAAAGTTTGGACTATTGGACCGTTGTCGCTGTCCAGTGGAGAGTTTGGCGATATAGCTGCTAGAGGGAACAAAGCCTCAATAGATGCAGACCGGTGCTTGAGGTGGCTTGACTCTATGAAACCAAGCTCTGTAGTTTATGTGGGCTTTGGAAGTCTCGCTCATACCATTCCTTTGCAACTTATTGAGATAGGACTAGGCTTGGAGGCTTCGTATTGTCCATTCATCTGGGTGATCAAAGCTGGAGAAAGGTTTGACATTTGGTTGAAATAAACGAAAATTAACGAAAACCATGCATTATAGGCCTATAAAAATCACAATTTTATGTACACATATTTAAGTTCCTTTTGATTGAACGAACAAAAAATACAAAAATCATGGGTTTGTAGTCCATGAAAATCATGAGCTTTGAAACTACATGTACTTAATTGTGATTTGGTTGAAATGGAACAAATGTGACAAACATCATGCTTATAGCCCGTTAAAATCGCGAAATTTTTAAGTTCACATGCTTAATTTCCATTTGGTCGAATCAAACAAAAATTGCAAAAATCATTAGTTATAGCCTAAGAAAATAAAAATTTTGAACTGTAGATATTTAATTGTTATTTGGTAAGAATGAATGAAAACTAACAAATATAGGCTATGAAAATAGCAATTTTTATTTACATATACTTAATTTATGTTTGGTCGAAACAAAAAGGAAAAATCGTGGGTTATAGGCCATGAAAATCATGAAATGAACAAAATTGATAAAAATTATGGTTTATAATCCATGAAAATCGTGATTTTTAGCTACATGTACTTAATTGTTATTTGGTTAAAATGAACCAAAACTGACAAAAATTATGGGTTATAGTCCATGAAAATCACATATTTTTGTATACACATATTTTTCCATTCGCTCAAAAGGAACAAAAGTCGCAAAATCATGAATTATAACCCATGGTAATCATGAATATGTAACTACACGCTTTTTTCCGATAACATGTAACTATGCATACTTAAATGTCATTTGGTTAAAATAAATGATAATTGACAAAAATAATGGTGTTATAGGCAATGAAAATAAAAAAATTTATATCCACATTTAATTTCCATTTGGTCAAGTGATCAAAAGTTGCAAAAATCATGAGTTATTGCCTATGAAAATCATGAAGGTGTAACCGCATGCCTAATTGCCATTTGGTCATAGTGAATAAAATTGACAAAAATCATGTGTGATATCCCA